>CM039520.1:23783027-24121081 GCA_022433055.1 Begonia peltatifolia | reverse complement strand
GGGGGGTTTGGGGTTTTGGAGGGGTTAAAATAGGCCTGCCGAGTACGGTCGGTTCAAGGACCGGCTGTACTATCCTCAGTGAGAACGGCCGGTTCAATGAATCGGCCGTACTCTCTCCTAAAAATAGAAAAAAAAATTATGGGACGGCCAGTCCAACTGGACCGGCCGTCCTCTACGAGGAGGACGGCCTCCTCACCCCTCCTCCGAGGTTAAAAGTGATTGTTTATCAAACGTTAAGGTTTTTACGATAAATAGTATTCTTTCAGGTTTTTTTTTAAAAAACACCAAACTTTAGGGTTTTTTTTTTTGAAAAAAACCCTTAATAATTTCGTATTATCTTTATTATTTACATACTTTAATTAAATGCTTTATTACAAAATTAAAATTCTAATATAATTTGTTAAATTGTTGCCTTATAAAATATATAAGATTAAAGGGTAGATAAAGCGTTATCTTATATATTATGAAAAATAATTATATTTGAATGCATTGCCGGGCTTTTGCAAGAGAGTTGTATATCGTAAAAGGAGTTTCTAGGAGTACAAGAATTGCCAATGGATGCGAAGAACAAAGTATTAGTCTAAGAGATGATAAACGAGTCAGCCAAGTTGAATCGAGTTTGAAAAAATCTGGCTAACCGAGTTTAATGAGTTCAATGAGTTGAACAGGTTCAACAAATCTAACGAGTCTTAATGAATTAAGACTAATGAATCAAATAGACATAAAATGTTTTCAATTTATATATATGTAATGTATATTTAAAAAAGACTAATGATTACTTATTATTATAATATCCAAATAAAATAGTTAGTCGTTTATTCAATAAAATTATTTTATTAATATATAAAATGACATTTATTTAAGAAAAAAATATTTAAATATTAAAAAAATATCATTTTAAATTATACACATATTAATCAGATTGATATCTATTTAATTGTCAATAATTTATAATTACGAATGACAAAACGAACTGAGCTGAGCTGAACACAACTAACCCTGAAAAAGTTCGGTTCAATGAATATAACCAACTAAATTATAATACTTAGTTGGGTTGAGTTGGATCTGCGACGAGGAGGACGTCGTCGCTTAATTTTAACAAAAAGTTAAAAATATGGCAAATAACATCAAAGCGTGTGATAGATTGTAGTTTGTTCATTTAGTAAGGTTGAATATCTCATGCTCGAAAGTGGGAACCTTTGACAAAGCAAGCACCATAAAAGCAGCATCGTCTACCCTGATTACTTTTGATCATGATGTGGTTGTTCCCAGCTGCATTATTCTACTTTATAACACCTAAAAATGTTGCTTCATTAATGCAAAGCACCTAAACAATTGTTTTCAATTATTCTATATATTGTAAGTAGAAATAAATTTTAGGGTAAATTTGGTTGCAAAAAAAAACCTTAAGCTATGAGAGTATTAACAAAATAAACGTTAAATTAAATGACAAAGATATTAACGAAATTGACATTAAACTATATTGGTTAACGAAACAAATTTTTAAATAAATCATTTATCGGTATAGTCGTTAGACGCAAGTGCAGTCGTTTGCGTGAAAGGTCCCATAACAACATTTCAAATGCAGTCTTTCGCGTTTTAAAACGCGTTGTATAATAAGTGAGGTCGCCCTCGCTCATTCCCGTGGGCGACCTCGCAAACTCTGACGACAAATCGACGGTAACGACACCTATTTTCGATCTCGGAGTGTTAGTCCCCAAGCTTCTCTGCTTAGTTTTATATGCGGATTGAGCTTCAATTTTGATGCGGCCGATTGTCCTAATTTAGAGTTTTTTTCTTAATTCAAAAATTAAGACGCATTTTTGGCAATTCACGCGAGCTTCCATGCAAGCATTCATGTGGTCACTCGCTGTCGTATTGCGTGCGACCACAGTTGTGTCTAACGACCGTCGGCCACACAGATAGCAAATTTGTTTTGTTAATAGAAAATAATTTAAAGTTTATTTTGTTAACGGAAAATAATTTAAAATTTATTTTGTTAATAAATATAGTTTAAATTTTATTTTATCAATAACTTAAGTATTTGTAATTAATTTTTTTTTAAATTTTATAATAATTTTTTTTGACTTTATTACAATTATTTCATAAATATTTTTATTTTTCTAATTTAAATAAAAATACAACGATGCATGTATGGTGGATCCTTGTACGTAATATCTCTAAAAACCAAGGATTTGAAAATGAGAAATGAATTAATGACCAAATCATGCTAGGGTTCTTCTCTTCGCTCTCATTTCCACACCCACCATTGTATCTGAACGCTGCTTCTTCCTCAATTCTTCCTACTTCGTTGTCATCGATTTCTTTTCTCAATCTTCGGCGGCCATTTTCATTTAGTTCCTTTCATCTCAAAACCCGTCAAGAAATTCCAAGAAAATACACAAGACTTGTCGTGCTTGCTGCGAACGGAGACAGTGGATCGGAAAAAGATCGGAAGGAGGAGGTAAGAGGGGAAGGGAATCGATCAAATGGGTCAGCCGGTGACGGTGATTTGGGGAGAGATCAACGGCCGCTGTTCAATTTCAGGTGGGGTGAGCTTCTACTGAACCCGGATCCAGATAACATATTGGCCGTCGCATTGACGGGTCTGCTGACTTGGGCGGGCGTTCAGGTTCTTTTGCAGCTCTTCTTCATCTCATTGGCAATTCTCGTTGCTGCTCTCAAGTACTCTTTCATCGCTGCTCTTTTGATTTTCGTTCTCATTACCCTTCTCTGATTGGGACTGTTCATGTTTCTGTAAATTTTTTCTATAATTTTGATTTGAAATTTTGCAGATACCGTTCATGGATTCTCTGTTCGTTGACTTCTGTACTACGTTTTTCATCTCTTCTATCCCCTTTTCAGTCACGGTTCTAATGGTTTACTCGGTGTTATCGGTTGATCATCCTTTCAATACACGATTATACGGCGTTCTAATATTCACAGAAACAATAGTCAAATTATTTATGGGTTAAATGTGATTAGAATTAATGATCTTTATCATAAAAAACCCAGGTCATAGTTATACTTTAATGCGTTGATCTATGGTAAGATACTTAAAAATTTGGTAATATACTCAAAAATTCACTTAAAATGCTCACACAGGCAAACTACAAAAATCATTGAAGAACGCAGTGAATAAAGGCTTGTGAAAACCCAAGGAGTTATAAATCTTCACTGATTCACACTTCCATTTTGACCATGTTTAATCCACGGAAAAGATTGGCCATAATCTCTCAATCTTCATCAAATTTTATCTTTTTCTTTGGAGCTGGCCGGATGCTTCCCACCTGCAATTTTCCCAGAAACATATACGTCAAGTGAAACTTTAATTTTGTTTCCCTAAGTTTACACGAATGATAGGTAAAGGGTAGCGAAAAAGAGGAACCGAATCATTACTCAAAGAATTACAAAACAATAAAATATTAGTTAATGTCTGAGGCTGTAGAGTTCCGGCACTGTATGTGAAACCAAATTATTGCTTTCTTGGCATCACAACACCATTGTTGTCTAACACAACACAGTGGTGATAAAGCATGGCCTAAAAGGTAAAAGCACTAGCCTATCATACTACTAGGAAAGAGTGCTCATAAAATTTCTATGACAACACAATTGTGAGCATTATACAATTTCTTCTAATCCTAGTAAAACTGTCACGAGTTCCTATTCAAGTACTGTTATAACCATGCATTCCTTGGTAATTAAAATAAATATAAGAATACAAATGTTTGAAAAAGGTTTTACTTACAATTTCTGGGCACTTATAGTCAATACCAGCCTGCTCTATTCTCTTCCGTCTAATTTGATCCCGTTGTACAATCCTCTCCACCAGTTTCGTCTGCTCTTCCAGTGTTCTGTTCTGAATCATCACGACAGTGTGGAACATTTATTTAACTTCAATTTGTGTAGTTCAAATAGATATAGATTTCTTCTCTAGATGAATACCTTGTTATGCCGTTGTTGCTCAATTTGGACCCAATTCAATGGTTTAAATCGATAATTGAATCCTTTCCATCTATGGATAAAATTTCAAAACAAAACAAGAGAGAGATAAGTGACCAATGCATATGTTCTGGATCTTCATTTTTATTCGTAGAATCCAATGAATCCAGAAAATAAAGTATATTATTGCTACGCCACAAATAGAGAAGCTAGAACGTGCATACAATTTTGGATGGACGTTCTCCGGAGGAATTAAATGGACTTTCAAAATGTGTTCGTAGAGCAAATAATTATTCATGGAGTCGGCTACAATTTTTGCCACCTGCAGTAACAAAAATTATTGTTGGCGGGTATAGTTTAACAAAAAACTTCATCAAAATAAAAGGAGTCTTCAATTGCAAATTATATAACAAAATAAAACCTCAGGAGAGCCAAATTCAATGAAGCCAAAATGCTTTGATTTTCCCGTCTGCAGCGAAGTAAACAGGCATAGAGAATCAACAATGATAGGGGCAACGACACCTCCAATGTTAAAGGAGGACTATTAAGCACATTACTACCATAAAAATTAGAAACTTTTTTGGTACAAATGTCTAGGTACAAGAAATCTCTGTCAATGGATAAAAAAGGACTAAACAGATTTACCAGACGGGTAACTAGTTCAGCATACAAACTCAATGTTAAATATTTTCCTTTTATACTGCATAAAAAATTAACCCACTAAAAAACACTACACGGAATCTTTTCAATCAAGAGAAACAAACCTTTTTATTTCTCGCAATCCTTAATCTTTTGATCTCTCCAAATTGACTAAAGAAACCTGCAAAAACCAATATATTGCTATGAAGCAATAGGCACTACGTAAACAATAATTTAAAAAGTGATCATTACTGTAATTTAACAGGTAAAGACTCTTCAAGCAATTGAAATGATAGAGGAGGCTACTTTGTCAGAAAATGAAGCTATGAATACTTAGTTCATTCACTAAGATTGTATTGAATAATAACTGTACCCTTAATTACTGTCAGTGGCAGCTAAGCTTAAAAGAGGAGACAGTATAAGATATTATAAAATATCCCTCCCACCCCCAACCAATGAGTGACAGGAAAAAAGTTTAAGCTTTAATGAATAAAAATGTTTGAACTAAGAGGCCTAGTGAGGCTCTCAGTGAAAATTGACTGAATATCAATAATCTCATAAGCACGTTTCAGATGGATAAAATGCAATTTTGAAGTTTTAGGTGCAAGCATGAAACATTGGATTTGTAGCCCATGTATTAGCACAGCTATTTTCACGCCAATGGTCAACCGATGAGTAAGAGAAATATTAATCTTTGAAAACAGAGCAAGTAACCTTAGAATTGCACTCAACTTCACAGGTTGACCAAGAGAAGGTTTTATTGCTTAGAAAACCAGCTTATAATGTTAAGATTAGAGATCACTTAAAAAACAAGTTCAGAATTTCATCCAATGACTAAAATGATATCAACACAGACAAGTAGGACCTCATTTTCAACATGTAATCATCAATGGTGATTGAGCCTTTAACATTGTCTGAACTTACAACTAGGGTTGAACTCAAGCTTTTGACCTACTCTACAATTGCTCAAGGCAATGGGCAAGAGATTCACCCGACTGATATTTCCAAGAATTCACGAATTGAAGAATAAAACAACTCATAAGGAATTGATCAATATGCATCCATAAAGCATAATCTGGATTTGGAGTTAGCACAAGTCCAGATAAAAAAAACAGAAATAGCTCCGATAAAATATGCTGCAGCAGATCTGTTACCAACAAGATAACCACCAAGATCATGCGCATGCAAAGCAGGAAGATATTGAAAGCATCAATAGTTGTAATTTGAATGATCTTGGCAAGATTGAGATTCAAGGAAAAACTACAGTTCAGAAAAGGCACGAGGAATTTCTTTTCACTCTAATTAAAGAGACAGCATGAGTAAACTGGGATGAAGCTTCAGATGAAGCACAATGGCTATAGTAACAAATCAAATCTTTAGCCTAGAAAGAAATGATGGAGAGGTCTAATTCGTGAGAAAGTGAAACTCTGACTTTTACACACATTCAGCAGTAAGCCAAAAATTTGGTTACTAAAAGTTTAACTAAACGTCCAGGTAGGCATAAAATAGGTAACTATACAAGATACTATGTCACAAGAGTAAATGAAACCGTACCCTCCATTTCTTTTTCATAAAAACCATGAGGTATCCTACCAATGTAAACAACTTTAGCAGTATTTTCCAGTGGCTTTTGAACGGGCAGTTTTCGACCAGGACCACCTTCCAACGGCTGAGAAGAGAGATGATAAATATAATCACAGGTAAAGGAGACAACTATCGCCCAGAGAAAAGCTAATATAAGCATACCAAAAAATCAGCTGCTTCCTTGTTACCCCCAGAAGCTGAAAGTTGAGAGGTAACCTTATTCAAACTCTTCTTCATAAGTTTTTTTGCCTTTGCACCCATTTTACTGAGAAAGCAAAAAAAAAAAAAAACCAAGATAATGAAAACCTCTCCTAATATTATAGCCAATACAATTTTTCAGTGAAACAAACAGAATAATAAATAGTAATTAATGACAAAAGTAAACTAATAGAAAAAATATGCTAAAGCATATTAGTTCAAATAACTTTTTATGTTATTGTTTTCATATAAATAAAAAGGTTTTTCAGTGACCATACAATTACAATCAACCCTAAAAGAGAAATAAAAAAAATAGCAAACCATAAGACTCGCACCAAATCCTCCATCATCATGAATTTGTTTCTGAAAGGATAACCAAATGCATGGAATACTTTCATAGAAACATCTAACAGCAAATTGAATAAACAGCATATTTACTTTTCAATCCGTGCAGAAAATTGAATAAATCGTCAGATTGAAAATCAGAAGACAGCCTCCTATTTAGTGATACGAAATGCGGAATACTAACATCGGGGGAAAATGAAAATACAGATAGGTGACAGAGACCACGAGAGAGAGTAAGGCGGAGGCGAGCAGCGCAGCGGGACGGTTTAGCGAGACTGAGAAGATGAGCGAGAGAGGCGGGTAGATGCTAGGGCAAGATTATGTACAGTTCAGGGTGAAAATTATAAAGTACACGTGAAATCGGCCCGGGTTTTTAATGAAACAATAAACCGAACCGCGCAGCTCGGTTTAAAGGGTAGTCAAAGCCCAATTAATTTGTTCAAAAGGGTTCGGCTTTTTATTAATCTATTCTATATATATATTTGAAATCATGTAAGCAATTGGATCATGTCCATGATTAATTTACATACTCTTACTATTTAATGTTCATTCTTTTTTTTGAAGTTGGTCTACACTATACTTTGGAGTCTAACACCTATAAACATGACCTCGGACCATCTTATTTAGGGTGGACCGGAGTTTGAGCCAACTAGCTTTGGCCTAACCTCGGCTTTGATTCAGCTAGTCGGGTTGCCAACCCATGTCGATGGTGAGGTTGAACAACAAATGTCTTTAATATATATTTCTCTTCAACGGACATTAATGAAAGAATATCTACATAGTATAGTCTTAGAGTTTTTATTAGACAATAAAATTATCATAAAATAATGTTTCTCCACCTATAATTATACACGGCAAATCTATAATTTAATATATAATTAGATAATTAATTGAATGTTTGAAAATAAGTTCGGTTACTTTTTTAAGTAATAATATGTTTATTTTTTATTTTTACGTTTTAATTTTTATTTTATGACATAACACTCGTTAATTAATATAAATATAGACATATTTTAATTATTTATAATTTATTATATTAATTATATTGATTAACGAGTGTCCTGTCAAGACGTAAGAATTAAAAGGTGAAAATATAATGTAAAGTAAATTTTTGTTTTCTTTTAATTAAACTTTTAATATGTTACTTCTAAAATTTGCTTAAAAAAATGATTTTATATTAGAAACACGTGACCGCGGTTTTGTGCTTTTAGGACGAACCGGTTTTGTTAGATTTGATCGGTTGTAGCGGTATGAAAGATCCGTTTTTTTTTTCTTTAGATGGGAAAGCGACCGAACGACGTCGTTGTACGAAGGAATTCCAAGAGGCGCGAAACGAATTTAGAAAGCCCGCGAAGCCTCCAATTCCACAGCTTCAAACCTTTTCCTCCCTCCTACTCTTATCGCATCTCTTGCTCTGCATCTCTGCTCATGGTAATGGTTGTAAATACACATAAGTTTTGAAGAATTTTCTCCCGTGGTAATGGTGGGGCGATTTTGTCGATTCATGCACTCCCAGGTTCGTTTCGCTTTACTTTGTGCTTGTTAATTTTTCATCATCTTCTCTTATTTGGTTTCCTAAGTCATAATCGAAGAAATACTCTGAGCATAGGTTAAATTTAGGGCATCTTTACGTTAATTTATGTTTTCATTTCATTTACTGAATTACAATGATTCATCTTAATCATGGTGGATATTTTTTTAGCGTAATTGGGGTTGGAGGGAGGGGATTAGGAGAGTTATCTATGCACTTAACCTTGAAGAATGGCTCTGTCTTGAGCATGAATTGGAACTACAATTAAAATTTCAATTGTTACATTGTACCTCTCTCTCTTACAGGGAACTGAATCTTCCAATTGGAATTTTTTGATTTCCGTGCCAACATGTTGTTAACTTATTTAATGCTCGGCAAAGAATGATTAAATGTACAACAATGAGTTAGTCGGTATTCTTCTCCCAGTCCGCTTCATTTTTATTACGCTGTGGTTTTCCATCTGTCGATGATAAATTGTACTACTATTCTATTGTTTCTTCTCATTTTTGGCCTTGGCCAGCTTACTTGCTGCATGGTGTAGTCTTTCAGTCAGTGGTCGGGGTGCTCGAGTTTTCTTATCGAATGCCCTGACACAAACAAATCCTGCAAAGATCACAAACAAAGTCAATATAATCTGATTTACAAAACTTTGTGGGTACTGTGATTATATTTTTAAGAGACTTAAAGAGGTCGATTACAATAGTTTCTGAAAATTACGAGTAGAATTTGCTAGTTAATTATTTTACAATAGAACAACTTTAGTTCTGGTTATTTAATGTATATAAATATTACTATTCTGAACCTTTTGAATATTTAGATGTTATATATACCTCTCCAAAAGCAGTATTGAATTCCTTCTGTAGAAAGCCCTGTAGTCGCGTATATATGTCCATTAGAACTTCTAATCATAAATGGTAAACAGGTAAAGTCACGAGAGAGTAGACTTAAGATCTTCTCTTACCCTTGAATATTGTCGTCACTGATGTTCCAAAGTATACTGTTCGCCTTGGCAAATTCCAGATCCATTCTCTCGGAACAACTATAGGATTTCTACTAGATTCATCATCTGCAAACATCTGCAAGGTAATATACCTTAGTCGTGAGTATACCTCAAATAACAGAATTTGGATGCAGATAGCATTCTTTTTTTTTTAATGGTAATAGTTTGCTATTCTTTCAATTGTATGCTGTTTTTAATCCTTTAATCAGCAAGAAGCAATGGCACCATTGGGTTTCTAATCAATGAAAAACAAGGGCTACCTCATTGACTTGAAAGTATGTACCATTCAGAGGAAAGCTCCCTCTCATTGCGGTTCTACATGGCACCTGCGTGTACAGATTAAACATCAGCAATAACAGAAAATAGAGGAAAGCTCCCTCTCCATCTTTCTGAATCTTGAAATCAATATGCTTTACCAAAAGTGTTCCTCTAACTGTTTGTGAATTGGCTTCTTTTATGCTATTGCATGTAAAACATGTCTCTTCGTTGCATAGTCTGTCTGGATCCTGGGATTTACAGTCCTTTTCCTCTTGTTGAAATGAATCTGCTGTTTCTCCTAGGAGGGTAGAAAATCAAATGTTATTAGTTTGAAAAATCCCTGAATTTTGCACCGGCCTTGAATCATAAAAGAGACAATGTTCATTTGTATTGTTATGTTCAGATGCAGATATACTTCGATAAATTGAAATTACATTTGAGTGCTTTGAACAAACCATTATTATTTTTTTCAATGGTATAGATGCTGTATAAAACTCTAACTTGTATTCTTTTCATTATGATTATGCAAAGTTTTGCCTCCCATAACTTACCTGGTTTCCATATTGCAAGAAGGTAAGGGCTTGGATCATCTGGTTCTCGTTTGTCCATCTGCAAGGATAAATAACTAATAGTCAGCACGGGTTAGCTCATATTCAAATTTATTTTTCTGGAATTTGGAGAGAACTTGCCCCTTCCAGGAGAGGATGTGAATCTGGAAGTTCATACCTGCAAAAAACAAGAATCTAAATTTTAGGATTGGGCTATGAGAGTTTATTTTGATTGGAAAATTGAATATTCACAAGACCTTGATTTTTGTTTTGATATTACATCATGAATAGCTTCCAAAAACAGTTGTGAAGTTTACACAATGTCGATGGCTTCGATTAAAGTATATTTGTGAAAGATTAATTAAACTGGACAGGCCCAAGTGAAATGGGGCTAGATACAGATTTGTGTGAATGATTAGTAGATGTTGCATCCAAGCTTGTCCAGCTGTATCTATACTAGTCATGCAAAACACTTTGTCAAGAATTTCAACTTACACTTGGTGCTCTGTCCTCAGTCTGCTCACATACTTCAGCTTTTGAGTAGGGATGGAAGCAGCTGCTTCAGTCAAGGCAACCAAAGCCTTGGACATGTCACCTTCTGGTATGTAATCTTTGATATTTGTTTTGAGCTCTTCAACGTTGAATTTGATGGTTGGAATATCATCGGGATCGTCAAAAAATGAGTCCTCAATGTCACTTGCACATATCTCTGTGCATTCTTGTTCTGGTGTTAGTGGTACTTCAATTATTGGTTCACACTTTCTGCTTTCCACGCTTGTCTCAATAAGCAGTGGCATGGGGGTGATGCCCACCGAAGGCGGAGTGGCTACTGAAATTGGATTAGATGAACTCACAATTCCCAGTTCTACTGGTCCTGGCAGAGCAAGTCTTGCACTAGAGCAAACATGGTTAATGTTAAGCTTGAAACAAAATGCCAATTTTAGCTCAAATGCAACAAATATTAGGATTAGTATTCTTGACTTTTTAACTGCTCAGTTCTTTTAGCTGACTTTTATTCGTACCAATCCTCTTCTAGCTAGTAGATGTCAAGTAAGTCTTATACCTCATGCAATTTTGGTATAATACAACATAGATGTTCCAATTACATTTCATGTCCGTATAACCTTGCATAGGTTGAGGATTTCTTGAAGGATTGGACTCAAGAATCAAATGTTTTACCTTAATGGAGATTTTGTATAATGTTTAGTCACCCAATTTTTTTCTCACGAGATAACACATGAGTTAAGGTAAAAATCAATCTCATAATATATTGATAAAATTTTTCCTGATTATTAAATGCTAGATTTCAAATCTCAAGGTGAATTTACCTTGCAAAAGCGCTGGCAAAGTGTCTACACTCTCCTCTCATTGGACATGCGTTGCAATTTGGCTTATTCTTTGTGCAGAAAACCTGCAAGGAATAATAGTTGAAAACCATTCAGTTTTCCCCATTTACGAACTTAAATGAGAAAGAGTTAGATGTTTTACCTTTCCAAATGTTATCAGCTGGTAATGTAGTTCGTACCTAGAGTTCAAGAGTAAGCAATAAGGTTTTTCCCCCAATAAATTATACTCTTAATTATAGCAAGTCTATCGAGGAAGTATGAAATTACAGTGTTCGTTGATCAAGTTTGCATAATCTTGGCCAAAGAAACTTTTGTATAGACTCCAGCATAGGGTACCTAAGAAATCTGTGTCAGCATTTTATGACCAACCAGTATCGCATCCATACTTTAGTGAATATAGAACTCTTACAATTCTAGGAGGTGTAGCTGAAGTGACTCTGGTAATGGCTGAAGTGGTACCCATCCCAGCCGAACTGCTATCCTTCCAACATTCGTATCAACCTTTATGTTATTCGTGCAATGTTTTTGTCAGATTTTTCGTTCATTTTCTTACTAAATTATAAGTGTACATATCTAAGACTAACCGGAAAAGCAAGATGATGAAGTGTTAAAAGTCGCACGCACTCAACACTTTTAAGACCAATTCCTCTTATGCTCAGTAAATAATCCCTACATCGGTAATTATAAAATGAGAGACAATATCTACAGACTTAAGCAAGATGGTTCTATGATTTTATAAAGAGTTGAAATAGTTGAAGCTAACTTACTTTGCTTTATCAGGTGGAACATCTCTTAACCACTCGAGATCAATGCTTCCATGATCTTCCACCACCCTGTTTAGGAATTCCTGTAGTATTGTAGCATAATTTACTTGGATGTAAGAATGGTTGTTGACTAATATTACCATTATGGGAGTCATTTTAATGGTATCAGGAAATAAGAATTTTATTGTTGGTACATACCTTGATTCTTTCTGCTAAAAGGTTGTTCATCCCACGTTCTTTAATTGTATGGGCAATCTCATGAACATCAGCAAGTCTGATTGCCTCATAGTCCAATGAATCCATCGCATCTTTGCTTCTTTCTTTCTTCATACCATCAGGTATAACCTGTTTTCTTAAATTGTCCCAGTCAACGGTAGTATTTTTCTCCTTTCCAACCTTTTTTCTGTTTATATTTGAAATTTTAGCATCTCTCTCATAATTTGTCAGAGAAGAACGAATCTGCTCGTTTGAATTTGGTCCAAAAGAGCAATTCGCTGACTGTGGTTGATTCTTTGCTTTTGGCATTATGTCCCCAAGTTTATTAATTTTTTCTGCATTCTCAGGGACACGGACACTTTGTCCATAGCAAGTCTGTTTGTCAGCAGAAACTTTAGAGACTTCTATAAAGGATGTACTTTCTGATTGGATGTTATGGCTCCTCTGAAGTTGCGCCCTAGTTAATTCTGGTTGAGTGCTAAAAGAGGACGATTGTGCTGTGTGCTCACTTATTGATTGAATGCTTATGCATGCAGTTTCTTGTGGGCAAGGAGGTCCATTCTGTTGCTCCTTGTTTCTGCCTATGAGTTTGCCTAGTTCCCCAAAGCTTAGGCAAGTTAAATCTTTAGCCATAGTGAATTCTGAACCTGTTGAAGGCCAAGAGTATGTGCTCTCTTCACTGAATGATTCACAGGCATCTACTTCCAGGATTTCAGAGTGAGTTACGTGCAAGATATGTTTGTTGGTAGGAGCAACTAGTGCTTGCGATGGTTGGCTATCATCATTAGTTGGAGGAGTATTTAAATCTGGCCGCCCATGGATTTTCTCAACGTTATCAATCCCTGACCTTGGAGAGCCTGGTATTGTATCAACTACTTGCAAGTTTCCATTCCTTGAGACTTCATCTAAAGTTGTGCTTCTATTGATATGTCCATAAAACTCAGGGAAGAAGGTAGGTGGACTAACCATTTGGCTGTTTGTGGAATCTAGGTGATAATTTTTTATTGATGTGTAGCCAGTAGGACAGTCTTCTGCTTCTGAGTTTGATCCTGAGCAGCATCTGATTCCTCCAAGATACTGGGTGACTGAGGACTCAGAGTCTTGTGAG
Source organism: Begonia peltatifolia (assembly GCA_022433055.1). Lineage (NCBI taxonomy): Eukaryota > Viridiplantae > Streptophyta > Magnoliopsida > Cucurbitales > Begoniaceae > Begonia > Begonia peltatifolia. The sequence goes on along the minus strand of CM039520.1, from coordinate 24,107,602 downwards.
GATATGACCTCTTCCTCTACATTTTGTCTCTCTCCCTCCACGGAGAGTTTAGCTACCTCTGAGGTTGGAGAATCTTTCTGATGCTTTGTTGAAATTTGAGATTTTGAAAAACTTTCTTCATCCAACACTTGTTTCTGCCATTGGCTGGTGTCATCAGAAATTAATGGGCGAATGTCTGGTTCGTAAATCAATATACTAATTGCATCCTCATTGCTTGTTCTGTTATTGGTATTTGATTTTAGAGGATATCGTGATGCAAGAGACATGAAGGCTGAGCTGCAAAGATAAGAAGATATCAAAAGCATGGTCTACAAAGCTTAAAAGTAACAAATAATTTGACAGTTACAGCTGAAGTCTTTACCTGGAAAGATGGTCTGAAACATTCTGGGTAAGGAAAACTCCTACAACTGAGTCGACTACTGATCCTTTCCATCGAGAGAAGCGTCTATCTCCTGTAATGTTGTCAATATTCAAGTAATTGCTATTATCAAAAGCTACAAGTAGTATTCTCGCTTCCTATGTTCAGTTGGTTGCTTTTGACAATATTAGAAGTAAAATTACTTAATTTTTTTCATTGGATTTGATCACTAAAGAATATCTCTTCTAGCTCGTAAGTGTGATATTCTGATGTAAACTGCATTGCCATTTCAGAAAGAAAGATTGGGTGGGGAAGCCAGGAATGGTTATCGTTGAAATTAAGACTACTTCACATGATTGAAACGTAAAGAGTTCTACCTTGTACCAGGTGCATTTTAGCAATAAATGAATCTGCTCGTCCGCGGAAAATTTCTCTTTCCTCTTCCCACCACTTTTCTTTCTCCTTATTAGTCTCAAGGCCTTCACTTCCTTCTTTACCCATTAACAATCTCCAAACTCTCTCTGAATCTGGATCAAGGTCCACCTTTGGCCTTGGCTTGCGTTTTCTTATGAAATCAGATCCTATAGAGGGAACTATTGCACCTGACCCATTGTATGGGACTATTGCTTGTTCTTGTCCTCCGCCTTTATTAGGCTTTTCGTTGAGATCAAGACTCTTCATTTGCCATGTGATATCATCTGCTAGTGTATCTGCATTACTTAGTGCAAGTTTGAAAACATATCAATTACATATTTCTTTAAAAGAAAGTACCTGTTAAATGCTCATATCCATTGTTGAAATCATTGCTCTGATTCTTCTCGGTCACTGATGATTCTGATTGGGATGAAATTAGCCTCGAATTTTGCTTCCTTTTTAATGTGGTTAACTTCCAGGAAACATGAGCCTGCTTGGCTACCTGAATGGGTGATTTTCTGACAGAAGGTGTTGGAAGCAAGTTATGCTTCTCCATAATAGTCAGAGAAGGGAGGCTTTTTGCCAGTCCACTAGTCTTGCCTGTCCTTTCTGCAAGTAATAGCAAATCTGATGGCTGCTTTGGGAAATTTTGTTCCAAAGGCATTTGTCTAACGTTCCTGTGATTGGCTGGTCCAGTGTTCACTTTTGCCTGCTTGTTTTGTGAACTAAATTCACCCAACTCCAAACACTTTACACCAACTGATTTAACTTTATGACAACTATATTCATTGTTTTCGCACCTTATATTCTCCAATTTCTTTTTCTTTTGAATATTCAAAGAACTGCATAAATTACAGCCATTTTGATATTCATCTGCATATAGCATCTCTTGATATGGCAATTGAGATCTTGGTACATTTCTCGGGCAGGTATCTGCATGCACGATTGAACATGGATAATCTCTCTTCCCAACCCTTGTTTCAAAGGGTTTTGGCAATATGTTAGGTTTATGCAAGTTTATTCCAGTTGGCTTCTTCTGAACATTACAGGCTTTTGTTTGATTCACAAATTGCCACATAGAGTCGACATGGAAATTTTGCTGCATAAATGCATTTCCAGGTATGGATCCATTCTGCCTTAGATCTGAATTTTCTTTTTCTAAGATTCTTCCGTAGAAATTTTGCTGCATATATGTATTTCCTGTTTGGGATCTATTCTGACATAGATCTAAATTTTGCTTTTCTAAGATTAGTTTGGTGACACACGAATCATCTAGATCATGCTCAATTGATGTAGGCAACTGATTTTCAGCTGTTTTAATTTCTGCCTTTGAATTGTAGTCGCTGGGCATATTGGGGTTACTCAACAGTCCTGATAGCATATTTTCTAGGAGTAAATTATCACGTTGGCCAGTTTGCCCAGTTGAACTTTTTCCACGAATACCATTATCTCTGACACAAAATTCAGAAGTTTGGGTTTCTAAAATGTAGTCAAGGTCCTTGCACCTTACTTGCGTCGCTTGATCCAGTTGTTTCCTTTGACTATCACTGTCACTTCCAGTATTTTCTCTATCAAAGTTTAACACTCTCTTGCATGATTTTACAGCAGGTTCTGTATTGGAATACTCTGACACTTTTACATCCGCAGATGGAGTTGCTGATTCGTTAATGCCCTTCTTACGTACATACTTTCTCTTTCCTGATGTATTTTCTGTAGATTGGTTGGTAGTTCTAGGCTTTGGAGTTCGTTTTGGTTTTCCTTCTATGATTACCTTTGGCCTGTGTTTTCTTCTCTTTGGGGTCTTCTGCTGTGGTGTCCCTTTCAAATAGATCCCTTGATCACACCCCTTATCAGAATTATGTGTTTCTGCGTATAGTGTAGAAATGGCAGCAGATGAAGAGTCCACGATATTTTGCAGGAGTCCATCACATTGTTGATGAGTTACTTCTTGCATTATTGTCATAAAAATCTCCCGTTTCTCCTTTTCTTGACTTGAACGTTCACCTACTGGAAAATCTAGCAGCTCCAAACCCTGCTTTCCTAACTTGGCTGATGGTGATACTATTGGTGCCACGTGGACTGTGTTAGGATTTCTTGACATAGTATTTGCTTGTAATATTTGTTCTAAGTGCCAATCATGACTTGGTTGACAAGGATTGAAGAATTCATCTGCAGAAAAGAAAAGATTTTTGTCGTTGTAATTTGGTGAACAAAGACACGAAATTTATATGCTAAAAAAGAGTATTATTGTGAAATCACATGGAATATTTGTTCTTGTTTGGGCAGAGTTCAATATGCATACACACTGACATCTTATCAGTGTTTATCATACCCCTTGGCTAGGCTAGTCCCCTATCTATTTCTTTACAGTTTATTTGCAATGCAATAAAGATTTCGAATCGAGTTTGAATTTCAGAAGTTAGAACAAAAGAAAGTTTAGATGACTAAAATTTCTCTGTTTCTTCCTCAAACAAAACACACATGAAGAGCTGTATAATTGTTTTCCCAGTCGAATAATCAGTAAGCATGCATGCCCAAAGAAATGTGCTACAGGTACACAAGCTTAGTATTTCTCTTATTTTTTTCTAACAATTAATAAGCAGGTAAATTACTTACATTGGTATGGCAAGTTGCTACTTTGACTGGATGAAAGCGATTCTGAACTGTGATTTTCACGTGCAAGCAACATTTTTTTGGTCAGGCTGTGTCCCCTGTTACCATCAAACTGAGGAACAACATTTGATTCCACAAGTAAGCTGTTAAGATTTCTTGGTTGGGTTGTATAGTACTGATGATTTGGGTTGATCAATATATTATCAATGTCTTTGAAGTTACTGTTCCCTTGAGAGTGTAAACTTGGAAAAATTGGTCTATTCGCAGATGAAACAAAATCAGTATTCTCTGTAAAATATTCGTCTAGTTCGTCATTCCAACCCAGACCCTCACTTTGTAACAATGCCTGAAAGCCAGAACCTTCAATGTTATTTGCCATGTGGTCTGTCTCAGTTAGATCTCCATAATTACCACCGCTCATATCTATGCTCATCAACATACTAGAGTGATGAGCCCCCGTGTTGTTATTCGGTATCACTTGTGAATACACATTTGAAGCCCCAGTCAAGTTTTGCCAGTCTCCTCTTCCAAATTGATACTCATTTCTAACTTCAGTGGGAGGGTTTGACCTTGCCGGGATGAGTTTTTCAGGCGTTGATGGTATCCAAGAACCCATAAACCAGAATCCTTTGCCTTGGGTACTTGAAAGCCCCCCTGTTGTGTTCATTTTGTTCTCCAAGTAAAATTTCCTGAGCTTTATTTCTTGTCCTTCCAAGCGCTATAAACGTGCTCCTCCCTGGCCTCGTGTATTCCTCGTTGACATGTGTGCTCTACGGTGACTGGACAAAGTCCCGTTCATGATGAAACCATTTATATATTTGAATCTTGAATCAAAGAAAGTAAAGGAACATGCACATTTCTCACCTACAATTCCAATCGCAGGTCATAACGAGGCAAGGAAGCAAGAAGGATAGAGCGCCATTGCGACGAGAAATATTTGGGAAATAAGTTCCAGGTATTTATTTCAGTTCTCATTAGCTTGATCCAGCTATATCCGTAGTTTATAGTAAGCGTGGATATGGTAAACAAAGTAGGTAACTAAATCAAATTGACAAATGGATGGAAAATTATGTAAACTATTGACATCCCATCTTTAGATTGGCCTGCTTTGAAATAAAATCAGAAAAAAAGAGTTTTGAAATAAAATTTCATGCAATAAACCGACGGGTAGATTAAAGAGAATGCTATTTCAGTTCCAGCTTCTATTTACCTGAACTGCCATCAATTTACTGCCATTGCTGCTGAGATGGCTCATGGCTGCGCTCTGATCAACACCAGTTCAATATCAGTATATTACTCCCAAGTTTCGTACCTTTTAAGGACATGTTCTTGATGCCAAAAGGGAAATGAATACTGCAGTGAGAATATAACTTAGAAAATTATGAGAATTGGATAACAATTCGGGAATAGAAAGTCACTGATATACCTGGGTGCTTCAGTAGTTTCTATCAGTGGGAGAATAACCGGTGGGGATAGATTTCCAAACTTGATCTAATTTTTTCTACAACAATCCCGGCAAAATGTATTTACCTCCCCTCGAAATTATTGATTTTCCTGGCAACCAAACAACCCCCTGCGTCCCTTCCCCGGATTACAAATCCAAGAGGGCTCCGAATGTGAGTCAATTGGCAAATTGACTTCTTCAAAAAAGGGCCGGGATGTTAACTCGAATGCCAGAATAGTAGGCAAATCTTGCTCTGGTATGAAGCAAGAGTGACAATTAATATGATGTTTCAGGTCGAAAAATGAGCGAATATTTAGTAATAAATAGGAAAAACAGAAAGGAAATGAAATTAAAACTCATTAAAGTGGAGCTTGAGCTCACCGATCTGAGACTGAGTCTGTCTTGGAAACTGGGTTTCGGGAAAGCGAGTCAATGCCGGAAAATTCAGGCTTGACGTAAATGGAAGAGAGAGAAACAACTGGAAGAGAAAGTAGAGAGAGAGAGAGAGAGAGAGAGAGAAACCAAACCAAACGGAAAGATGAACCTTCCTTTTCGAACATTTTAATATATTTTATCACTCATAATAAATACTCTTAATTAAAAAAAAAAAAAAAAAAAAAAGAAATTGGGAGTCTAATTAACGTTTGATTCATTTACTGAAGCTTAACTCAAAAATAAGATCTCTTCTGTTGCCTCGGAGTCAGGGACATCGTATTGTTTTATTTGCTTTTCGTTGTATTGAACTTTCTGTCTTGAAGTGATGTATTACAATAAACATTGAATGAAATCATGGCCGTTGGATAAGAGTGGCCGATCTCCAACGCGTTCATATTACATTTTTTAATAACTTAAAAGACAATAAACGTCATAAATTTGCCCTTCATTCATACGCAACGTATTCTCTGTTTTGGGTTTTTAATATTATTCTAATTTGTGCTATCGTTTATAATTTGGAGTCACTGCTGCCTGCTGCTCAAATCTAATGAGCTTAAAAAATTGTCAAGCTATTTCATGTTTTTCTATATTTAGAAGATTTACTTTTACTGTTACAACAATTTAAAGATGAGTACAGGTTGCCATTGGGTTGTGTTTTTTAATTCGATGGAGAGTAAACCTCTTATCAAATTGTGGCCTACATCGTCCAAATTCGGAAATTTGAATTGGAACTTGAACTGAGATTTTCGGTATCGGATCCGTGAAACAAGTTTCAATTCCCAAACTTTTTCAAAAATTTATTGTTTTTAATTATTCATAATTTTTGGGCAGTGTTTCATAGTTATGGTGAGGGCTGTGCCGTCATAATGGTATTGATGTAAATATGGTTACAATAAACAGAATAGTGTAGTTTTATTCGACTATACTTAATAGATCAATCATAATAATGTGAAAATTAGATGGTACATTAGGGATTATTAATTGAATTACAACATTAGAGGGCCGGCCCATCTTAAGATCTCAGACTATCGTCCATTAGTGCTACCAGCAAAGGAGCAAGGAAGGACAAACGTGGAAGAAACACCATTCCAGCGAAGGACAAAATGACAACCAAACAAAACCCTTATTGGGCCCCTCTTGCCCCTTATCAAACAAAAATAATGCGTCGTTCTTATATCGTCACTGCATAATTAATTATAATATTTAAATTATTATTTCTAAATATAAATAAAAATATTTATCTAATACAGAAATTAAAATAAAGAGGCGAAAGCCGAAAGCCTTTTTTCTCGTAACAATAATTGATGAGATTGCAGATTTACCCTAGACTCTAGAGTAGCTGATATCTCTTCCACTTTGGTTTGTTATCGATGAATGCCCTCCGTTACTACAGTTAAAAATCGTCACATGCTTCTCCTCCCTCGCGCAGCTCTCTTCCGAGACCCTGATTTTGACCGGAAGAACTAGGGTTTCCTATGTTTGACTTTGATGCTGCTACAAATGACTATGCAGAATTGTCAAAATCCATTCCATAAATCCCTTGTGGAATCAATCTATGGAATTCAATTTCTGGTGCGGATCCATAAGAAGGGGATAAGAAGAAGAAGAAGAAGAAGGTGGTTGTGGTCGGAGGAGGAGGAGGAATTGGTGGCTCAGCCATTGCCCTCGCTCTGCAGTTTGTTGCGGATGTCGTGCTTATTGATCGGTGAGTTTCTGTTTTCTCTTCGGTAAAAGGACTCCTCCATGATTAGTTAAATCGATATTTTTGGTTTCAGGAAGGAGTGTCTTGAAATCCCATGGGCGAACTCGAGGGCCATGGTGGAGGCTTCATTTGCTGAAAGATCAGTGATTAATCATTCTGATTATCTGACAAACGTGAGGATCGTAATATCTTCAGCTGCTTTCTGCGAAGAGGACTGCGCGAGGGCGAAGAAGCATATCATGCCAAGTGAGCAGCTGCACGTAATGTTATTTAACGGAAGTAGTAACGAAGGTGTCATTGACAAATTTTAAAATTTAAGAGGCATATGTTGCAAACACCCGTAAAATTTAAGGGGCAAATTGATATTTACTGTTTATTTATTTATACACGTGTCATGTGTATGGGCCCCACAAGGTTTCTCTTTTCCAAAAATGCTTCGCCGTCACCAAACATCTGAAAAGTTGGTCAGAGGAGGGAGGGAGAGGGAGAGCGAGAGAGAGAGAGAGAGAGAGAAAGAGAGAGGGAGGGAGGGGGTAAGAGTTGCAGGCGTGTAGTGGATGACGGCGTTGAGTGCGCAGGATAAGTGGACGGTGGAAACATTGATCGACTGATGCTTGGAATTCTTTGTGCACGTCCGAAGCCTTGGATCCTCATTTCCCTATCTAATTTCATCCACGGATCTGCGATTCACCATCATCAGAGCCGAATTGTTGTTCACTCTCCGATTCTGTTTGGCAGACCCCAGCGCCACCATTCCAGCGCCTGTAAGCTCGCCGTTGGTGGTGCGGCATCGATATGGCATGCTATACTTCCCTCTGGCGCCGGGAGAGGCAGCGATCTAAGGCGACGCCCTGCGATTCACGTGCATGAGCTGAAAGGTGAGGGCTCTTGGAACGTTGCGTGGGATACTCGTCCAGCTCGCTGGCTCCACCGTCCTGATTCGGATTGGCTGCTTTTCGGCGTTTGCGCTTGCCTAGCGCCGCATGATTTGCCTATTTTGAGTTCAGAGAATGTGCCTACAGCCGTCGATGAGAAAAAGGAGAACTGTGATAATAGTGGCGTTGTTTCTGGTGGGAACGATGACTGCTCCGCGGATTACCGGGTCACTGGTAACTTTATTCCTTGATTATTAATTGCTCGTTTAGTGGTTATTTATTGCTAGTTATAATTTATTTATCTTGTCTTTTCTAAGTCCTCAAGTGAACATCGGGACTCAGTCATTCACGTGGATGGATTTTACCAGAGTCATTGAAGTTTGGATGTCAAACTCTGAACATGACTTGTAACTGTCGACTTTGTAGCGACGTAAAATTAGTGTGCTTGTAGGTAGATATACATAGTTACTTAAATAGATGGATAACCAATGTTGCAGGTGTATTAGCGGATGGCCGGTGTTTATTCAGGGCAATAGCTCATGGGGCTTGTATAAAAGGTGGGGAAGAAGCACCTGATGATGATCGTCAAAGGGAGCTCGCAGATGCATTAAGGGCCAAGGTATATTACCATACTGGAAGAAAACATTCCTGTTTATTTTCTGCAAGTTATATGTTATGCGTTGATGTGACATATGCCATCAAATTACCAAGTAACATATGGTCTTAAGATGTTGGGTTTTTGTAGGTAGTAGAGGAGCTTCTAAAGAGGCGCAAAGAATCGGAGTGGTAAGCTATATGATGATCAAAAGGTTTGCATTCTTTAGATGGTTAATGTGGTAGATTTGTCATGTTACTTTTTTGTTTAGGTTCATTGAAGGAGACTTCGATGCCTATGTTAAGAGAATACAACAACCTGATGTGTGGGGCGGTGAACCTGAGTTGCTGATGGCTTCTCATGTCTTGAAGTGAGTTTTTTTGTTTTTTTTCCCCACATATAATCCCGTTCTTAATAAGTTTCACAGAACATACCTATTATGACCCATGATTTCTTAGAGACAATTACGTTGGAAATGTCTCTGCACTCTTATATAATCAAATCCTGTTAGTTTTTTGTTACTTTTCCAGGCGATGTAGTTGGAGTAAATAATAGTACTTTTATAGCCAATTTGTTCTCTTTCTCACGAAGGGAGAAAAAAAAACGAAGAAGCAAATAATAAAAGTTGCTGGTTGATCTAGTTGGGGGATGGTTGATTTATTATGTCAATCTGTTATTGTTGTGATTTAGTCATCTAGGAAGTGAATATGTACAAATCTGACTTGTTGCCTTGAATGGCAGCTTCATTTTGTTCCTAATGCCGTTTCTAATGCTGAATGATTGTCTTCATTTCCAGGACTCCTATATCAGTCTTCATGCGAGATGGAGGCTCTGGTAGCTTGGTAAATATAGCCAGGTATGGTGAAGAATATCGTCAGAATGACGAAGAGAGTCCTATAAACGTTCTGTTTCATAGGTATGGTCATTATGACATTTTGGAGACATCCTCAGACCAAAGTTTGTTAAAGTTAAATACCTAGAATTTAGGTCAGGTTTCGTTTTTTGGCTGAATGAGTGAGGTACATCAGGATGGATAGTAGCAAAGATTTTTTGTGGGATAAAATTGTTAGAGTCAATCTAAAATCTTCTTCTTTGAATAAATTTTAGACAGCATCCTCCGCAGGATTGCAAAATTTTTGCAGCTTCATAGCTTATTGTGTTCAATTTTCATTTCCATTTTAAATCTGTGTAGCAGTCGAACTAATCTTTGCAACTGCTAAAACAATTATGGATGCCTTCCATTTTTGGGATGACTTTAGAAGATTGTATCGTTCTCAATTCAGTTTTACACTGCATGATGAGTAACTTGTTCTTACTGTGGTGCAGTGTGTTTTGAAATGATCAAGAAATCCTGTTTATGCTGATGTTTTTCCTCTAAAACTATCATTCTTATTCCTTTTTCTCTATTTTTAATGGAATTATTTATTTTTGTAATTTCCCATTTCATCTAGATACATAGAATGGATGGAAAAATTGTAGCTTAATCTCATTCTGTGCTCTAGACATTGAAATGCTATGTTGAAATGAGACGAGTTCACCAGTGGAAATATATATTTATTTACACGTCCAAATTATATTCAATCACTGATTAAAAGAAAAGCTCAAAGGTTTTTTTATCTGCTTCTGCATACAATTATTCCAGGAAAAGATTACAGATGTAGATTGTGGGGAGACTCGGCTGAAAAAGTGGTCAATCTCGAGCCACTGATGACAAAAAGTAGTCTCAATTGAACAAAATGATCCAAGAAACTTTGCAAAAAACATTGGGAATAGAATATAAAATATTTAATCAGGAAAAAAGAGTTTTAGAGGTGAGATAATTCACGTAAATGTAGAGTTGTTTTTATTATAATTTATAAATGACAAGCACTAAGCACTAAGCACTAAGCACTAAGAAGTCAGATACAGACTTGCAGTGACTACAGATATTGATTTTTGCAGAACATTGACTTGTTCATCGAGTAGTCCAAAACAGATTTCAAAAGCTACCCTTTTCTTTTCGTATAATTTATTAATTACTTTGAAAATTCCGCAAATGATGACGTCAATCACTTGGACCAACCCGTAAATTGAATTACGAGTTTATAGTAATTTATTTATTTATTTATTTTAGCCTACTTATCATCATATATATATATATAACTGCAGTGCATTTGACTGGCTCTGGTTTTTATACGTGCTTTGTATACATAGAGAGAGAGAGAGAGAGAGAGAGAGAGAGAGAGATGGGTGGTGAACGTCCAAGGTCTTTGGATGTTAACAAGGATGGGAGAGAGAATGGTTCGACTTCTGCTGTGGAGCTTGACGCTGGAGCTTTGTTTGTGCTTAAATCCAGAGGTACATCTATGTTTTTCTTGCTAATGTGGACGCTGGCTTCAAACAGTCTGCTTAGCATAGCCGTGCTCTCTCTCTCTCTCTCTCTCTGACATAAAAAAGATAGTTCATGTTTAATTCAAAGTTTGTAGTCTCCATTTATGCAAGTTTATAGGTGTTTGGTTTGAGTTTTTGTAGCAGCTCCGAGTATTGAATTCGAAGTCTTAAAAGCAAATTCTGCTTAATTCAGTTTTGCCCCGTGAATTTACTCGATCGGTTTCAGATGTTTTGCTCAATTAATTTCGAGTAGTTCACTCGAAAAACACTTCAAAATTGAGTTCTATACTTGAAGTTTTCTTCCTTTCTTTCATGGAGTTTTCTTTTCTGGGTTGAAAAACAGGGTCATGGTTGCATTGCGGGTACCATTTGACGACCTCCATTGTAGCTCCTGTGCTGTTAAGCTTGCCCTTTGCGTTTGGACTGCTAGGGTGGGTCGGTGGAGTAGTCAGCCTCATATTTGGAGCTTTAGTCACTTTCTATTCCTACCATCTCTTGTCTCTCATTTTGGAGCACCACGCGACTCTCGGCCATCGGCATCTTCGCTTTCGAGACATGGCCACTCACATTCTCGGTCAGTGTTCTCTCCCAAATTGCTTCTCCCCCATTAACGCTTGAACTTACATATTTCATATGATGTACATTATGTTTATCAAAAGTGCTTCAATATGGCTTCGTGTGTAAAAATAATGACGGGTAAAATAGTAATTACACGATTTAAGTAATCTTGAGGGTTTGATTATGATTTATGATCACTTGATTAAACATGGTATTAATAACACGATCCGAGTGACTATCATTTGCAGGAGCCAGATGGGGGAGATATTTTGTGGCACCCCTTCAATTTGGGATCTGCTATGGCGCTGTTGTTGCTTGCAGTCTTTTAGGAGGGCAAAGCCTCAAGGTTAGCTGCTTACCAATGCAGTTCATTGATATTGCTTAAATCATTTTGCTTCTATCCCATCCAAATAGTTTGGATATTCCGGTCGGTCTGCAAAAAAGAGTGCTCTAATTTTCTCGAACATTTGAAAATAGGGTAATATTTATATTAACCCTCAAATTTTCATAAACAAAATGGGTCTTGAAGTATGAAAAAAACCTAACAAATCAACTTCCGTGTGAATAATCCGAGTTTCTACGTTAAAATCTTTCGATTTTGATAATTGAAACAAAAATTGAATGTACACTGGGAACACGGGGTTGTGACCCCCTACGTCGGGCCCCCGATCTCACTCGAATGATTCAAGTGAGAACGGGCCGTTCTCCGAGAAAGGAGACCCAGCAAATGTTGATTTATTAGGTTCTTTGTAATTGGAGGGTAAATTTGTTTACGAAATGAGACTAAGGGTTCTTTTCGTCAAACCCCCGTACAAGGCAAACGTGAAAATTAGCCTAGAAAATACGATGAACTGTGAAGATTTTGGCTGTTTTTCGTGTAAAATCATGGGTGGGAATGAAGCTTCGTTTTGGTGCATTTTCTTGGTTGGTGGCAGTTCATTTACTTGCTCTCAAACCCGAACGGGACGATGAAGCTCTACGAATTCATTGCAATGTTCGGAATGCTTGTTCTGATTTTGGCTCAAATTCCATCCTTCCACTCTCTGAGGTATCTCAACCTTGTTTCTCTCACACTTTGTCTTGCTTTCAGTGCTTTTGCTGCGGCTGGTTCAATTCAAATTGGTAAATCCATCGTAAACTTTGACTACTTCTCTGATCATTCTTATAAACTATTTAGCTTTCTCGAACTGGTTGTTTAAATTCATGAATGTTTCATTTCAGGGAATTCGAAGAATGCACCTTCAAAGAACTATTCTGTTTTGGGCTCTGCAGAAACCAAGCTTTTTGGGGCTTTTAATGGCGTCTCAATCATCGCAACTACTTATGCCTGTGGAATCATTCCTGAAATACAGGTCGTAACTCATTATTCCTTAACCCTTCCGAAACATTTCCATATTATATTTTAGTTCTTCAACAAGTATTCTGGATTTTTTAGGCAACCTTAGCTCCTCCAGTGAAAGGGAAGATGCTCAAAGGATTGTGCCTTTGTTACAGTGTAATAATTTCTACATATTTCAGCGTTGCTATATCTGGGTATTGGGCTTTTGGTAATAAATCAATGCCCACTCTTCTTTACAACTTCATGGCTGATGGTAAGCCTTCGCTTCCCATTTGGTTTCTTGCGACCATCAACTCCTTCTGTCTTCTCCAACTATCAGCAGTTGCAGGGGTATGATCCTTCTCACTTGTTCTTGCTTCTTTTTTAGTACCTGCTCAATCGATACTCTTTTGGAATTACTGTATCATGGTGGAATTACACTGCAACATAGATATGTCAAATAGAACAGCCAGTTTCGACACTTTTAGAATCGAATTCGAACCAGGACAAAAAGTTGCCATTCGGAAGAAAAGTTAATGAATTTTTGTTGGATAAGAATGAAAATGCACTATTGTTTAGGCTCATCAGCGGGCTAGGTCGGGCTGGCCAGCTGAAACTACCCCTCCCAAGTTTGGGTGGTATGAGGTCCAGCCCACGGCTGACTCAATTTTTGACTCGGCGCCGGGACATTAGTTACAAAATAAAAACTAAAGATATTCACTGGCTGGCCCAACTATAGAATCATGGGTCTAGATGATGACCCTGTACCATGTATATTATACTGAAGTCGCAACAGTCCCTTGGTACTTTGATTTTGATAATAAATTTCTCTCTTTTGCACGTGTTTTTTTACTTTTTCATATTTTACGATTTTTCTCTAAAAATATGACATTGTGATTTTTTTTTTTGTTCAGGTTTACTTGCAACTAACAAACGAAATGTTCGAAAACAAGTTTTCCGACCCCAAAAAGGATCAATTTTCCATTCGGAATGTTGTCCCGAGGCTTATTTCTCGGTCCATATCGGTGATTGCGGCAACAGTTATTGCAGCAATGTTACCCTTTTTTGGAGATATAATGGCATTGTTTGGAGCATTTGGGTGCATCCCTTTGGACTTCATTCTTCCCATGGCACTCTACAATGCCACTTTCAAGCCCTCAAAGGGCAGCCTTGTTTATCTCATCAACACAATCATAGCTTTAGTGTCGACCATTTTGGCCAGTATCGGTGCCGTTGCTTCGGTTCGACAAATCATTTTAGATGCCAAAACTTATCGATTGTTTGCAAACATGTAGTGAAAGTAAAATATTTACCAAATTTCAAATATCAAATAGCTTGCTCATGTCATTATCACATGTATATATTTAAGGGAAGACTCACTAGTATTATTGATTTTTGATTATGGTATCCAACCATATTATATAAACTGATTAATAAACTAAAAAAATTAAGACGGTAGAATATTAACAATTCTTTCATTTTTACTTATTTTCGAGATAATTGAACAAAGATGGAATAATTTTTTCTTCATTATGCATGTTTAAGAAGAAGATTTAGACTCGTTTTTAGATTGCTTTTTATGCACTTAAAAATATTCGTTTAAATTAAAATAATGTCAAGTTTATCTTTTAATTTGTATTTTTTGATATGACAAACAATAATTACCATAATTAATAATTTATCTTAATTATTATATCAATATAAATATCTTAAGATAGATCAAGAGGTTGTAGTAGTCGCTGCAAAAGAATTATTGTATAAATTATTGATTTATCGTTCCGATTTGTGCTTTGACAACTAAATTTTTAACACTTTACTTTTAGTCTGTCTGCAAACATGAACAAGGATGATTCCTTGTGTTTTTAAGTCATCAAATCATATGTTTCTCCATAAAGTGCTTCTTATCTTCGTAATACTCGCTGCAAAAGTAAAATATATCATTTGATTTTCAGCTTCAAACCCAGGTTTTTAGAATTCCTTCCTGAATCAGAAATCAATCAAAGCTCTTAAAATCAATATCCAAAGTGTCCTAGATCAGCATTAGTTTCTTCAAATCCAGTAGAGCAAGGGTAATTATGCCACAAAAGGTTTGAAATTGCAATGGTTTAAGGGGAATAAACGTGTCTCTATACAGTATGCATGTATAATTAATCTGCAACAGTTATACGTATTTAAAGCATAAAAACATATAGATTTATTGGAATAATTTACAGAGATGAGTCAAAAATTCAACAAATGAATCAATTCTGAAGGTTTGATTGGATTACGGGAAGACCTCCGGAGTTATTATAAAGCCCCATGACCGTGTAGTTTTGAGTCAAAAGGTTAGTGATTCATCTGTAACCAAGATCATTCAACTCCAAGATTAGTCTTTTTTTACACTTCTCTCAATTTCTAAGTTTCTTTTGTATTTCATCACGACCTACACCAATTAAGCATGGATAGATGGAGTTAACTACAATAAATTGTCAAAGCCAAAGCATTTTCCAAAATAGGATTGCATATATGTTACTATTTGCAGTGTTTTCCCCACAGCGAGGCCGATAATATTAGTACAGTTTTGAGTGAAGAAGGAATTGCCATGTTTCAGTCCTAAGAATGTAAAAAATCCAACTATAGAAACATGTCATAGAAAGTCATATCTGATGATACCCAAAGATATGCCTGCATTTTAAAAATAGAAACAACAGCCAAGACATGTTTAAATGCAACTAAGAAGCCAAAGAAAAAGTAATGAAAATATTTTACATACCTTTTTTCCATTTCTCCTACCAATTCTCCAGCTTCCAAAAAGTAAACTACACATTGTTAAAGCGCTTCGGAGAAGCGCAAATCTGCTGGGCCAGGACCCAAAATTCCTTTCTGTTCACTAATTTTGCCTAAACTAAGACCAACCTCTGTTTGTCCATTTCTGTCCTCATCTCTCCTGCCACTCCCCGACCATTCCCTCTGATAAATCCAAAACAAAAACCAAAAACATGTGTTTATTAAATGTTTACATGATATATCCTTTTTATTTCATTTTTGAATAAAAAAAAAACAAACAAACAAAAAGGAACCATTGAAGGAAAATTAAATATGGGAGCTGAAAATATCTGATTCTATGTCAAAACTTAAGCAATACTTGCCTCATCGTGATGATAATTCACATCTGTTGGTAAAGGAGTTGTTGGTGGCGGGGTGATATCAGGGTCGGGCTTCTGGAATATAAATGTGCTATAAAGACCTGCAAAAGAAGATTGCTAAAAGATGATCTTATGAGAGAAAAGTTCAACTTATATAGCAGAGGTAGAAAATACCTAACACATCATATGATCTAGGAAGAAGTCTCCCTCTGGGATCCACCAGATTCTGAACACAGCTCACAAGCATGCCAGCAAACTGTGCTCTTTTGGCAATAGTCATGACCAAAAAGAAGAAATGGCCAATCTTGATGAATTCAACAACTTATAAAGAATGGTTAGTAACAGTGAAAAGAGCATGAGAGTGCAAGAACAAACCTATTATCATCATAAAATTCAGTTAAGTTTTGAATCTCAATGTACTCAAGACCAGCTTCTCTGGCCAACCTGAGGATTACAAATTTTGACAATTAAATCCATTTGTTAGCCAGCCAGTATTAGAACATTGAAGAAAAAGGTATTTGTAAAGGAAAAAGAGGCCGTCATATGAAAAAATCAGTTGGGAATAATATGGACCGTTGACCATGTTTAATCATGAAAAATTAGAGTGAAGGCAGTCAATGTTGCAGTTAATATAAATATAGGAGAAAATTTAAGTTCACGGGCTCTAAATTATGAGAGGAGGAATGATTCCCATTAATTATGGTGTGGATTTTCATGTAAAAAGCAAAGAATTATTGGAGCGGGATTCTTCAACCTGATAAAGCTGGGGAAATGAACTAAACAGTGAGTTTCAGCAGAGATGTCACTGGCAAATTTCAGCTGATACTTCTTCCCAAACAATGGGAACCTGAAAAATGTACATAATTCTAATTACCAAAATAGTACGCAAAATAAACCTTCAATGGTAATTTCTGCTTACTTTTCTTCCTCTACTTCAAAAGTAATCATGTAACTTTCTGATCGAATGCAATTAGGAACAATGTTGAGCTTCATGCTACTACCTCTGTTGTGATATGCTTCAACATTCTTCTGGTACTTTGCCCTGTAAGCACAGTAAATATCACTGGTTAGTAAAATTGTCTAAATATGTTTCAACAAAATTCTCATAAAGCATTGACAATCGTCAAAGGTTAAAGTACAGGAATCTGAGCTCAATTGAGCCCAAAGAAAGTGACCTCAAAAGCAGAATGGGTGGACATAAAGTACTTTTGAAATAGAATTGAAGATTAGCTAAGGAAGCAGACGCAACTTATCTACTTAGGCTAGTATGTGAATGTATATATTTATATCCTTTTTGCCCATTCCCATGTGTGTGCAGTATACCTTTCCCACTCTGCTTTAAGAACATGTGAATGACAGAGTGGCAGAAGAAAATGATATCTTCTTACAGAGTCCCAAGCATACTACATAACGGTGAGCGTCGCGGAGACAAAAAATGATGCCCTGTTGTCAATGCCAATACTCGTAGTTTCCCACAGATTGTCTTATTTTAAAAAAAATAATTATTTCCTAGTTTTAATACCAAACATTTGATCCATATAGCTTCCCTTTTCTAACAAAGAAACCGAGAAAGCTCCAGGGACTTTAAAAATACAGCAACTAATAGCTGGAAATAAGAAGCAAGGACAACATTTGTTTTATATGTAGCTACAATATACCGCTCAAAAGTAACATGAAATGTCTTAATAGAGATATTAGATTCAACAGCAATCAGAACGTAATATGAAAGCTTGCAGAATCAATTCATACCATATTGTAGATGAGTCGGGAGTAATACCAAAAAAATAACCCCCTGGTTTGAGTAATGCGGACACGTTGTGTAAAAGTTTCCTTGCTCTCTCTTCAGTTTCAAAACACATCTGCAAGTCAAGTTCTTGTTATTGCACTGAATCGCCAAGACAAAACACAATGAAGGAAAATTAATGCAAAATGCAATGAAGAACCTGCAAATGTTGCAAGCAGCAGACTAAATCAGCGGAATTGGTCTTTTCCTGTAGGTGAGTTTCTATATTTTCCTGAGGAAAAAAAAAAGAATGTAAACATTTGAAGAAATAATGGAAATCAAAGACTTTGTTGATTAAAGTAAGCAACCAAGGGTTCAATGAAAATTTGGTCAACCTTCAGATCAAAAGCACAATCAACGTACCTCAATTGATGCAGCTGACTAATTTTTTCATCTAATTGAGATAATTCCCATCCCTGAATCATTACAATGTTGACTAATTCTTACTTCTTCAGTAAATTGTAAGTATGTGTGTGTGTGCGTGCATAAACACTTACAATTTACTGAAGAAGTAGGAGTTAGTCAACATTGTAATGGTCATAAGTGACCTTAAAGGAAGCAAATGTCAAGCTAAAATTCTTTCTGTTAACTTAAAGGAACACACTATGAAGCCAAAATTCTTCCTAGCAGTAAGGGCTATTCATTTTTGACAAGCTGGCTTTTACACTAGTCATGGATTTCTGGGCTTGATCTTGCATGCCAAATCAAGATGCTGTCATATTTCATTGCAACTCTTCGTAATATATTCAAGCATCCACACTATCCTAAAACATGGACTCATAAGAGCAGAAACAGTTTTTCTCAATTACAACTATGTGACAAATACAAACACAAGCCCCCTTGAATTGGAAAGTAACAGACGAAAAAAAACGTCAATATTCTCCCATCTAATAGAAAGTTAAAATTTTCTTTTAAAAAATCTGAAAAAAGCTTACCTTGCAAGGATCAACCTCGAAGAATTCAGCAGTATACGCCTTCTTCTGGCTCTCCCATGCTTCCCGCACTTGACCGATCCCAGACTGAGAAACATCTATAAAATTAACAGTCAGATCAAATTTACCACCAAAGAGCGTAAAAGAAAAGAACAAAATCAGGTGAACCTACAACCACGTACAGAGAAATGATCGGAAATTTCAATACCAATTCCAATGTAGTGAGTAATTTGGGCTTCGTTCCACTTCTCGGCGTCCACTCCACTTCCGCAGTACAAATCGCATACCTACACCAGCCATTACCTTCCACTATTACAACAATTATAATCATACAAGCATGCGTTTCTGGGAGGAGTAAGTAATAGGAGAACAGACCGTGACGTATGGATGGACGAAAATCCTGATGAGAGCTGTCTTGGCAAATTCGTAGAGACGATGGTGAGTCGACTCGTTTCTCGGAGCAACCCCTTGACTCATCGGTCGGAGTTCAAAACGCGGGTTCCGAGTTCTCGGGATGGTAATACAAAATAGGCAATGCTGCCACATTTTATACAATAATTTCCCCCAAAATAACATTATATTTAATAATTTTAACATATAGTTTATTAGCAAATAATTCCATTATTAAAATTAAGAAAAATATAATATTTATATTCGAAATTATTTTTCATTCATTGAATTTAAAAAATATTTAAATAAAAAATGCCAAATTTTTGCTAAATAACAAAGAATATATCTTTGAATAAAACATTATAATTAATTTAAGTAATATTATTATAACTTGAAAAAATCAAAATAAAATAAATAACACATTAAAGTGTTTAAAGAAATTAATATTATTTTACAAAGAATAATTTTAAATTCAATTGTACACAATTTTCTTTTTGGTTCAAATCGAATTACATCTCAATCGGAAGAGGGTTTAATCTTGCACAAGACAATGTAGAATCAAATAGTAACTTCCGACCATCGCAAAAGATCCCAATCCACATCGAGCCATCCGTGACGATATACCACGGAACAGAAGACTCCGGTCCGATGGATGGATGCCGGTAAGCCGCTCAAATCGATTTCCGGGCCGTCTCCATTTGAGGAATTTTCTTTCCATAGATAAATACTGCAACAACAAAATAAACGGTCTAATTTTTGAAAAAGATAAAGAAAAAAAAAAACAATTAAAAAAACATTCTAAAACATGGTATAAAACATAACATATATGTTTGTAAAATATTTAATCTATTATTAGATGGGTTCGAGCATAAATGTGAATATAAGAACACGATGATAAGTAAAAAACCACGTCACGTTTACCTTTTATTCTTATTTTCTTCTTGACGTGAGACTCATTATTTTTTAATTATTTATTTATAATATTAATTATTTTAAATAATAATTATCACATCATTAGTTAATAATTAAAAAATAAACATAATAAATAAAATATATCAAGAACTCGAACTAGAGAGAAGAGTTTTGTGTAACATGTGATTTAATAAAACAGATACCTTGGGGAGCACAGTACACTGGGCTCGTGCTTTGGCCGTATCGAAACAATGAGAAGCAGCAGCTGCCAGACAACCGGAAAATCCGGCTGCAAGACTGATCGATAAAGGGGATAAAGGACCAATGTCTTCATCTGACCTGAAACAAATTAGTAAAATGGACATGAAACCTCAAGATTTTTACTTGTTCTTCTCCAATAACATCAATCGTAAGCATAAAAAAAGCGTATTTTAGTGCAGATTACAAATCATAATCTAACCTGGGTTCTTCTTTCATTCCAATTGCCTTCCAAATAAGCATCGATCGGTGAATAAATTGCCAACTCGAAAAGAAAATGCCACTAAAGACCGAATCCCGGACGACACTTGATCGAAGACCTCTCCACAAAGCACTAAATCCTTCCAATGAGATGACGTCTAGCGGGCTCCTCACACAATAGACTGGCGGCGGCCTTCCAGATCCCGTCATCATCCATGGATATTCCAACAGCGCACTTGTCATATTATGATGTTTAGTGGGTAAAACGGACAACAGACCAACAGAATGACTCAAAATTTTCTGGTCTGGTCTATATCCATGCAGAAACCTTGCATTAGCAGACGTGAAAGACCCTTTTCCTCCAAATGAAGGGGTTGATCCAGGCCCAAAAGCCGAGGCCACCTGGCCACGAAGTTTGATGAGCTCAAATGGAGTAATTACAAGCGATTCTGTAGCTCCAGCTACCATCCCGGCTAAAAGAGCTTCATTGACATACACGTAATTGTCTTCGCGACCATCTGTCGAAAAGGAATTACAACATTCAGACTGCTGAGCTTGAAATAAAGAAAATGTAAAAATTAAACTAATTATAAATCATGGCTAGGTTTCAGATTGGAATCAACAGCACAAAACTCTATTTTTCTTTCATTCAATACATTCCGCTTCTTTGAGAAAGAGTGTATATACCTTTACAAAAGGCTGTCAAAATTTCATAAGTACCAAAGCGAGCTCCAACACCAAATATTCTTCCTGAAGCCAACCATCCAAAACCACTATATAAACCTGAACAGTTAAGGATGAAAGCTTCATGATAGAAGTCAATTACAGACCATAAAAGCAGCAGACACCAAGATCATGTAAAAGAATTTCGTGATAAATATATGCAGATGAGCAGGTCTCTGCTAACAATTGATTAAGTATTTCAGCAATTTTATTTAACTTTTTCTTCCCCAAAAAAAAATTCAAATCAATCCAGTTCTTCCCTTCACAGAAAACTTCAATACAAATAAAACTTAAGATTATAATGGAAAATTATAGTTCCATGCCCTAGGCCATTAAGTAAACGTAAAATGTTGCATTATATTGCTGTGATAATTTTTTTCATCTTAAATACTCTCAAACCCTTTTGGTAATATTTGAAAAGCTCACAGCTAAATTAATGGGGTAACAACTAACGAGGAATGTGACTGAAAAACTAAGGGTTTATACCAGAGGATTGTACATCTCTACAGGGGTAAGTTTTAGGCTTTGGGAGAAGAATATGCAGGCTCTTCGCAGTTTTTTTTCCCCTCTTTCAATCGACAAGCCAAAAAGAAATAGAAAAATTTTCTTAATAGAATTGTATTTTGTTTTTAATACCATTAAATTACCCACTTTCAAAAACCTTTTCGTTGGATATCCGGGTTAGAAAGATCCATCACAAGTCCCAAATTATATTAATTAATACAGAGAAAATATAATAGCGAGTTTTAGTGAATTCACACAACAAAGCTAGCTTTGCAATATACTTTTAATATCACTTTGTACAAGGAGAAGAACTGCTATTTATTAAATTTTCCTCAAAACGCATCATACACTATAGTTCATAGCTCATAGATTTCACTAAACTACAGATGACTTCTATAATCACCATGAATTACAAAAAACAATCTTGATGTATACTCATATCACCTGATATTCCTGATAAAGATCTAACTCTTTCTACCACTTGAGTAGTAGATAACTGTTTACTGGGTCCTGAAAGGCCTGAACCAACCTGCTTTCGTGCAAAAATAAGAAGGAAAAAGAGGTACATTAAAACAGAAGGTAAAACTATAAACTCTCAGTATCTAATAATATTTCTTTTCTAACAAACTCAGTATAAAATACATAAATTCAACACAATCCATCATCCACATTCTGCAACAATCAAAATTTGTGCAGCGAACCTGAATTAGAGTTTTGATGGTGTCAAGAGGGTAAGTGATAGCTGTGCCAAAGATCACAGACCCCGCCGCAGCAATTGCATGGGTGGGATAAATTTGGTTCTTCAAAAATTCATCCATCAGAATTAATTTTTCAGATCTGAAAAACGAGTTCTCTGTTCAGCTTTTGTGCCAAAAATATATTATATATTACATCTATTTATAAAAAATCAGCCCCATACAGAAAGATATAAAATCATTACAGTAAGAGTTTTACTGAAACTCTGTATACTTCTAAAACGAGAGTAAGAGTTTACTGATATTATATATCAATACTCCTATCATTTTACCATTGGCTCTACGACTAAATCTACAATTAATCGAATTTCCAGTCATGGTTTCATAAATAAAAAAACTAACTTAATAGATTAAGGTAAAGTACAACTCTTTGTGCTCACTGTATTTGTTTGTGAACTGGACAAGCGGAAAAGAGTGATTTTCTATGAGAAGAATTTAAGTGCCAAAAAATAAAGCAATCTAAAACTGTCTTTTTTATGTAACGAAGATTTAGTGGTCTTAACTCATACAAAAAAAAACAAAAGACTCATACAAAGTCATTATTTACAATCTATGATCATCTCCATTGGAAACAATAGTTGAACTGGAAGACATAAAATATAAAACTTTTAAATCTCAGGAGAACGCAGGAGAACGCGCACCATTAACTTCGAACAGACAAGAAACAGCCAACCAACTTCAGCAGGAAATCAAACAGAAGAAGAAGAAAACCAGACACGTAGAATCGAAATGTCGAGATGATCTTCTCCGATAAATTCTCCCAGTTCCAGCGAGCCGTGTCCCGAGATATAGAATCACACCCTTTGAGCCGTCAGCCTCTCGAACGGTAACGGAACCAAAATGTGTAAACTTGTTTGGGGTGGGGGGGTGGGGTGGGGGCGTGGTTGCAGAGGCTCCGACACAATGTTTGGACAAAAATAAGGAACTACAAGTCGACCTAACTATTTATTTAGATTAGAAAAATATTTGTATCAATAATCTAATTTTTTACCTATAATTTATTCAAAGGAGTTGAGTTTATTCTTATTCTTACTCTTTAATTTTTAGAGGGAGTAAACGTTCATTTGTACACTTAATATAATTTAAATAAATTATTAATTGTATTAATTAATATTTATTATTTAAAAAATAAAAATATATAATATTATTTACTTATTTATGAAAAAAAAAATTAAATTATTGGGTCGGTGACAAAAAACTTAAACTATTGATTTCTCTAGGCGAGATCAATAGCGATATCACTGTAGCAATTGCATGAAGCAGAAGTCGTTTGTTTTTCAGTGCGTTTTGCGCCCCATTTCAAATGTGAGTGATCGCGCAGTTAATAGCGTAAAATCGAAATTATTTTTTTTCCAAATTATTTTGTATATATTTTAAATACAATCAATCGTAAAAAATTTATAATAAATGATAATTTAAGATTTATTTTGTTATTGTTTGATAGCGTAGAGTTTTTATTGATATTACTCTTTATTTGTCGTAATCAAATATGAGTCCGAGAGATATAACATAAGTATGATACATAGGCAGTGAGAGAGAAAACGGCAGAACAAATTGGAAATGTTATATTACCAATAAAAAAATAAGTAATCGTGACTTTTATTTTCTAAAATTAAAAATTCTAGCAGCCATGCAATGCAAATTTGGTTCAAAGCTCAGCTCTAGAAAAATGTATTCATCCTGCAAAAGACCATGCTCTTCTTCCACGTCCAAAATGAAAACTCTCTCTCTCTCTCTCTCTCTCTCTCTCTCTCTCTCTCTCTCTCTTTCACTGACTATCTACTTTTCTCTCTCAATTTCACTCTCAATCTTCTTATTTTGCTCGAGAAAATGAATGATTTCTTCAGCGTTTCAAAAGGCAAGCAGACTTCACTGGTTTTGCAGCCCCTCGATCGTCTTCTTCCACTGCCATGCTCTCTGCTTTGAGTCCTCGAACGAGAAGACTTTCTTCGGCTGTAGCACTAAATGCAGTCAGAATATCTGAAGTGATTCAATCTAGACTAGGAAAACAAACAAGAGGTTAAACGGTCAGAAAAGGTACCGAAAAAATCTTGAAATGGGAAGGACTGGAAACTTGAACGGAGAGGTCGCCGGGTTTGTTCGACCAGACGATGTTGCCTTTGACAATCATTTTGGTTGGATCCAAATAAATTAATTTGGGTTTGTTAGTGAGTATAAGCTGCACCTTTTTGCTGCTTAGCTTCTGGATTTTCTTCACCATTGAGATCATAACAACAGATTCTCCAGGCTCCAAGAATTGTTGCCTGGTACATCCACTGTATCAGATTAATCACACTAGCTACTGGCAAAGTTTCTTCTTAAATGGTTATCTCTCTCTCTCTCTCTCTCTCTCTCTCTCTCTCTCTCTCTCTCTCTCTCTCTCTCTCCCTCTCTCTCCTAAGGTTAAAAGAAAATAAAATTTATCCATCAGATTAACTGTTCATGTGGGTGAAAAGGCAAGTCCTAGTGAAGCAAAAAGAATGATATCATAAAAAGCCAATACCATTTTGAATCAAAGGAGTCAATGGAAGCAAGCCTAGTTACGGGTTGGGTTGGTTCGGAAGATGATGCCCCATCTACGGCTCCGGGACTGTCATTAGACCTCACTGCACCATCTCCAATGTGAGTTGGGTTCCACAAAGAATCATGGCCGTCACTACCATCACTCGATTGTGCCTATGAAAGCACAATTTCAAAAACTAGATCATCATCGACTAAGATATGATAGTACCAGTAATTTAACGTAATAATCAGAATAACGATCATAAGTTCAAATCTTTCTCTCTACCATTTCAATCTCATTTAAAATTAAACCATCTGCGAATAAGAACCAAGGAAATTGAGGCTTATTCTTGCGAAAAATATAAAAAAGCTGTTGAAACAGCTAAATTAATTTCGGGCCAAAAATTTAAGATTTTAGGTTTATTTGAATATTAAAAATCTAGTAAGTGCGACGAAAACACCAAAACCGATAAGTTAAACATACTGCAGAATCCATAGCAAGCTTTGGAGGAGACATCCGTCTAATGTTTTTCCAGTCGACTCCCTTAAAGAAAGGATGAGTCTTGATTGCAGCATAACCATCTGGTCCAGCCCCTGGTCTTCTACTCGGATCTAAATCCTGAAATGATTAAGGAGCCAATTTAATAAACTTACAAGCAATAAATGTAATAGACCACTTTATGTTTCATGTAGAAAAGATAATATCTAAAACAACTAAAGCCTCAACTTTCCTTCAACTGAAAACAGAATATGGCATGGCAATCGACCGAATTTTCATTGTTAAATTGATGTTAGAAGTGCTTTCCCAATTTAGTGGTTCCAAATATTCCCAACCTAACAGATGACAATGACGATAATTCCGTAAACTAGCCATAAGTTGAGAATTTTCTTCTTTTTTTTTCATATGAACATTGTCATACGAACATTTCTTCCTTCAAAGTTCTTCAAGTTCTCAACACTTATACCCTAATTGATGAAGGGAGGGTGGGCAGTTGACTTGCAAAAATATCAAGACAAAAGACAAAATAAAGTCATAAAAGCCTGATGATCATCGCTTGACAGTGAATCCAATATCAGAAAAGTTGAATTAACAAAGAGAAAAATCATTATGATGTGACATACCAATAATCGATCAATGAGATCTCTAGCTTCCGCTGAAAAGTAATTTGGAAATTTGATATCTCTGGCTATAATTCTTTGGAAAATAAGCCACTCACTTGCATCTTTAAAAGGAGAGGTTCCAGAAAGCATTTGGTACAAGGTGCAGCCCAGAGCCCATAAGTCATTTCTGTAATTAACATTAGAAAAATCATTCATCCAACAAACTAGTTTATAATTCAAAAACCTCATTCGTTTTTAAGAAAATTCTTTACCCAAAAGTTGCAGGTGAAGAATTCAGGACTTCTGGAGGAACATATGCAGCTGTGCCCACAAATGTACAAGCCTTATCATCTGGGAGAAAACCATTGAAAGAAGTTCATCTCAGTACCCAAAAAGGCATTTTCAAAAAAATTTAAGCTTCATATTGATAACTCTAGAAAAAGAGTTATTATATCTGATTTTTATATATTTGGAGATATATTTGATGCAGATTTATCTTGAAAGAAGATTTAAGTGGAAGAGTAAACAGCCAAATCTCATGCATGTTAAAACCTGAAGCCGCATTAGGTAGGACAGTAATTTGGCTACCCTCCATCGGCTTCACGCTTCCAAAATCGGCAATTTTAATATGCCCATCAGCAGTAAATAGCAAATTCTCAGGCTGCATTTAAGAATCCTTAAAGTGTGGCTATTTGCCCAAGAAAAAAAAAACAAGAATGCAAGCAAAAGTACCTTAATATCTCGATGTATCAATCCCATACTGTGTATATACTCAAGAGCATCCACAACTTCTGCTGCATAAAAGCGAGCTTCATCCTCCGACAAACGACCTTTCTGCAGATTGCATAATTGGATAGTCAATACAATAAAAACAAAAGATATAGACCAAAAACACATGGACTCAGACTGGTCAATACTTGATAATAATTTTTCCAAGAACAGGATAACTAGTTAAAAATGGAAAAATTTTATCGCTAGTTAAAAAGAATCTTGAAAAGTGATTCAATGGAAGAGAGGAAAAATTAACAAATGATGCTGTTATGCTTGAACCAACCAATTCATATGTTTTGAAAAACTAAAGTGATTCCCCTCACTCATAAAATCAATCGAAGAACTTCCAGATTTTGTCAATCCTGGTAAGTTTAAACAGCATTTGTGTTACACTATAACACATGGGAAATCTATTGAAAATGTTCTAATAGTGGATTCATCCATTATTAAGCGTTCAAAATTACCAGCGAAATAATAATACATAATCAAAGGTCGCAAAAGATTTACTTACAAGAGAGAGAACACTGAAATTGAAGGACGATAACATGCTTACCCTGATTATCTGATCAAAAAGTTCACCACCTTCGCAGGATTCAAGCGCCATGTCTTCACAAATAAATCAATAAATTATATAATCAAGAGACAAAATGAGCAAAACAATTAGTTTAATGGGGAGAGAATAGAACACCTACACAGTGAAAAAGTATCTTGAAATGTGAAGTACAGCTTCACAACCCCCGGATGATCCAACTGGTCAAGAACAATCCGTTCTAATTTCACATAAGCAGTTTTATTTTCTTTAGTGATGAATTTTTTGTCCATTATCTTCAATGCATAGATCATTCCCGAATCTTTCTTCTTCGCCCTCACAACCTGACGACGAGATCAAGAAGGGATGAAATATTCACAAAATAATAACAATGGATTAATCAATTCGCGCCTTGAAAAAGGGCAAAGAAATACCTTAGAATACGATCCGACGCCGTATATCTTCCCCAATTCAAAATCATGGATTCTGAAATTTTCCTGCGGAGCTCGAAACGCAAAGCTTTTAGATCTCTGAACATTTGCTCCATTAGAGGAGTTTCCTTGAATGCTCAACTTTGAATCAAAATCCTTCTCCATGGCCAACATCTCTCACTAAAAATCTCCTCTATGTGAATCACCTCCCCCTCTCTCTAAAACCCATTTCCTCTCTTTGTCTCTCTGTCGAAAGTGCTAACTCTAGGGGGCAGAGCCAATGCAGTCAACAAGAACAGCCACTGAGAAAGCACAAATGGATCAGAGTTTCACAGAATTTCTCATGAAAAGAAAAAGTGGGGAAGAACCCTTCATTGCAGGCATATGGGTATCTGTGACAATGAACAAGCTTTTGCTTTGATTCCAATTTCAGTGGGTGGTTGATAAAAAAAGATGAACATGTGAGAGAATGAAGCAATTTTATTTAACTAAGATAGAGAGAGAAAGAGCCGGCATGGCAGACTGAGAAACGAGTCTAAATGCACATTTCTAGATTTTTTTTTTTTTGTCCATAATATTTTGGTTTAAATATATATTTTTAAAATTTTTAAAAAAATAATATTATATTTATTATTGCATCGCAATTTTACTAATATTTTTAAACATTATAATAACAAAATCAGCTTATTATTATTATTTTTAATTATGAATAGATTTTATAACTTTTTAGTTTATTTTTGTTAATTAATTAATAAAATTAATCTTTTTTTTTTAATTTTTACTCTGATAATTCTTTGTAATACATAAATGTTCTATAACATATATTATATTTAAATATGGAATTAAAGAATTTTTCATCTGATTTGTTAGAAAGAGAATAAAATAGTTATTTTCTTATAAATTATTTATATTGTAAGGTATATGATGTTATATCGAGGTTTGTCATGACTACTGACAATGGCGAGAAGAAAGGATTGGAGGGAGTGATGAATGATTAAGATATGATCGTTTCCATTAAAGCAAGGACCATCGAGCCACGTGGACGGATGTGATCTTTTTGAATATTTGGGTAGTACGGAAGCCGCATTGCCAATCAACGAGATGAACGAAGGAGATCTTTTCAAAGAATGGGTCCCATGTGAAAGAATGGGCCAGCGATGAATAGATGAGTATCTTTTCAGAAGTTGGGCCGGATCGAGCAGTCAGGTGGATGGTTGTGATCTTTCCAAACTCTAGACTCGCAAGAAAGCATGAGCCAGTAAACAAGATGAACGGACGTGATCTTTTTGAAACATGGGCCACTCTGACAGGTGGATGGATGCGATTTAATGTAAATACAGGGCCCCACGAGAGAGAGTGGGCCATCCGGCCATGAATATCCATATGGGGAGTGTTGGTTTGATGAAGAATGTGGGGTCCACTGAGTGAAGTTCCCATGAAGGGATTTGGACACTTTAGCCCAACAAGACACGAGAGTTCGGATAAGAGCAGTGAAAAAATCATTAAATTTTTATAATCTGCAAGAGACACGACAACAATACCTACAAAATTGTCCAATAATTTATTTGGGTTTGCTGAAGTTAAGAAAAATAAGATTTATGTGTTCATTAAAAAATAATATTAATTTTACAATTTAACGCAAATGAGTTGTGGGTAGAATTCAACAATTTGATAAGGTGGTGCCTCCACACATAATAATAGGAGTGTAAGTGATCTCGGTCCAGTTCAATTCTGAGAAAAATTAAGACCGGATTAATAATATTCGATTTTTAATTTTTAAAATGGATACCATCAAAATTGTTTTAAGTATTGGATTAGAATTTCGATTTCAATTCTAGTTTAGTTCTAATTTTTTAATTAAAAAATATTTTTTTTAAAAAATTTCAAATAAAAAAAATAGTGAAATTTTGGAACAAAGCTCTAAAAACAACAATAAAAATAGCAACAAATCTCTAAGAGGGACCGTTTCATGTAAGAAAATTTGAAATTTTATTATGAATAAAGCTCTAAGATTTGCAACTTCTTTCTTTAGATTGAACTAACTAATTTTATGACTAATTTCATTTTTTTTAAGCGTAACACGAAATTAAGTAATGAGTAAAAATCAGGTTAAGAGCATATTCGCAGTGTTTGTTTGCTGCACGTAAAAAAGTTCATAAATTATTACAACAAATCCAAATATATTGCCTAAACCTAGTAATATGCACAAAATTATTGGTTAAGAAACAAAGCAACACATGAAACCTAAACTTCCCAAATGTAATATTCTGGTTACTCACAGAGAAACATAATTATTCAAATGATGAAAGATAAAAGCTCATTTAATCATAGAATACTTTGATTCTGGGCAATATTTTCGCAGAAAACATAAAGAGGCAAAGTCAAGAACTTACTTTCGTCGATAACTCGGTTCGGTCTTCTTAATCTGACGAAGAGAGAGACGCAACGACTGTGAGAGAGAACTGAGAATAGAGCTTGATTGTGGGCGTGGCAACTATGAAGTGAGAGATAGCGAGAGAAGACAGAGTGCAAGTTCAATCTGCGGAGTGCGGGTGATTACGTGCGGTGACTAAGCGAGAGGAAGAACAGATTTTGTAATCTGTTTACAGAATAGGGTTTTAACTTTTAACGGTCCAGTTCGGGTTTAATGATTTTATATCATTAAACTCGAAAAGCCAAACCGATAATTTCGGTTCTGCGAATAAAAAACCAAAAATCCTTTATTTAAAGTGCAAAACCGATCAGAACCGAACCAAACACCTCTGTTTTGGTCCTGTTCGATTTTGTACACCCCTACCTAATAACCTTGTTCAATCTCATTGTCAAGCTCGAGAAATACTCAATTTTTTAGAGAAATGTTAGATTTATGTTCTAATTTTACAATCTAACCATATCTCACAAAGTGATATTCATTGATTAATCTAATTAGTGTTTTATTTAGGGGTGTACGTGCTCCGGTCCGATCTGGTTTTGAGAAAAATTAGCAACGTACCAATAATATTTGATTTTCAATTTTAAGAATTGGTACCATTAAATTTTTTTAAAGACTGTATCAGAACTGGACTATAATTTTGATTCCGGTTGTAGTGTGATTCTAATTTTTCCATTAAAAAATATTTTTTTAATAAAAATTTTCAAATTAAAAAAAAAAAACTTTGGTGAATGTTTAAATAAGGGAGAAGTATTTCAAATATTCAGTCGTTGAACTCTTCATCGTAATAAAATTTGTTTGTTTAAAGTAAATTTACTATTAATTCATTTCTCATTCGAATTTACTCCCAAATCTAATTACCCTTGCAGGTTTTAAGCTTGGTTTATAGAAAAAAATTTAAAACTAAAATAAAGTCAAAATACAACAAAAATCAGAAGCACAATGCAAAATCATCTATTCTTTCAAGTTGAACAGCAGCGAGTTGAATAGTAACACTAGCAAAATTAGGTAAAGAGCAACACGAAATTAACAGCAAGGAAACACCAACAAAACAACACAGAAAAACGCGATCAAATGCTCTCGGTCATGTTGAATAGTCCCCCAAAAACAGAACCACAATGAACGTAAAATAGAGGACAACATGATAATTACTCAGAGAGCTCCGGTTCATATTGAGGGCGTCAGCGACGACGAGAGAGAAGAAAAGATTGAACTTCAAACTGAGAGCTTTGGCTTCGGCTTCGGCTTCGGCTTCGGAGACGACGATACTGAAAAATTAGGTTTTTCAATAGACTTCAGTTTTTGAGTTTTCTCTCTTCTGATCCGGTTCGGTTTTTCAGGTGTTTGCTTAGTAAACTCGAAAATCGAACCGAATATAACCGAAATTCATAATTTTTTTTAAAAAAAAATCGAACAGAACTGAACCAAATAGGTCGGTTCTTGTCCAATTCTTTGGTCCGGGTGAGTTTTGTACGCCCCTAGTTTTATTTTAATCATTTATAGTTTATTCTTATTATTACATTAAATAATAAAGGATACATAACATTACATATAATATTAAAAAGTAAATATAATATTATTTTAATTTTTATCAAAGTATCAATCTTAAAACAATTGTTTAGTAAGTTTGGATCGTCAATTGTCATACAAATTGGTACAATCAAATCCAAATTTTGATTGACGCAACAAAAGTTTTCGGACATAAAATAAACAGCTTGCCATGGTTTCGAGCCCCAGAGCTTTCCTATTGTAGATGGGATTCTTCTTATGATGCGTCCGGCGTCCAAGAGTCGAGTCAAATTACCAATTGGGCAAACCCAATATGATATGAGTTCAAAAACCAACAACCAAGGTTTGGATGCCAATGCCACGTACTTGTCTTGAACAACCAAAAGGTGTAGGTTACGCTTCAATGCCATCCATTTTTGGGCCCGAGAAACAAATTTTCAAAGGTGGGAGTCGATTTTGAATGCGACGCTACATAAAATTCAAGTGTAGGGCAACATTAAAATGACACGATAACGAGATAACATGTAAAATCTATGTTACATAGGATAGAACATCAAATAAAATGTATTAAAGTTGCAAAGATAGAACGAAATTACATCTTTTAGATGGATCCCAGAATGGATCCATCAAAATTATGAATTGTGTCGTAAATTTATAATCTACGTTCAGCCAATCTACGTATTATGAATCAGTCCTTAAGAAACTTTCGAAAAGACTGCCGTCCGATGGATACACGAAAGTGACGAAGTAGCTTTGACTACAGAACCATGTCCGTCGGTTGGAGCGAATTGGAGGATCGGGATGAGGGGCAGATTAATATTATATTTTATTAAAATATTTATTTACGTGTTTATTAATTATTTATTTTATAATTTATTAAGTTGGTTAAACATAATTATACTGATTGTGTAAATAAATATTATTATTGTTTTGGCCGAGGCTAAAGAGGGTAAAAGGTTCTAGAAGTTCGGAAGCTGAACATCTCTCTATATTTTTGGTGATCAGATATCGAAGATGAACTCTCGGCAGAACCTTTCATTGTTCGTCGCAAATCTTGCTTCAGCTCCTACTTTTCATCGCTTTTCTTCGGTAATACTCTGTTTCTGTTTCTCAGTTTCTTCTTCTTCTTCTTCTTCTTCTTCAGTTTCAGATCATCTGCTTTGCCTCTGCGTATCTTCAAAAACCATCAAAGAATTCTCGCTCAGCTCTACGGTATTCTTTTTCCACGCATTATTGTCAATCTACTTCTGCGTTTTGGATCCTTTTTTTTTAGTTTTACAGAGGATTCAACTGATGCAGGTTGTAATGAATACTCGTGACTCCCTCAGAGTGTAGCAGTTAAGGTAACTTAAATAGTTTATACGTCTTTCGATCTCTCTTTGATTGCCTGTTTCGTAGATTTCTATTAATAAATTAATAGGTCTTCTTTTCATTTGCTTATCTGTTTTCTCTCATATCTTCATGATTTCTACAATTTTCTTCTCCTTTCCCTCCGAAGGTGCGTTTATTTTATTTTTCTTCTTTTCGTTTTCTGATTCTTCCTGCTACAAATATATGGGGAACTGGACTGGACTAGGCGCAAACATATTTGAATTGTTACTCTGGTGTTGGGAAGGAAATTAAGACCATGAAATCATTGAACTCTTTCATTGGTTGCAGTTCTACATTGCTACATTTTCCCTATTTATTTCCTAACGTCCATACTTATTTTATAAAATCTTATTCCATGTCAATTTAGACAAAAAATGATCGGCAAGGAGTAGTCAGTTTGTTACAGAAGTTTAATATTTTTTTTTGCATAAGTTAAAGTCGGTGGTTATGTTTCTTGAAAAAAATTAATTGATCCACACTATTGTCTTTAGACAATATCTGGTTAAACTTCGAGTGCCAAGACAAGTGGCAATGAAGAGTGGCAATGAAGAAAAAGTGGAAAAATCTGATGTCTACATAAGCATGATACTGGCACAGATTTGAGTGGCAGGGAGACAATCTTATGGTAGTCATTTTTGTTTTACTGGTGAATAAAATATATTGACCTATGAAATGTGCAGAGTAAAAGAGAGAGCTACACAGAACTCCACAATAATAAAAACCTCACACTAATGACAAGCCTCCTCCACTAAAATAGTATGTTACAAAAGATTCTCCGGTGCTCATCTATGTGAAACCAAAATAAATAAAAAGAGCTAATTTAGCCACCTTTTCTTTTCCCCACTTCCCAGCCCCGTCCATTCACAGAAAGAATATCCCAAGATAAACTTTAGCATCACCGAAGCTATGCCTAACCAATCAACCATCCAAGACTACAGGGAGAAGGCGCCATCACAATGTAGATGGAGATGCTGCACATCCTTCTCCTACATCAATTTCGAAGATGAAAACCATACCTCTTGAGGTTATACATTATGAGAATCACCTTCTGCCAGGTGGTCCAAGAGAAAAATCTGCGCACTAGGAAGAGCTTTAGATTTCTACAATTTTACTCTACATTGATCTCATTAGTTAACGTCACAGTAGAAGGATTTCACTGGTCACTCCTATTTTTTTGAAGGAGCCACACATTTGAGCCTTTCAAACATTTCTTGAAACTCTATAAATATGTTAATGGAGGATAAAGACTCGTCAAACTCCACACCTTTAAGTTTCTATCCTGTTAAAAGAAAGATTCCAACCAAGGACGTCACCTATAAGATCATTCACTTTCGCTACCTAGGCCTCTCTATTCGTAGCTAAAAAAATCATGTCATGACCAGTAGATGGGTAGGAGAAGAAGCGTCGGGCATGTTGATCCGATTCTCGAGAAGAGAATTCAATCACCTAGCACAATGCTAGATTTGAAGTAAAAGTCTTTAAAGTAAATACATAGTCAAAACCCCACGAATGAATGAGTCGATGTCTACGTAATGAAATCCCAAGCATATAGTGCAATACATAAGTTTAAAAATAATCTACCATATAGGAAAGTATAGAAATCCAATCCATCCATTAGGTTTACAAATCTGAGTTAAATAAATTCTTATCGAGGGAAACAAATAAAGTTTTAACAGAAAGTAAATAAGTAGAA
The DNA here is from genome assembly GCA_022433055.1 of Begonia peltatifolia. Lineage (NCBI taxonomy): Eukaryota > Viridiplantae > Streptophyta > Magnoliopsida > Cucurbitales > Begoniaceae > Begonia > Begonia peltatifolia. The sequence goes on along the minus strand of CM039520.1, from coordinate 24,072,999 downwards.
GCCTCTTCCAAATGTCCATCATAACTAGTCACTCTTCTATTTACTTGGATTATGAGGGATAGTGAGGTGAATGATTAATTTGTTAGAAATATTATACTAAATGCACCCCAAGTGAAAATTGTTCAATGTCAAAATCGTCTTTTTAAATTCAAACCATGCACTAGTTTATTAAACAATTCAAAAAACTTCTTTCGATAATTTTATTCAAACGCCACCTCCACGTGCCCGAGTGAGGTAATTATAAAACATTCCAACGTATATAGGTGATTATACATCGAAAATAAATCTCATTGTTTCTATAGAAAACGTCCTTAGTGGTCTATGATACTTTTGATTAAAGAATCTCTCCTCACAAAGGAAAGATGCAGGGTTCGAATCGCCAATGATAAAATTATTGGGGATTGAACTCTATTGCTGGTAGGATATTGGACCCTATATGTTATGGCTCTCTGGTCGAGAGTTCTTGACAAGAAGGCCGAGTAAAGTGCGAGGTGGGGAATCATAACATATTATTGTTAATGTGCTTAAGTCTTTTCAAACTCTCTTATACACATCAAGGCGGTTTAGCGGTTAATGATTTTATCTAAATTTTAATACGTAGTTTTAACTTGTAGGCATGAACTTAGAATGAACTACAATTTCTTTCGTCCAGATCTAATTGTGGGGTCATGTCTTCAGGTGATCACTGTTTTGAGATTTATTCCTTCTCGTGCTTTATCTCAAATGACTATTTTTATATTTTTATTTTATTTATTAGACTCCACAAGATGTTGAAAAGCTTCGACAAATAGGAGTGAAAACAATATTTTACTTGCAGCAAGATCCAGATTTAGAGTATCCTGAACAATAACCTTCTCAGTGCTACATCAAAATAATTTATAAATATTATGTTCTGTTCTCATTTTTTTTCCAGATAATAAGGCTTGTAGTTTGAATGATATTTTGACCTCAGTCAAATTTGGGGTTGAATTAAGCCATAAAATTCCTTTACTTGTATTTAAAGATTTTTTGGGGTCGATATTGGTGTCATAAGAGAATATGCAAGGACATTTGATGACATTGAACATTTGCCTGCTGAGATAAGGTGAGTTGGTGACAGACTTATATTTGTTTGTTGCTTCTGCAATGTAAATAATTAGAATTGGAAGCTTCAGTACATACATATAATATAATGTCATTGGAGTGCTTTTGGTGCATAATTTTCAGATAAAGTAGCAGATTATGGGAGTATACATTAGCAAATGCATAATGATACTAACACTTTGATTCTGTTAGTTGTAATAGTTCTGCACAAACTCTAATTTGATGAACATCGTGTGCTTATTTTTTTTATACCGCTTCATATTTTCTGGAATGGAAATATGTGAACCCTCTCTATCATAATAGTTTGAAGATTATACTCAAGGTCTCTAATTGAGGATAAAGATTCAAAGCCTTAAATGGGAATTTTGACTAAATAGTTAACCATATAGTTTTAAACTTTGATTATTGCATTCTACCGATATTTATCATAAACGCATATACATGGGTTTTTCTTTTCAACTTTTCTGTCCATGGCTAACTAAGATTCCACGCTGCTGGGATTTTGATAGTTATGATTTCCGCTTGAGATTACCAGCTGTTGTAAGCGAATTTTTCAAGGCCATAAACAGGAATGGAGGTGTGACTTACATACATTGCACTGCTGGGCTTGGGAGAGCTCCTGCTGTTGTGGTATCATGGTTGTTAGCTTGTTTCTAACAGCTAATTACACTTCGCTTACTATGACTATGGTAAAATCATTGAATTTTTAACTGAGTATCACCGTATATATTAAAAACCAAACTCCGCCAGCCATCCCAATGCTTCTCTTTCTAATTATGCAAACTTCCCCTTATCACGTCTTATGCAAAGCTATTTAAATCTTTTTTGGATAATATAAATTTATTTTTTATTTTATTACAGTTGGCTTATATGTTTTGGGTTCAGGGCTACAAACTTAACCAAGCTCGTGAATTGCTGCTGGTAACTTTCTGTTTTATTTAGTGTATATGTCACATTTAACTATACCTTGGTTTCAAATAATATTTTTCTCAGTAATCGATAGCATTTATTAATATATAATAACACAAGCTTGAATTTAGTGTTGTATACTTAGTTGTATTAGTGATGTATTGAACGTTTATTTATTGCTCAACTAACATGTTTTTGGATCTAGGGTGTATTGATCATTGAATATAACTATAAACCTTGCTTGTAGCTTTGAATTTACTTTTCTTTGCTTTTTCGGAGAGCAAACGCGCATGCTTCCCAACTCTGGATGCCATAAAAAGTGCTGATATTGTGAGTCCATTTTCCAAATTAATTGAGTTACCGATAAAATAGCCAGCATGTTGTTAATTGTGCTTGAATTTTGAATTCTTTTGGTTTATTTGCATATTTCTGATGATTAAAAGCTGTCATAGATTAACACTTTTAGTTTCATATTTATCTTTCAGAGGCCGGTAACTCGTTTGGATTTGTTTTTTTTTTCTTTTTTTTTTGGTCTTCCATGGTTTTTCAACTTTGTCAAAACCTGGTTTTATTAGATTTTAGTACCCATTTAATACTCTTAGGAGACCCATGACGTGTTACGAGACAAAATTCATAACATCACCAATTTATTTATTGACTATTATAATGTTTTGCAGCTGAAGGTCTATTAGAGCTTTTGGAAGACAAACCAACCTTTAAAGACATGAATAAGCCAACGAACTTGCTGACATAAAATACATATGAAGAAACAACTCAGGTTCAAACAGGAATTTGTCTTCCCAAAATCAAATCTATGTAAATTTTAATTATTTCATTTATTTGACAGTTGAGTTAGATGAATGCTAAGTTAGTGGTAGTAAATGCAAGACACGCAAGGCCTTGCAGACCAAGATCAAGCAACAAGGAGGTTTGACAAAAAAAAAAAGACACTACAAGGGAAAGTCCGGTACATCATCAACAAGAAGAGAGTCATTATGTTTTTGAATTTTAATTATCAGCTCCTTACATAAATTAAAGGATTGATGATCAACGAAATCATCTCAACCCATAAGTGAAGATTGGAGCATCGCACACCTACGGTTGAGATGAAAACAACAAGTTTTGTGTGGAATTACTTTTAAACCACTTTAGGTTTAGTTTAATAGCATTAGTTTTAGAGTTTGTAGCAGACATTATTAATTTTGGAATGAGAAGAAGTAGACAATTTTCTTATAATCTCGGATCATTTTCATTATCATTTTCAAGGTTAGTCCTCGGATTGTTTATCAATCTGGGTGGAAATTGTGCCTTCAATTATTGTCAAGTCCGTGATTGCTTGATGATTATTATTTCTCATCTTATCTTCATCATAACTAAAATCTTAGTTAGTAGGAAAAAGTCGAGCCAACCAAGTCTTGTGTCGTTATGATTTTCTTTAAAAGATTACATATACCCGAAAGTCTAACGTTACTTTTGAGCCGGTTACGGGTATTTATTTTATCTTTTTTCGATTGATTATATACTTTTGATTTATAAAATAGTTTATCATTCTAATTTCATTGCAATTGGTTATTGTTTGATTAAAATTTATATTGTATATTCAAGAAGAATTCTCAAATTTAGGCGAGTAACCTTCTTTATAATTTGTGTGTATAACTTTTGTTTTGTGAGATCAAAGGCTATCACCATTGCTACAGACCATTTCTCCCTGTTAAAATTAGTGCAGTTTCCATCGCGAATGTTCTTCATTAATTTTAACTTCATTATAATCACTATATCAGCTGTCCAAGAGCTGTCAATAAAAAAAGTACATCTAAAGCATGTCAAGTCTAATATTTCCCACTTTAATTTATACTGAATACGTGGTAGTGTCATTTATCGTTAAGGCTGATAGCTGTTTACAAAAAGAGCAACTAAAGGATACAAATTTAGTAAAATATAAAATATGCTGAGCTATGAAATGCTTGCTTTACAAGGAAAAGACTGTATACCTATGGGGGCCAAGTCAACATTTCTATTCAAGTAAGATTCATCTATGTTTCGTACAGTGTTGCAATTCTTGCCGCTATTATTGTCAAACAAAATGGATAATGAATAATATTTTACTAAAAATTAGCATACCAAATTTTTACCTTTAGTCAGATTCGTCCGTTGCTCTAATGGATCCTTGTTAGTTGTCGACTGGAAAGCAGGAGTTTTCTAGTGTAGGTAATAATTAATATCAAGTGAAGTCATTTAAATAAAGAAATCATTAAGTATATTGCTTAGATATTCACTCAGAACGTAAATTTTATGCCTTAAAATTCCTATGAAAAGTATGAAAAAAGCGAACATGATACTAAACTATATCTAACTTAATGAAATACTTGCAGAATTACATTGGTGTATGGATGAAATCCATTTTGGGACTAAAGTGTGTTATGAATGTGATTTTCATCAGAATTCTTAAAACAGTTTTGACCTTAATCTTAGATAGATACTTGCAAATGACAACTGACATTGGAGATATAGATCAGGGAAGAGAATGAGACAAGGGATTAGAAAGAATCGAGGAAGTAGTAAAGTAAAAATTTTGGGTTGAGAAACTCAAACAAGTGGAGAGACAATAATACAAGAACATCATCGAGTCAACCACACCCTAATGCTGCTTGACGTGGGAATAGGTCGATCAAATGGCCTATGATTTAATGATCTAGTTATTTTGTGGTATATGTGAACAAGGTAATAATTTTCTTCATTAATATTTTCCCAGGTTGTTGATGACAATCCGATTAGTGAAAATACAACCTTGCGGAAGAGGGCTGAGTTCCCCATAACTCACAACCGAGGAAAGATGCAAAATAAGCCAATTTCTTGAGCATGGTTCAGATGGCAAGTGAATTTGTGAAAAATTTACTGATGAATATGCATAGTATATTTCATCATTTACTTAAAGTTATAAACAGAGTATGTAGAAATATGTAATAAAAAATACCACATAGATAATAAATAGCAATAACATCACATAATTACTGCCAATAACGTGGAATTCTTATCTCCATGCAGGAGTCACTCATTGCCCTTCAACGAGTCTAGTTTATTGAATTTGGCGTAATATGTATCGTGCAAACTCTATTTTCTGGGCTTAGGGGAAAACCAATTTTACACTCTAATAAAGTAGTAGTCTTCAACTGAATTTAAAGTTGCAGGAGTCGTTAATTACAGGACCCCCAAACTTATACAGGCGAAGATGATATTAGCTAGACGTTATTGGTAAAGGAAGTAATTATAATGGCCTGATCTATTGTGGATATGGTTGGTTAATAGTTTCTCGATAGGCAGATTAGCTTGTGGATTTAAATTTTATGTAACTTGTTCTTTATTTTGGTCCTTTCAAAATTCAAAGTTGACAACTAGCAGTGGTACTATTTTCTTGAGAGAAGTTCGAGTAAGGTTTGTTGAGCGTATCAAACTGATCCCAATGATTGAAGCTCGTTCAAAGTAGGGGGTGTCAGACGTGATGATAGGCTCATCCACAATTTTTTTTTTTTTTATTAAAAACTATAATAAAGGAATTATAATGAATTAAGATTTAGAAAATAAAATCAATGATGTGAAGTAGCAATTCAAATAATAATTGCATTGTTTTCGTATTTTTACGAACTATTGCAAAGATGTGTTAGCTCAATGCATTTGAAATATCTAAGGGAAAAATGTTTTTTTTTTTTTAATTTTTTGTCGTCTTACTCTGTTCTTGGGGAGAATTGTTTGGAGCTGTTTTCTAAAAGCAATATTGGTTAAAAAAAGATAGTGTAAAATGCGCAAGTTGTTCTTTTATGACTAAAGGCGCATACTAGAAATGACTATTCCCTGTTCAAATGGATTGGACGGACGATGCTCACTATATATCTGTAACTTCTACGGAAAAAATGCGATAGTACTGAAAAAGCACGTCAAGTATCGAGTAAAAACCTGTTACATTCTTCTGAAGTGATGTAGCTTCTCTCGTCAGGAAGTGTCTTCGTTTGTTAGCACGATTCGTCTGCACAATTGAAAGTATGAACGAAAATAAATCTATTTATTTTTTCAAAGAATTACGAATTATTTAACTTGCCACGCTTGACGAAGAATTTGCTCACATTATTATTATCTTCCGATTGGTTTCTGTTTGTGTCCCTGCCTCATTCTTTTCTGTTTCTTGTCTTTCATTCTTTTCTGTTTCTCCAACTTAGCCTTGTCTTTTTCATCTTTATTTCTTAAATCAACACCTTCACAATGCACTTCCCCTGTTTGCGGCCATAACCAGCTTTTTCTTGGATAATCCCCGTCATCAGCAGCCTCCGCCAAATCTTCATCCATCTTTTTCAACAGTGTGCTGTTGAAGTATTTTGCCCACATGAAATTCCGACGTTCTTCGATTGGATGATGCTCTTCTTGTCCGCCAGATAGTGGATATATGCGGATCATTCTACGGCCACTGTGGTAAGCCCAAACATTTACCAGAATTTCCATGATTTTGCAATAACAGTGCCTTTTCTGCTTGACGGGGAAACAATTACAAGTTGGTAAAATTCTTTGGTTGAAATTTGGAAGAACAATATCAATCCGAGCACTTTCATATTTGAAAACAGTTTCTTTTATTATTAAGTAGTAATACACCTGGCAATTTGGCAGACATTAAGAAATAATGACGTTATGTTTACCATCTGTTTATTCATAATAGTTGCATTACAAAATAATTCTAGGCTGACACCTAATTGACCAAGTTTCCACGATTTTGTGAAATCCTGATTTTTTTTTATCCCAAAAGGCAAAAATAAGAGGACTTAATCATTTACAATATACAATAGTCAATGCCAAACGTACCTCAATCTTGGAGAAACCTAATAAGCAGTTTGTGCTTGTTCCAAAATCGTAGTGCAAGGCATCAAGAGAATCAACAAAGATCCTGGGACTCAATTAAGAATGTTAATCACAGTGTTTAACGAATAAATTTGATGAACTTTTAGATTGTGATACTGCTTCAAATTACCGAGAAAATATTATGAACTCCAGAAAGGAAGGGGTAGACATCACCCAACTATGGAGGCCTGACCAGAGACCCCCATCATAGGGCATGGGGGGGAGAGCTTCAATATCTGGCGACAAATCATACATCTGGCGGAAAGCATCTTCAAAAATAGTTCTGTTTGGATTTTGGCATACATAAAATAAGGGTTAAGGAATACATCTAATGGTAAATAATTAAAAACAATCAAAATTCAGTGTTCTTGAGGCCTCGAGTTAGACTAATCACGGAAGACCCAACCCGAATTTATGCACGGTTAATCAGAAGAAACGAGATTATTCACTTAAAAGAATCTTTTTATTTTTTGAAAAAATAAAATTTTAGCGATATAAAAAGGACAAAAACCTTCTCAATTGCAGTGTCTTAGAGCTGGAAGGTGTGTCAAAAACAAAACTTTTGGTCTTTCTATGTGAATATTTATAAAACGTTTGATGGAAATTTACAGCCGCAAGAGTCAGTTATATCATTCTAATGATATGATCAATGGTAGATTAAGAAAATCTAAAATATTATTTATATTTTTTAATATTTTACACATCAGATTTTTAGAGTCAAAATGTCTGCTATATTCTTGAATTTGGATTATGATTGAAAAGGCTACCTAGTAGTTCTCAACAATCTTAGACCGATCCATATTTCTTTACTTGTGTATCAAAAAACTACTTTTGGAAGAACACGCCGGATCCAATGACAAAGACAACAGATAATTTGGATATAAACTGGTAGGATTAATAATATAGTCGCTGTAAACAAGATACCTGCAGCCCCAATTCAAGAAGTCACAAATGGCCCAAAAATCATTATTCTTTCCTGCAGCTCCGATGTCGACGTCCATCCTTGTCCAAAAGTAAATCACGTCTCCTCTAGTGTGCTTCTCTATAGATACTCTCAGATCCGTTTCTGCTTTTCTTGACAATGAGACCTATTTTAAAAAGTGAATGAGTAATGGAGAAGAAAAAAATGTAACTGAAAATTAAATATAAAGAAATCCAATATGGTAGAAAATACAAATGAGATTTAAAAAGTTTCGTCAATCAACATCATATATAAACATTAGTACATCATATAATCAATAAATGATTTTCTTTTAAGTTTGCTGAAGCCGAAAATTCAATTCTGTCTAGTTCGAATAACAACTAAAAAGGAATTAAACAATTCTGAGATGTTTAATATACCATAGATATACCTTCCTACCAGTAGCATGCCATGATTGAAATCCAATCCAAGGACTCTTGTGGATGTTGTCAATCTTATTTGCTACAGCAAATATTGCTCCAATTTCACACAGACAATCCCGGTAAAAAGTTTCGTTCAAAAGAGGAAGCTGCTTCACAGCATTGATGTCATCTGATGTTGACCTCATGGTTCTAGGGGACTGCAAGATACACATTAAGACTTCTGTGATAAAGAGGGAAAATGAAAAAAAAAAACTTTGAAGAAAGGACCAAGTGAATAACTTTAACGTTCAGTATATTTCTTACAGAAGCAATTTCACTATCTTAATTCTAAAGGGGCCGGGGGGAAGGGGTGGATGTCAATAATATAGAGGAACAAATGAAGTCAAGCAAAGTTGACCCACAATGGAGACAGTAAATTCTCTGACAGAGTCAACATCGCTGTGTAGATAATTCAATTAAAGTAAAAAAAAAGTATTTGAGAAAAAATCAATGGAAAATTATCAACTACTTAGTAGAATAGAAAGCTCACAAGGCTTAGCCCACGGTACAATGTACCGTGATTTAAGAATGGCCAAGTAGCTGCTCCGTTGTATATCTCATAAATGCACAAGGGCTGGCCAATCCTCTCTAGTTCTCCTTCATCCCTTTCATTAGTTTCAAACCGAAGCTTGTGAGAATTCTTGGCATTTTTATATATTCTATCCCAATTACCCATGTATTTCTCGTTTCTGTCGTCAAGCTACAGAAATAAGTGATTTTTTATATTAAAAGAGAAATCGGCTTTGGAAAGGTTGTGAAACTTATTAAATTAATTGAGAAAATTAAATTGAATTGAATGGTTGATTTCAATATAATGACTAGAGTTAAAATTCTTTGCAAACCTCTCCCTTCTCCAGCATCTCGAGTTTTTCATCACTTGCAATTTCCCTCAAATTATGCCAATCTTCTTGATTGGGGATTTCTTCTAACAGAGTTCTATTCCCGGTCCCAGAGTCAACATGGTCGGTGAATTCCTCTTCAAGAGCAAAGATGACACTTCCTGCTCTCAGCCTACTATCCATCACAGGATAGTTTGCCTGCTTTTGATGTCTAATCTCAAAATCATTTCTAAAAAAGTTCCATTCCCATTCCACTTGTTCAAACTCGGAAACACGACGAGGAAGAATAGCATGTGATGGAAAATTGAGGACATTCTCCAGGAGCTTTGCGTAATTAGTTATGCATTCTAAAGCAAACATGTTCTTAGCATGGTTTCTTCCATGATATGCCATCCTCTGAGCAAATTCAGATAGCTTCCCTTCTGAAATCAAATGTGAGAAAGAATCCAGGAAAGCACGCGAATTCTCTTTTTGAAAAACCGCTCCATGAACTCTATTAATAATCTGTAAAGCGATAGTAGCCTTTAGTAAAGAGAGAAAAAAAAGTGCAACGCGTAAGAAGAAGGAAATTAAACAATTTTTTCACTAATTTTACGAATTTTTGCACGACAGGGAAATCCGGTGTCAAGATGGGAATCTCGTAGGCCATGGCTCTGACAAGTAAAGGAGGAAATTCTTGTATGTCTTGAGAGGATCCATACAGAACAATGTCTGCCATTAATAAGAAGCTGTCCATATCGCCATCGAAGCCATTACGTCTTACAGAACCACGAAGAAGCCCCAACTTTGAAGCCATTGTCTGCATAAAGAATTACCGATCATTTGCCATTTCAAAACATTTAGGTCGACATATAAATATAAAAAACTGCACGATCGAGTTTTTATGCTCATAAATTGAAAGGATAACTCCAACAAATTTGTAGCGTTTCTCTAGTAACTTGGTATCTTTTTCTTCTCGAGTTCTACAGTAGGATTATCTTCTCAAACCAAAAAAAAAAAAAACCAACTCACCATATCAAGTTTTACTTCACAGAAAATGTAGTTAGTCGTCTTTTTTACAGAATTGGATTAGGCAAACACTTTCTTCGTGTTGTACGCGTTGCATTTTTCGTGATTAGCAAGTTTGAGGCATTGGAATTACATTCAAACTTCAAGAAAGAAAATCAATGAATATGTAAATCTTTCCTTAGAGGATATTTCCAATGCTTCTAAATAATTAAATAAGAGAGAGGGATCAAGTTTTACGTAACTTAGTGTCCGGACTTAACTCCTAAAGTTCCGAATCAATTGGGCATAGAACTGCTGATGTATAATAACGAGAACAATTAACTAGACTAGCTTTTCCCGAATCCAATTAGCAATTTCTAAGGCAGATTATGGTATATATCATCAAAGTTTCTGAAGAAATATTTTATAACAACGAGTATCGATATTTAACTACCTGCAAGGCATCATCATAATTCTGAGCTGATGTACCACATAAGAAAAGAAATTTGAATGAGCCTTTGGCTTTATTCCTTGCATATTTCTTCAGCAGAGGTTCAATGATACTCATTTCCAAAGCATTATGTAGTGAAGGTAGCTTGTCATAGAACAAAAAACTACCGACAACAAGAACTAGCAAATCGTTTCTACTGAATCCATTGTTTTCTCTCAATTGGAACTTTGAATGTGTCTTATTGTAACGGTTTGCAGCCAAGACATCTACTGGCGATTGAGGAATCACTAAAAAGTTCCCAGTATCAAGCAAACTGTATTGCAACTGATATAGGTGGAGTGAGAAATAGAAACACCATACTTCGTCAAATTGATAGTTCTGACAAACCATAAATAAAATGACAGATTTACCGGCAGAGCAAAATTGGGGAATACAACTGCATTAACTCTACGAAAAGTATTTTTCCAATGGGAAAGAAGATGCTTCCAACTCTTTTTCTTATATGTGGGAAGTCTGTCTGCAAGGGTGTGTTCTTGAATTATCCAAATCAGGGGTATTGAACAAAAAGGCTCCTGCATTAGACTGCATCAAATATACAGGATCTAGCATTTTCAGAATAAACGACAGATAAAATGAATCAGAGAGAGAGAGAGAGAGAAACAGAAGAGATGATTTAAACAGGTACTTCAACGAAATATGTATAGGATTTTTCTTATTAGCATTTCTGTTCTCAAAAGGTTAAGTGTCGACATTATGGAAATTTCATGGGGGGTCTATCAGTTGTTTTCTCATAAGAAAACGTGGAAGAAAACTTTGGGTGTAAAATATGTTCACTCGGAGCATAGACAATTAAAGGAACACACCTTCGAATAGCCTCCTTTGCTTCCAGAGAATATACCATAACACCTTCGTAACTGCAGAATATAAAAGAAATTTATACCTTGATGATATGTTTAATATAACAGTACCAAGCGAAGTGCAGAAGCGAGTAAATTAACATTAGTAAACAGACAAAAGAAACGAAAGAATGGAAAAAATTGATAATAGAGGGGAAAACAAACGTACGAAGACCAATCAACATTGCCATAATGCTCTTGCTTAAACAAAAAGATCTGGCCGCATAGCCGCTCCCATGCCGGACGCACTGTTCCCATATCTAATGCAAAAATCTTCCAAACAAGTATAATAAAGTAAGACTTTAGAATAAGAGTACATACACTATTTACTTCATATGATTAGAAATGACATATTTGATACTGTCATATATGATACTAAATAAATAAACGTCAATCAGATTACATTGGCCCATAATAATTGATAAATGATTAAATAGCAATAATTAATTGACCAAAATGCATGTTTATTAGAAGATAATATCCCGATAGTTGAATGAATATTCGAGTACCACTGATGAAACAATCAACCAGAAATTCTCGGAACTCACCTTGAAAACATACCCAACTTTCTGTAAATTCTTCACAACGGTGAGTAACATCAATGACTGTGAATCCTTATCCATGTTTCCCAGAATCTGAAATTTTCATCGGACAGGGTATAATTTATCCCCAGGCATAAAACAGTTTAATAGGAAGTTATAAGATATGATGTTAGTTATGAGTGGATTAGTCCAAGGAAAACATGCATTCGGACTTGATTGATGTAGAAATAGACACCGTGAGAATAATTAGCTGTTTGACGTTTCATTGCTTCGATTTTGTTTAGTAAATTAGGCAGTTCAGTGCCGAAGCTGAATCTTCGCTACCAGCTATCTAACTAGGTCTCTACATGATACTTTTGAACATCTTGCTCTCTTTTCCTTTCTTTCTGAGGACCTTACCAGAAGGACTGCAAGATTAAATTGTATAATTTTATGTCTTCGTGTATGTTATATTCACCTTGCCATACTTCACTTAAAAGAATCAGGTCGACGTTTCTCATTTTGAAATTAAGCTACTGCATCGCGCACTTTCAAAATTATAAATCCGTTCGACTTCTTTTTTTCAATGTTAAAGCTATATTACCTTGGATGCGGATTAACTAAGTTTCCGCAATCTAACGCCTAACTATAACGAACGTCTTTTTCATCATAGATAGCATTCATATTAAGCAATAAACTCAGCCTTTTCCAATAAGTATAGGCGTCGTAAATAAGCCAAAAAAAATTACAAACACTTACTAGAACAATCGTCGGAGGCCTGACACCAATTTGAAAATCAGAAAGCCGCAGCTCGAATTCACTACGTTCTTCGGGATCCCTTGGAAATCTTCCAGGCACGAACTTGAGTGTGGTTGCTACCGGAAACTCACTGAAACGTCGATCCCTCCCTTTCCATTCTTTCATCCCCAATAAGACTGAGCTCTCCCACATCATAGCCATGGCGGTGTAGATGAGAACCAAGGTAAGGATCAAGTAGAGGTACGTCCTAAACTTGCAGTGGAAAAACCAGAAAAAACCATGTCGAATGGACCGTTTACGATGAGTTTCTGGTTTCGGAACTGGAAAACGATTAGAATCCTCTGTTTCTTCTCGGTTCTGCTTCACAACTCTATTTGAGCGTCCTCGGAGCGATGAAAGTTCGATATCACCGCCGACGCTGCATTCATTCCTCGGAGGTGAATTTCCGTCCATGCAAATGAGATTGTTGAAAAAGTTTGCTCTTATTTTCTCGGAAAAGAGATGCGAAGTGTGAAGACTCAGAGCGAGAAATCGGAATATCTGAGGAGAGAGATGAAACGTGACTGTCGAGAGTGAAGAAGAGAGTGTGAAAGAAGGGCGAATGTGCCCTTGCAGAAGCGGAAGAGACTCAAGTGCGCGGGAGCTTTTCTGTTATTTTACTGTTACTTCTCCCCTTGTCCGTTTCTCCGAGGAGCGTGAAACCGTGTGATATTGATGCTATTACCATTTTACCCCATTCTTCTCATTTCCAAAATTTCACAGAATCAGCATATTGTCTTCCCTCAGTAACCTTTTTAACGTAAAAATAGTAAACTTAGTCCTTACAATATTTATTAATAATAAATTAATTATTTATAATTTATTATATTAATTATTATTTTACATATTATTGAATATTTTAAAATAATAGAATAAAAGAGTAACTGTATTATTTTTTTTTTATCATTATGTTTTATTTTATTCCAATTTTCATTAAAAAAATTACATTAATCTATATATATAGCTTCAATTATTTATTAGGTATATATATATATATATATGGTGGTTTAATTTTAACTTTTATTCATATTTTTTGTCTTTCGTAAAAGTGAACCGCATAGCATTTATTGATGTTAATTTATTTGGTGATGGTATTCAATCATCTATCGCAATCTTCACGTGTAATTTTTGTTCAATGAAGGAAATAGCGTCAACTCTGATTGCAGCTCCTCAACGACTTCTTTTGAGACTCATACCTAATTTCAATGCAAATAATTAGGAGCTATCTAGTGAGGCTAGCTTGTGGAAATTGTTTGTGCTACGTCAATCATTTATTAATTTACTCAAAGACTAAAAAATTAATAAATAAATATTTAAAATATTACATTATATATTTGTTTTTGTTTTTGTTTTTAAAATATTATAAAGTAAATAGCGTGGCATTATTCAAAAGACTCGATAAGAATGGAATCATTATTGGCGATTGGTGTAAAAATTTCAATACGTGACAACAATAATAATGTAAATATTAAAAGTAATAGAAATAATTAATTATGTTTGGAGGTGGGACAAGTCCAAATAATCCCAGCAAGACAGCGATCCAAACACGCTTGATTTAGAGAGGTCAGTTAGAGAACAAGGTCCGTGGGAATCCATTAATCCCATCGTTGGTTGTCTTTTTTTGCCACTTTAAGCTAACTCACTCTTGACTCTTCCATTTCACTTTTCCCAATGCTTCCCTTCTACGCCAGCCCAAAAAACCAAAAGTAATAATGCAAAACGTGATTTTGAGCAAGAAACTAGAGGCGTTTGGATTTATATATTATTTTTCGTGATAAAATAAAATAAATAAATAAAAATTTGTTAAAATCAATGCTTTGTTTGTGTCTCTTAATCTTTAGGATTATTATATTGAGTCTGGGGTATTTTCAAGTCTTGTAAGAAACTCTTCTCCTTTCTTTGGACATGGAATTCTCCGTAAGAACTTTATGTTGGGCAAAAAGGAGAGAATATAAAGAAAGGATGCTGGTTTAGACAATTATATTATATAATTTAAATATTATAAGTATTAAGAAAATAATCACACAAGGAATAAAGCTGTATTTGACTTAAAAAGGGTGGTTTAGAGTAACCCTTTAAGCCAAACGACTATTTCTGCAAAATTATATTAAATAAATTAACTATTTATTGATATTTTAGAAATTATTTTCTGGGAATGTAATATTTACGGAGTTGGAAACTAATATTTTTTTTAGAATTAATTAGAAGAGCTCAGCAAGGCATGATCCCAAAAAAGCTGCAAAAAAATGGGGTTGGAATTTATCTTGGGAAAAAGAAAAAGAAAAAAAGAAAAAATTATTATATTTAGGACAATAATTAACGGTGAAAACCAAGCATAGAAGGAGACAGCACACGTGGAAAGATTCATTTAGGTGATGGTTGGTATTTGGTAATCCCAATCCATTATTTAATTACTTTCTTGATTAATTAACTAATATTGATTAATTAATTAATTAATAAAAAAAGAACTGTTAGATAGGGTTTACTAAAGGCTAGAACACGGTATCCTATGTTACGAATCGGACAAAGCTAGTCAAGTTCGCTGGAGATCTTCCATGTTTTCCACTTTCCCCACGCGCTTCGCTCTGTGCGAACTAATTCATTTATTTGCATTTTTTGTTTTATTAAATTCTCTTTTTTTCTTAAAAATATATTTTATGTACAAATAATGTCCGAATTAAATGTTATAAATAAGATAATTAACAAAATTTTTTTTTAAATTATAAGATAATTAACAAATTTAATATTATATTATTTCTGTTAACAAACTCTTCCTTCAACTTGCATGAATTCACTTAATAAAAACAAAATCGACTAATAATTATTTTGTTAATATAGTATAGATTAAGTATAAATTTTTTAACAAAGATAGTTTAACAATGAATTTATTAATGACCATATGGTTTAAGATTTATTTTTTGTTAATTATTATTATAAATATATATTTATGTATAAATGGTGCTAATAGATTTCCTTTTTTAGTATTATCAAAATTATTTATTATTATTAAAATAGTAAAAAAGTCAATTAAAAAAATAAAGTGTTGGAGGCGGAGAGGATGTGATTAATCCCTCTTGCGCGTGGCTTCAGCTTCAGGTATGTGCGTGTAGAGCTACGATACACAACCTTTTTGGTCCAACGTAAGCTAGAAGTTGTACATGTCACATCTGTAAAAGGCCAAAAAAAAAGCACACGATATCATAGGGCTTGTGATCCACACTACACATCATTCCCTATAATTAACAGCCACGTGGCAACATCACGCGGCTTAATACTTACAAATCAAATAATTATAATTTGTACGAATTAAAACCGTAGATAAAATATATAATTTAAAATGTATTATTTTCAGGAATATTATATATTTGAAAATAATTTAGGGATAATATTGCGTGTAGTTTGCCATAAAAGTAGAGGATACAACAGCGATATTGACTGTGTAGTATTGTTTTATATAAATTATGAATATATTTGAAAATATTATTATTAAAATATATTTATTATTCAAACTAACCTAAAGTCTTCAACGAAGAGATTTGGATTCAAGATGTGTATAATGGGTGTACAAACTGACCCACCAACAACTCTCTCTCTCTCTCTCTCTCTAGAATTGTGTTACCTTCAAGCGCACGCCTTCCTGGTTATTTCCTACATAAATAGCCAACGACAATACAATATTCACAAGCTCTCCTTTTTCAACCCGTCCATTTCTCTTCCTCAAGATCAGCCATGTCCGCTGACCTTCAACTCCTTCAAGATTTGGCCAAAATCCATCTCCGCACCACCCGACAATCGCCTGAACCCTCACAGGCCGGAAACTCTCCTGACGACCTAACCTCCCTCCCTCCCACCAGCGACTCGTCAGTTCCGGGGGAGATAATCGATGACGCCGACGTCGAAATCTGCAGGACGCCGAGATCAGAGGAGAGCAAGATTCCCGCCGTCGTAACTTGCCCGCCGGCGCCGAGAAAGTCGCGGCGTTCTTTTTCCTGCAAAAGAAAATTGACGGAGGTGCAATTCTTTGAGATCCTAAACAGAGAAGAAGTGGACGAGTTTTTCAGGACGAGTTTCGAGTTTTCCGAGATTTCTCAGTCGACGAAAAGGAGTTGCTGCTAGTGAAGCTCCACGGTAGATGAATTAATGGCGGAAATCTGGATTTGAATTGTCAAAAGGCATATTCTTTCCTTTTTTCTTCTGAATTTAATTTCCTTTTCTGTTTTCTTTTTTTCTTTCTCAAGAATGTCTATACTGTTCACGATCGATAATTTCTTTTCTTGAATTATACTACCCATATACAATAGAGTTCTTTTTCCTGATTTTCCATTTCGGAAGTTTAACAGCTCCGATCTGAACCAGTCATCCATTGTTGAACTCATTGTGAAAAGTACTATATACGTAACTCAAATTCAAATTACTCGTTCTTCGTCTCTTTCAAAGGGTTGAGTTTTAATTATTTCTGGGTAATTTTCAATAATTATTTCTGCACATTAATCGGCAATTGGACATGATAATTATCGTAAAAATATGTAATTTATGAGATATTATCATGTGTTCATCAATAATAATTGAGTCAAAACTGGGAAGTTATTCAATGTTTACGTCTACTTTTTCCATTTCTGGGTTTGGGAGTGAAAGTGATTAACTACACGTCTATGGTTGATTATTGTAATAGAAAGATGCTCTATCTTGTTGCTGAAAAAGAGAGAATATGCGGTAGTTGAGGGTAATTAATTAATTGATCCGATTAATTATAGTAGTTACAAGCAAAGTGAGTTTTTAGGTTAATTTATAATTTTATTTTTGTTGTTATTTGGAATTTTTGTCGGTGTTTGTTAGGATGGTTGATCTGCACTGTGTGACATATGCATGCTTGAGTAATTCATACGGCTGTTAGATTCAAATACTTAGACTTGAAACAATTAAACTGTGACATAATTTCGGCAAATTATAATGTACATTTCTAAAGATCGAACGATTTAAAATAAACTACATGTTTGCAATAGTAAACTTATGATAATTTAAAGTGTAATGCTGGAGCAAGGTAAGCTATTTTTAAAAATGCAAATGCGAGATACTTTCTGACGATACATGTCGCAAGATATAGTTTGTTCTAGAAACCCAAAAGTCGTACGTACAAGATATGTTTTACGAGAGACAAGATTTCGTTCAGGAGAGAGAGAGAGAGAGAGAGAGAGAGAGGGAAGAAGCTCTCAGCAAAGCAATCCTGGGAAAATCTCAATTTATTGCTGAATTTGAAACTCCAAGGCTAAAAATAGTTAATAATCAATTATTGAATAACGTTTGATTTATTATCTAATTTTCCACTCTAATTATATATATAATTAGTGTGTGATTAACAATTATGATTTCCATATAATTTGTGAGTTGATGTAATAATTAATAAATTATAAATAACTAAATAAAACATTAATTACACTAATTAACGTGCGACACTAAAAAATGTATGATAAAATTAGATGATACATCGCACATACTTATGAAGCTAAATTATGAATAATTGAAATAAAACACTGGTTGTGCTGGTGAAGAAGTGAGACATCAAATGTATAATTTTAAAAGTAAAATTAAAAAATAAATCTAAAATTATTCTCAATTAGAATGATCAGTAATTCAATAATTTTCAAATAAAAAGAACCATTAAAATGACATTTTATTTACCAGGAGGAATCGAGTGCCATTTGCTATTGCAAGCATACAAAATGCACCAGTGTGTTTCCATATATAATCAGAGAACAAAGGCAACGCTAATGGACACTCAACGCAATAGATAGTTAAGAATCTCAAGAATTTCCTCTTCGTGGAGTGTGTTCCAGAGAGATCTTAACATTAATTCTACAAATATCTCTTCTTTTTCTTATCACCTTTCTTTATTCACAGTATGGAATAGGCTCGAATCACTTCAGCGATGGGTGCTCGACATAACGGGCACTTTCCTCCACTCCGAACGAGCTCATTTGCACATTTTGAACAAGTACACATGTGTCCACATCTGCAATAAGGTAACACTTTCCTAACAATGCTTTCTTATGGGGTGATAATTTCACAAACTTATGTACTTCTAAGATTAAATTATGCAAATTTGGTCTCCTGGGTTCATTAAAGCCACCCAAATAAGCAAAGTTTTTACCTGTACAAGAGAGAATCAATATGACTATCACAACAAACACAACAAGTGCCTTTCCTTACGGGGCCCCATTTAGAGCCGTACTCTGAGGTCTCGACATTGGATCCTGCGGAGAAATAATTCTTATCAAGTTAGTAAATATATTCAAATCCTTGTTTCACTTTGTTTCCTATATAAATTTGAAATGATCGCATTAATGTCCATAAAAGTTAAAACCATATGTTCAAATATTCTCCCCTTTTTACGCCATCAAAAGATTGAAACTGTTTTCCGTAGTAATTAACAAGATGCATACCCCCCAATCCTCTAAATAAATTAATAAATGAGGAATTAAGATGGCACTGATTAACATCAGTTGTGTTTGTCAAATAAAAAGAGAAAAGAGGGGAACCAGTAGAAACCTTTTTCACCAGCAGATCGGTTAAGTGCTGCAGATACCTCCTGTCTAACAGACCGCTGCAACTCCAGTTGCATGTCCATGCAAGCTTCCAACATCCTCTGCATGTGATTCATGCCCTGTTGGAGTCTAGTCATGTCTGCTCTCAGATCATTGATGATCTCCCATTCCTATGAAATTTAACAGATATATAACCAAAAGAAACAACCACTTCAAAAAAACTTTTAAATAGAAGATAAATGATGAACTTGAACGAAGTGCACATAGAAATTAGGAGATCAAAACATGATGAACATTAAAAAAACCCCAATGAGAATATAGGCCAGAAATTATTACGTAGTATTTTTTATGATGAATTTTATTGCTCATAAAACACTAAATACAAAAATGAAGCAAGCAGTTAAAAACTTAAGTCAAATCATAAACCATCAAATTTAAAGCTAAACCACCATTTCAACAAGTTTGTAGCTGAGAACAAAACAAATATCCTGAAAATGGTAGTCACCATCACGAAAGACAAGGCAAAAGCTTCTTCTTATCCTGTTTCCAACAACCAGTTATCTTGTCATGAATTTTCATAAAAGCCACAAATGGAAGCTAGAGCTATTGAAGTAATATAGTGTCTACTAAAAAATAATGTCATATACTTTCATATTTCCATAATAAAAATATTAATAGAAAACTTACAATTTCCGCGCGATGAATGCTATGGCGAGGCCAGCTGGTATGGTGCAAGTCATGGTGCCAAAGTGGTTGCGGAGGTGGCACAGGCGGAGATGGAAGCACCAATGAAGGTCTACTGGTGGCATTACGCTGATCATCATTCTGTTCATCCCTCTGTTGCTGCTGATCTTGCTGTTCTGGTGATATAGAATCAGAAGTAGGCAAGTTTCTATGCAAATCCCAATCGATGGGAGTTCGACTTTGCCTTTCTACATATGATTGTATCAATTGGTCCAGACTTTCACGGAAACCACTTCGAAGAAGATTAGAAACACTTCTCCTGCAAAAGAAAAGGGTCATAAAACTTGAGTCTGCATAAGTGGCAACAATTTATTTCATTCTATGAGTCTTTTGAGGAAAATACCTGCTCAGAAGTTCCCTAAGTTCCATACTGTAAACATTATCATCATCAGGAGGGTGAAATCTATTCAATCGTCTCATTTGAACAGCACGACGATTTCTTGGAGGAACTGAGGGCCCTTCCGACCAATTTTCAATTGCTTCCCGAGAGTCATCTTGCTGCCAAACGCCATGGGCATCTTGGCTTTCTGTTCCACCAACATTTGTGGCAGTTCCAAGGGGCCACTCATTCTCTGCGTTGTCGGGCCAACTTGTTATCACATCTTCAGCATTTCCATCTCTCCAACTGTTGAATTGCCCATAATTTGTTTGCTGCCAGTTTCCTCTTTCATCTTCAGTACTTTGTTCATTCCAGTCCCTTCGACTAGTAGTTTCCTCCCAATTCACGTTCTCAATGGCCGTATTGGTTTCAATATTTTCCATTAAGTCAGACAACTGATTCGCATTAGTTTCCAGACTTCTCTCAGATTGTTCATGACTTTCAGGTTGGACCGGCAATAACACATTTGCTTGCACCCAATCATTTCTAGAATCATTGACATCATTGTTGCTTGTGGTATCAGATTGACCACCAACTTGACCACGGACAATGTTTTCTAACCTAGATCGGAACCCTTCCCTAAATAAGTCAAACAAATGCTAATCTCAATCTTTGAAATCAGCATATGCACACTTTTCTAAAATAACTACAAGTATACAACTTAAATGACTTGCATGTCATTTGCATCCAACATTACTCAGAAAGCACAAAAAACAAATGGAAGCAAAAGATACATGAATAATATATAGACCTAATTTGTGAGAAGGGAGAGAAGCAGGCGCCGAGACAAAACTCTCCAATGTTTTTGTGATAGTATAGTATTTCTGTCGACCAGATCCATTTGAAGTAGGAAAAATAACAAAGCACTTGCCATAAAAGCTATTCATCTAATTGTTGACAAAGTTAACAAAGTTTCATATGAGCTTAGGATTCAATAATAGGATGATTTTTTTTATCAAGTTGACAAATGGCGTGAGTTCACTAATAGACCAATATCTTCACTAATGGACGCTTGAAGATTGGTTACAAAGTGGCGACCTGAAAATAACTAATCATGCTAAAAAATGGAGGGAAAAGCCTAGAGAAAAATGTTCTTAACCCCCGTATCTATGCTTACCTAGGTTAACCATATTTTGTTTTTTCCTCAAAAAACATTTATATGCAATCATGAACATAGTGTTAGATCCAAAGCAACAAAACATGACTGAAATGAAACTATCTTCAACATTCCATACTCTCCCAAATCTCAACTTATTTGTCATCGCAGTATGCCACTGCTATAGTTAGTGCTAAAATTAACATAAACAATAAAAAATGGCCATAATGAAATACAGTAGTTCCTTGCAAGATTTAGTTACCTTAAACCTGAAACAGTGTGCCGCTGTCGCAACTGAACTAACTCATTTGCTGCAACAGATGGTGGCCTCTCCTCTTCAGCTGGTCTTTCGTTCCGCAAAAATCTACCTCTGAGTAAAGACTGGAAAAAATTTTGTAGCATCTATTATTCATTCACTAATAACATGATTCGTGAAGAACAAAAGCATTTAAACTAACCAATTAAATAAGTACATATCACGAGATAATAATATTATAGTCCACAATAATCTAAAACTACCATTTACAACATACCTTCCTTATTACTTTAACTGATGAGAATAATTAACAGCCATCGTTTATCATGCAGCAGATGTTGGCAATTCAAATAATGAAAGAATACAAAAAACGTTGGAAACTGACCTGAATACGATTCCGATGAGCAAAATCGGAGACAGCTCGATGCTCTAATAATCCCTGAAGTTCCCTTTGTCGTTCCCTCTCAATTCGTACAAGCAAATCAAGAACAGCCTGCCTCCCACGCAACCTTAACCTGTCCCTACGAATATGTTCTGGCTGGCCTTCATCTTGATCAGTACTTAATCCATCACGACTGCTATCAGCCTGAGCCCCGATTCCAGTGGCATGATTTTCCCTCTGCTCACTACGAGCTCCTCTCTGCTGACTCGTCATTTGCACCCACTCTCTGACAATTCTAACTCTCTCACGCTCTGTTTCACCAAGCCATTCCGCTCTAGGACTGACACTTCTCTGAGCAACATTAGTTGTAGGATCACTCAAGCCACTTTCCATCCATCCTCGAGCAATCTGTCTCACCCTCTCCCTCTCAACTTCAACAAGATCAGGAGATTGCTCCCTACTTGACCCGTTATTTTCAATCCTTTGATGCTCGGATGCCATCTGATCATGAGTCCAAGTTCCATAGTCATTTTCGCTCTCACTCGCATCCCCCAGGCTTTCTTGATTCTCGCTCCCCCGACTATCTGACATATTTACAGTTGAAACATTGGTTACAGAATCAACACTTCTTTGCTGCATCAACCTTTCCCTCACCCTTTCTCGGGCCCTATTCAAGACATGATCCTCCTCCAACTCCCTCCACATCTGTAAAATTGCAGATGCTTGGGTACTAGGAGTCTCTACAACCCCAGCCCCCTGTCTCCTTAAAGTTGGAGACTGTGACTCCCTCAAAAATGAAGAGTCGAGCATGGAGACCGTGTGGAGCCCTGCCAGCGCCATTAACTCTGACTCACGATTCCGCCTCTCCATCGTTGTGATCATTTCTTGAGCCTGTCGAGCAGCCCATCGGCTCAAAATTCGAGATTGGCGCCGCCGTGCAGCAGATGACTCGGCTAAATCATCACCCTCAATGTCAGACCTCCGTCTTCTCCGCACAAGCTGATCACCCTCGTCATCCTCACCCTCTTGATTTCCCGTGGAGCTACATGAGGCAAATGACATACAATCCTCCAAGTGCCCACGCACTAATTCCGCCCATCCTCGCTCAAACTCAGAATGGGCATCTGCAGAATCAGGCTTCTGCTGAAGTGGTTGATACTCAGTCATTCTTGCCTAATCCCAACTATCACCCAGACTGTTCTTTAGGACAGGAAAAATACCCACATATATGCCCCGAACAACACCCTATATCTCTCCATTGATAGTCTCGACCAAAAAATTATCCCCATACATTTAGTCGCCCAAAATCCAACCATATCTTGTGCAAAAGCCACTACCAAAGTTCTCAAATAAAAAATAATAGATCATACTTAAAACGTTTCCGGCTTGGTGTAAAGCCTCACAATAAACACGCGTTCAACCAAATCAGACGGAAAGTCGAGAATCCCAATTAAACACCACCTAATAAAATTACAATAAAAACAAAAACAAAAACAAATCATCAAAAGCCAGAAAAAACAAACAAAAACTTCAAAGGAGCATAGAAATGAAAGATATAATCGGATCAATGATGAAAATAAATAAATAAATAAGCACTTGTACAGAAAACAGGAAGCACCCCATCGAATACTCAATACGAATTTAATCGTATCTAAAATGTAATCATTAGGGCAAAAGAAAAGTGTAAAATCACGGGCGATTACATCACATACCTTTGAAGTTCTTCGCTCTCTGTTTCCCGTATAAGTCGGAAAAGAAAAACCTCTAACTACCGTCGAAACAGGAAATAAAGATGGAGATTGACTGTGGAGAAACAGTTAGCAGTGAAAAAATGGGCAATGCTGTGACAAAACGGAGGGAAGAGAAAGAGAGAGATCAGCGAAGGAGATGATGTCAGAATTTATACAAACTTCATCAGAAACAGAGTCAGAAAGTTGTAGAGAGAGAAACACCCGTCGTTTGATTTGTTTTATTTTTCATGGAAGAGAAATTGAGCGTCGCCGGATCTGAAAATGGAGGACTACTCGCTTACCAAGCTTTGCCACGTACTCAGTACTGTCTTTATTTTTACAAATGAGCTCCTGCCACGTCATACTCTTCCATTTGTCTTCTCTTTGTAGATTCTTAATTTTTTTTTGGATTTTATAAAACTGTAATTTAAGTATTTATTTTAAAAAAATCTTCAAAATTCAGTATTAATTGATAAAGTTTCGTAATATCAAAAATAGATAATTTAAACCTCAAAAGATGATCAATCTCACCATCTGTCATTGTTCACGTACGAAATAGACAGCCAATCCAATTCGATCGGTTGTCCAGTCTAATTTTTTAGTGAAAAAGGACGATCGGTCTATTTCTTGTAACTAAAATCACGATTTTATCTATTTTCATTAAAATTCGTGACTTTAGTTACATGTCTTGTCCATTCTCCTCTTATTTAAAGACGATTAATCATTTTTTAAAATTGCACTGAAAACTCTAAAACTTTAAAACTCTTCTAAAGTGTTTTTTTTACTGCAGCGATATTTCTTTTAGTTATCTCACAAGTTATGAATTTTTTTTTTAATTTTAGGTTTTATATCGTTTCTTGAGTATTTTCGTAAATTTTTTTTATAATGCAGTTTAAAAAATCTTTTAAAATCTTTTATTTTTTTTATTTCTATCTTATCTTTATTTGTTTTAATATATTTTATTTTCTATAATATTATATTTTATGGAAATATTTAAATTTGACGTATTTTTTTCATTGTATTTTTTATTTAAAATTCTTTTAACATTTTCTATCTAAATCTTAAAAATATGGACAATTTATTTCTGTAATATTTTTATTTATTTTGGGAAAAAGTTCAATTCAAACTTTATTGTATGAGGTGATTTGTCATTTGGTTTATAACGTTTTTTTTCCCAATTAGACCCTATCGTATACGCCATTTGCAATTCAAACATTTCCGTTCAATTTCTCGTTAAATTGATCACTTGCAGAGTGCGTGACTTTCTTTTTTAAATTTAAAAATTCTAAAAAACAAATCACTCACTAATTTGTTCATGTGTTAACTCTAATTGACTAAGATTGTTAAACAAATATTGTCATAAATAAAACACATTAAATGTCAGACCATACCCACACTAAGCTGAGCAATATTTAACGTCTATAGAATCAGCATGTAACATTTACTTGTGTTGTAATATAAGTTATGTATATGTTAGTGTAGAAAGTGACGTACTATGAATATCTTTAAAATACAGTTTCTTTCTTGGACAATAACTCCCAGTCACTTATAATTTTCACAAAATATTTATTTCATATTAATATAATATTACATAAATAAACGGGAAGAGAAATTATTATATTTGATAATCAGACAGAATAAAATACATAAAAACAAATCATGGAAACACAGATTTTGAGTTCTGTTCTTCTTTCCACTCATCCAGTTTGACTCGCCGAATTTAAGCTAATGTAGAAAGACTGGAACGCTCTAAAGTGAAGTTTCACTGTTAATAAATATGTAATATATCCAAAATACCATCAAAATTGCAGGTATTGGCGTCTGACAGTATTAAGAGGCCCAGCTGCCAGCAGCATTCCTCCCAAAGGTCACCCACATTTCTCTTCTTCGTGTACAAATAGTTGTTACCATTTATATAATTTTTTAAAAATGTAATTTTTAAAGATATTTCAAAAATACAATGCCTTTGGCATATGTATGCGAATTTCAAAAACATATTTCGGGACAGATCATGCAAGGATACGATGTGGAATGCGGCCAAGGCATCCACGGATTCTCATCTCGAGCATGAAATAAGGACATTACATCATATTAGTCTGGAGGCAAAGACATTTTTTCGACGAAAAGAGCCTAGATATTGGGTTAGTCATGTATTCTCTTCGATTTTCAAGTGCGATTTTGGCTTAAATAATTTGCATGAGTCATTCAATGCATTTCTACTGTCTGTCACAGACAAGCCGATTCTGACCATACTCGAGATGATCCAAAAGCGCTTGATGATTCGTATTGTAAAAAAATTTGAGAAGATAACTCAATCAACAGACACTTGTGTCTCCAGATAAGGAAAAAGCTTGCGAAGTTAACAATTGCATCTCGAAATTGTAGTACTGTGTTTGCGAAAGCTGGACGATTTGAGGTCAACAACGGATATGAATAATTCATTGTAGACATGAATTTGGGTGTGTGCCACTGTTCCAGGTGAGAGCTTACTAGAATCTTGTGTGTCCATTTTATTCTCTGCATACACTTCATGAAAGTAGCATCGAAAAATTATGTACATGCTTACTATCACCGAACAACTTACTTGCAGATGTACTCGCACTATATTCATCACATTAACTGCCAAAAAATGTGGCCGCCCATAGAAGGTATGAACGAAATCCTCTCTCCTAAAAGAAAACGTCAACCTGGTTGACAGAAGAAAACAAAAGTATGAGATGCCGAAGAGTTGTCGAGCTCGAGAATTAGTAAGAAAACTCCACGGTACGGTGTGATATATGTTGGCAGTAAGAGCATGATACTCGTTATTCTCCTAATAAGGAATCAATTTAGACGCTGCTTCGCAAGACGTATTTATGGGTTTCAACACATTTGATAGGACGCAGGTACATTTCAACCAATTTCTCCAATAAACACACTGTCATGTTTTATTTTTTTATTTTAGTTTCATTTCATTATGTGTAGGAATATTCGGCGCGGTCGTGACATAAATTTTTTATTATTCATTGATTAAGGATCGAGTCGTTCTTTTTCTTTTTGATTTATTTTTAATTTAATTAATTTTTTTTAATGTATTATTTAGTTATAGTTCGTTCTAAGATAAAATATTTCATTACTAAATTTATATAATTTCAAAAAAACAAACTACACCACATAAAATTAAAGTGCATGAAAGTAAATACAAGAACTAAACTAAACTATGCTGGTGGGTCTTCGTCTCTGTCTTTGCTCACCATCCAATTCTGAACAATCTCATCTAGTCATTGACTCTATCTATGAGAAGCTAGATGTCATTCTGATGGCTCTGCTGCATTTCATAAAACTGTTGTATCTGTTGTTAGTGCGTCTGCTGCATCTGATACATCTGCTGTAGATAATGCCTCGTGTCTCATTTACTAGCCTCCTCTATTGGAACTGCTCAAGAAGTGGATGCCCCCCGATTGGTCTTCATCACCCACACACCATCGACTTCTACGAGGCCTATCCGAATCAAATGATTCATGTCAACTACGTCAGTAAATCTGTGAGCTATCCTCAGTTCACCAACTGATAGCTGAATCTCAACTCCTTCAATGATCTTCAGAATCAATGAGCCATATGGAAGATTCTTGCTTGATGTCCGCCTGACCTCATGTCTGTGCCATAAAATCAAGAAGTCAAGTTCAGAAGGTTTCACGTTAAAAAACTTTTTCATGACAGACAGGTTCATGCAACTCACGAAATCTCTATGTCCATCTCGCGGCAGAAGGGTGTGGGTTAACATGTTGCGGAGAACGTGACCTCTGAAATTCAAATCTCTCAATCTTGGCTTCACGAACGCCCCAAATGTTGGAATTGCGATAAATTTTCCGTAGCAACTTTACTCCCTCGGGCAATGTGAAAAAATGACAGTTTTGAAAATTATGGTAATATTGTTTCACCCCTTTAATGGCAAATATCAGCACTTCATTCACCGTCTCTAAACGTATCATAAGCTCCGTACCAAAGATGTACGTCATCAAAGCAGTCAAAACTCCTAAACTCCGAGTTACTGTCAAGTTCGTGTAGAACAAGAGAATAACTCTCGCAGCTATCGCCCCTCAATTCATATACCATGTGTAGGCCGATACTGTCAAACATTTTTTTGATCCCCAATGGCTCCCAACTGCTAAAGTTGATAGTCTTGTAACAAATAATTGAGCGTTTGCACAAATTCTATTCAAACTTCCTATGGCACTCTTCATTTCGCAAATCCACAGTAAGATACTGTAAAGTTCACATAGAACAAGAAAACTTAATAAAAATTTGATATGTTATAAAAATATAACATTAGAAATAAACTAATCATTTTATATCTGAAGAAATTTTATTATAATATTTATTCAAGTAATACTTAATAAACAAATATTTATTAAAAAATAAAATATATTAATATGAGACATGTATCATCATAATATTTAGATATAAAATATTAAAAGAATTTCAAAAAAAAAAAATACAATGAAAAAAATATGTCAAAAGAAATTTAATTATTTCCATAAAAAATAAAAATGAGATAGTATTATAGAAAATAAAATATATTAAAATAAATGAAGATAAGATAGAAATAAGAAAATAAAATATTTTAAAAGATTTTTTTTAAACTATATTACGAAAGAAATTTACAAAGATTTACGAGAGATAATATAAACAAAAAAATTAAAAAAAAAAATCTTGCATTGCTAATCAATCAAAAGAAATATCGTAGCAACAAGAAAATACTTAAGAGAGGTTCTAAAATTTTCGATGTGGTTTTAGAGGAGTAATCCTCCATAAATAGGAGGAGAAGAGACAACCGGTTTAATCAGATCGACCGTCCCTTCTACAAAGGACAAAACCTGTGACTAAGTCACGAGTTTAAGTGAGAAAAGACAATTGGTTTAATTAGACTGGCCGTCCATTCTATACGTGAACAGTGACGGACGGTGAGATCAACCGTCCTCCGTGGTTTTAGAGAAGAAATAATCCTTCTTAAATAAGAGAAATAAACCAGCCGTTCCTTCTACAAAGGACAAAACCCGTGTCTAAGTCACATGTTTAAGTGAAAAAAGACGGCCGGTCTAATTAGAACAGCTGTCCATTCCATACGTGAACAATGAGGTTTAAATTGACTATTTTTTATACATTAAGTTTTGGATCGATGAATAATAAATTTTGAGAGTTTTTTTAAATAAACCTTTATTTTAAGGTTTAAAATAAAATAAAATAAACCATTTTTTAATCATATAATTTCGTGATTAGCAATGTTAGCAATATGTATATATTTGCAAGAAAGTCGTCAAAAAAATTATATTTTTGTTCGATGATTTTTTTTACGGGTGATTTTCCAAGAAAAAAAAATTTCTCATCAATACATCTTAGTAATTTTAGAGATTTTCATAATAAATAAGTTAAAAACTTTAACATTCAGTATTGTCAAAATCGTTCTATCAAATGTTATTTTTCGATAGAAATCGTCAAATATAGAAGATTACGTAACAAAAACATAATTCATTTGACAATACCCCTAACAATAGAGACTTAATTGCTAACAACCATAAGTTCATAAGATTATTTGCGTTAAAAAGTTATAGGACATATTTCAACTTTATCCCAAAAATTTAACGATTAATATGCGATTTACCAATGTTATTTTAATTTCATCCTTAACTCAGTAACCCATATTTAAATTATTTATAATTTGTGTAATTATTATAGAATAAATAAGTAGACGATTACAGTACAATATCAAATTAATGTGTACAAATAACATTATTATTGATGAAAATCCTTATAATAACAGTTGAAAAAAGCTTAAAAAAATGACAAAAAATATTAGAGTTTGTGTTTGAACATTATATTTACACTTTTACGTGACGTTTATATATCTTTTTTTTATTGGTACCGCGTGATATCTTATTTCAAATCAATACACAACACATAATATTGTATAATTATAATGTATACTTCTCACAGCTTTGATGTATCATTACATTTTATTTTTATCCTTTAAATTGTCTCTGACAAATAATAATTACGTAATTAATATTTTATTTTGACTAACTATAATTTATATTAACGTTATATCAATTAAAAAATGTTACTATAACGTGTAACTTAAAAAGTAAAAATAAAAAATAAAAATAATATTATTCATCAAAAAAATATTTATAAATTCAGAGAATGCTAAAGCTCACCATTCCACTCCATTGAGAAACATTTATTAATGTTTTTAAAAAGAGAAATAAGTAATTTATTATTTATTTCAAATAAATTCAATAGCTTAGTCATGGATTTTCGATCATAATATATATATATATTAATTTATGAAATTAACAAAAGCTTTTACTTGCTAAAAAAAGGTCATCGTCAAAGGCCAATGCAAAACCTAATTACGAGAGGGACACGTGGCCAACTCACAAGAGCAAGAGAGAGATTGCAAAATCTCACAAGAAATTGTGCAAAAAGTCTCCCTAATTATTTAATTCTCTCCTACTATTCTTTCTATTTAAATTAAAAATAATATTACATTTATTTTTTAAATTATTAAATATAATAAATTAATTATTTATCATTTATTAAATTAATTACATTGATTATTAATTGACCCGTCAATAAAATAAATTAATAATATTATTATTTTAATTATTTATAATGTATTAAATTAATTATATTAATTAATAATTGACACATTAAATAAATCAACAAACTTAATATTATTATTAAATTAATTATTTTATGGAGTTAATACGCTTTATTTTCAAGTAACAATTTTTTCAATATATTAATGAATATGAAAAGAAGGAAACGTTGGAACATAAATCTTATTTTTTAATAAAATAGTAGATACTATAATCACTACAGATGTTCCCAAATCCCATGGGAATTAATGAACAATGATTACATCTCATTGGCTACACATGTTGAAGGCTGCTTTTGTTTTTTCCTTGTACCCAACACTTCACAATTGATTGATTGCAACCAACAACACGATAATTAAATATTAACAACCTTGTATCTTTTTCTTAATGTCCCATGTACTTAGTTTATATCAGACATTCTGTCATAGATTGAAGTGATTCTTTCTCTAGCTATCCATTGTTAATTCTTTTGCTTACGAGCAAAAAAAAAAAAACATCAGATTTCTGCATTTTTCAAACACGTCGTATTATTTTAGAGCTAGATTTTACGCGTGAATCAATCACATAATTCACATCTAAACAATATAAGATCACGCGTTCTAATACTTTGAGCTAGACTTTCACAGTTTATTCTGAAATTTGACAATTCTTATTTAAAACGAGACTAACTGCAATAAACGTTAGGAGATATTCGTTGGATCTTAAAGAAGTGCAAATGTATACATGTTTGGTTGCAAAGTTTTTTTCAACTTTATTAATCCATTTCACCTCCTCTCTGTGACATTATACTTGTTCAGGGATTCACCATAATTTCATATCCAAGCTAAGCAACAAAAAAAACTACCAATTCTTCAAGGGTAGGCATCTAGATTTTTGCTTTCTGGAGCCATTTTTAGGGTTTTCATAAGCGTTTCTCACGTCTCTGTTCCATGTTGCATTTTCCTGGTCTTTTAGAGAAATTGTTTTCAGGGTTTCAAGATAGAAAAAAAATTGAGTTCTTGAAGGGACGATGGGATTTGGAATCCTAAGTTGTTGATAGAGTTTTAGGTTGTAATATGTAAGTTGTGGGTCCATGGAACGCTTATTCCTTGAGGTTTTGCTACTTTGGCTTGTTCTTTGAAATAGATAACAAATCTAATTATCAACGTGAACTTTACATTGTCATTGTCACGAAAAGAAGAATGTTTGACATTTATAACCAAAATTAAATTTTATTAAAAATATATCAAGCGACAGAATATGTTTTCTCATAAATTATAATATCTCGAGCTGCAATAAATGGTACGATATCATCTGTTTCACGTCTAAGCACACTCAACATTATTCTAAAAAATATTATAGCAGATAGAGAAAAGATTCTACTTATATATCATGTTTCACCATTGCATACAAATAATATAAGATTGTGATACTATCATTTGATTTTTGGACTCCAAGATCTTTCTACGTTTTTAGTTGGATTTTGATTATGATACGATTGTCATAGTCTGATCCCTACCAACTAGTACAATATTATATATTTTGTGTTTAGTTTTGTATAATTTTGTTATCGAGAGGTTTGACGTCCGCGTCGTCCATATTTTTATTGGACTTTGTTTCTAATACATTTGTAATATCATGATCTATAACAAATAATATAATATTGCTCACTTTAGATTTATTCTCGCACAGATTTTTTATTTTTTTATAATTTCACGTCAAAATAACTAACACTAGTTTTAGAAAAAATACTATTTAAGTAACACGTCTCAAGACTATATTTAAGTAATATGAGATTGTAATATTATTTCTTAGTTTTAAGCTCTAAATCTTCGTGACAACGTGACTTCACATAAACTCATCAAGCAAACTCTATCGAGTGGGAGTTCTTGAGCATTTTTCATGACATGTTGGGTCTACATAGTAATCAACTTAAATTCGTCGATCATTACTTTACCTAATTATTTGACGCTTCGAGTTTGTACTGGCGAGGAGAAAAGATTTGCTTCAATGGCTTCCTCCGGGTTGGATTCAACATCAATGACTTTCATCTTTCATCGACACGGGCACCTTCATCGTCGCAGAAAAATCATATTTCCATGTTTTACAATATTTGAAAACATTTGTTTATTTTCTTAATTTGGATTCATTATTATGTATTTACTTTTGATAAAAATCAAAATCGTTAAAAAAATAAAAATCCAAAGAAATTAATTAAAATTAAAAACTATGAATAATCCATAAAAACTACAAAAGTTGATTTTAAAATAATTTATTAATAATAAAAAATTATTTTGAGGGAGGACTGAGAGGAGCGTAGGGATAGAGATTGATAGGTGAAGGTAGAGCCTAACTCCAAAACCTAAAATTAGAAATTAAAATTACATAATTAATTAGATAAACTAATTACTGAATTAAATAAAAACCTTTAGCTTCTGTTTCTTCTGTGGCTTCGTCGTGGAGGTGGTGGTGCTCAACTTCTGTAAACTCTCTCTCTCTCTCTCTCTCTCTCTCTAGCAGAGCTCAGATTCTCTCTTTCGCTTTCTTTGGAGTTTTTGAAGAAGGTGGAGGACGACAAAGTGAGAATGGAGTCGACGGAGTCTTCGTACGTCTCTTCTCCTGAGGCCCCGAGGAAGCGATCCCCGCCCCCGCCTAAATCTCCCGCCTCAGGTGGCTGATCTGATCCGCTTTCTCTCTTTGTGAAATGTGCTTCTATTTTTTCAATCTGATGAGTTTTGTGAAGGGAAAATTATTTAAATTGTTTGGCTGTTAGTCATTTCCGTTCTTTCAGATCGGTTAAGAAGGAAATGGCGACAATGTCTGTTTCTGTTGATAAGGTTATGTTGCTTTCTTTATTTTGGTATTAACTCTGTGTTCGGCTTTGCCGAGGCCAGAGAAAAATGGAATTGTGCGACCTGTTCCTCGTAGGATCGTCTTCATTTTGAAGAAAATATGGAGAAGTGAGGAGAGGATTGGAGCAATATTTTTATTCTAAAATTGGCATATTTTGCTAGAATGTAGAAGATGCTTGGTCGAATCCTTATGTTACGCACCAGCTTCTTAGCAGCCAAACCGAGAGTTGTGTTTCCGGGAAAAGAAAATTGAGTAGTTTTGCTCTAGGTCGAGCTAGGCCTTGGGCTTTCTTGTATCTCACATATTGATATAGTTTTATTTTCTGGTTCTGGTGCATTTCTTCTAGATTCGGGTGACAACTAAGCTTGGTTAATTGATTACTTTATTTTAATTGTACTTATATTGTTAACTGATACTAAATCTGAACTAATGCATTTTGCTTTCTTCCTATCATTGCTTTCCTTCCCGCGCTTGTTTGAAAGGGATTACAAACTATTAGGATGTGATTTTTGATAAAGTCCACGACTCTTAGATATAATTATTACGAGCAATGCTAAGTGTGAACTCTAATTTTACGGTCTAATTTTACGCATTAGTCTTATACTCTAACGCATCACATTGATTGATAGAAAACTTATGATATATTTTGAATAGTTGTGTTAATAGGATACTTGAACCAAACAATGAGCGGTATATCATATTGTAAAGTTATAGTGTAAATATATAATTATTTAGTTATTATTATCATTAGATTATTTTATTTTATTTTTGTATGTTATTTTATTTTTTTCAACAGCAAGCTTGCATGGCCTTTTTTTTTTTTTTTTTTAATTTCTTAATACCTATCAGATTGTTCTAACTTTCTTTGCTTGGTTGACTAAATTAATTGAATCCTGAGAACTTTGTACTGGATGTTTGCAGATACAATGGAGAAGTCTTCCTATATTAGGTTTCTTGTTTCCAATTCTGCTGCTGGTTCTGTTATTGGAAAGGGTGGTTCAACGATTAATGATTTTCAGTCACAGTCTGGAGCACGAATTCAGTTGTCTCGCAACAATGAATTTTTTCCAGGAACAACGGATAGGATTATTATGGTATCTGGCACAATAAATGATATTCTCAATGCAGTTGAACTAATTCTTTCTAAGTTGCTCAGTGAGGTAATTTCTAAAGTAGCTCAACTGTATAGTTTTTTTTTTAATGTTTTTAACAGTAATTTCAATTTTTATTAGCTCCGATCTAAAGAAGGAGAGGATGTTGAGCCAAAAACAAAAGCGAGACTTGTGGTTCCACACAGCTCTTGCGGGGGCATAATTGGGAAAGGAGGGTCCACCATCAAGTAGGAAATCACTCTTTTTACTGAACAAATTTTGACAAAGTTACTTTCCATACTTAATTCTTTGCAAAGTGAACATGTCATTCTCTTGTCCTTTTGTGACAAGAATTATTTTAATCTTTCACTTTCATTTTTCATTTGATTAGGAAGTTTCTTCGTAATGCTCTTTTCTTTTGTTTATAAAAGAAAATATAGTTTACTTTGCCTTTATTAGAAATATGAAACAATTATTCAATGATTATGCTTCATTTTCAATTATTAGAAAATAGAAATATTACCCGAAATAAAAATTCATTCATAGATTTTGTTTAAAACATAGTGGGGATATACTTCCAGGATCTGATTTTTTAGAAAAATTATACATCGATGTAACTCCTGTGACCCTTTCAAGAATGCTGTAGCTGCATTTCTTATTTGCTTACTTCCCCATAGAGATTTTTTTTTCTTATGAATAAAATGTGTTATGCAAATCAGTATACAAGTCGTGTTGATTAGAGAAGGTAAATTCAAAGAAATAAAATGCTTTTGTAAATTTATTAATTTCATGGATGGTTGACAAGAGAACTCTTTTTATCATGCTACTAGTTGAACAAAGTGTCTAATCAACGCAGATAAGCATTAACATTTCTATGATAGAAGCGCTATTTAATTATATAATTTTGATTAGACTGAATTCCCCCGTGTCCAAGTGATGCTCCTACATGATTCTTCCCCCCACTTAGGAAACGCTTCTTTCATGGGTTCACTTATGGAAACTTGAACATGACACCTCCTTCTCTGATACTAACTGATGGAGACAAAGGGTACCATTTTTATTAAAAATTGTAACTCATAATCAAGACACATAGTTAACCTATTTTTATCTCATTGGACCTGACTCGGGAATGCACTTTATGAGCTCAAGTCATTTTGGCACTTACTACAAGCATTCCCATATAAGTGCTTATTATAAAAAAAAGTTCAGTTTTCTTATATCTGTTTTTTTTTGTGCAGATCATTCATTGAAGATTCTCAAGCTGGCATCAAAATATCTCCGCAGGATACTAACTATTTTGGATTAAGTGATAGGCTTGTGATGCTAACTGGAACTTTGGAGGAACAAATGCGGGCAATTTATTTAATTATCTCTAAGCTATCTGAAGACCCTCATTACACTCAGCCAATTAATTCTCCATTTGCATATCCAGGTAGATCTTAGTTGACTATTCATTGCCTTATCTGTTTTGTTTCTATCAATATTGTATCTTGAACTATTTTTTATTTCACCATCATTAACTACAGATGCTGCCGTGGTTTTAATATCATATTTTCTCTCTTCATACACTGTAAACTTTGTCAGTTTAATGAGCGAACATTTAAGACACTTAGGATTCATATTGGTTACAAGAACAAGGTGTAAAATTGCAGAACACATAAGCAAATATGGAAAATGGAAAATTTATCCGGATCCATTGTGTGTGATTATCATTGCAGAAAACACTTTATTCACATTTATTTGAACATTGGGATGTAATGCAAGCTTGCAGCGGCATCTTTATGTAGGAGTAAAATTTTAATTTTTTTCTAGGGAAATAGATTTTGAAAATTATTCAAAACTGTTGGATAATTGTGGAAATAAAATATGGAGGAGATAGGATTGTCTCACTTCTCCCTGTTTGTTGTTCACTGCTCTCAAAACTGTCTTGCTTTTTTCTCCACGTACTTAGACAATGCACAAACCTTGTGTACAACTCAAAAAGAGACCCTTTACATCATTTTTCAAGCAAAATGGTGATCAAAGCATCACATGCTGCTGCCCATGCACTATTGACTAATCTACTCTTGAACCTTTTAGATGCTCTAAGTGCAATAAAATTACGCTTAAATAGTGTTGTGCTTGGCCCAATGGAAGGACCTACATGAAAAGGTTATTATACAAGATATTTTGGCCATTGGCCACAGGATACAGTAATCTCCTTCCAGTTCTCCCAGTGACCCATATATCATGTTAAAAAAGTGAATTATGTTGATTATGGTTTCTAGGAACCTGGAATTCCAAGTCATCTGGAAATCTATGGTATGCAAATGTTCTTTCTCCTACTGAGCACAAAAAAAATTGGGCACTCTAAATCTCATATTCTACTCTAAAGCCTAAATTGAAATTTCTTTGCATACTCAGCTCTTGACATGTAAATTGTATGTGCATTATTAGGCAAAAAACTTTTGTTGTGGTATCATTTTGGTGAGAGCCTTTTAAAAAATTCAGTATTCTTGCCAGAAACGCATCTTCAGTCCCGATTTACCATTGATGAAACTGTTTTAACAATATTTATGAAACTAATTTTTAACAAGTCAGCAAGAGTCATACTTTGATATGGTTCGATTGAGCTTCAAAAGAACCAGAAGTTGATGGTTGTGTACTTTGGTATCATGTCAGCTGCTATTGTAGCTAAATATGATGCGTGATTAGTTTAACATGATTATTGTTAGGTCTTATTTTCTAATTTTCACGGTATTCCATAGAGCTTTATGCTTGCATTTGTTGTGACAGTGGCATTCAATTCCATGAATTATGGACCAAATGGGGCAGGAGGGAAGTTTGCCAACACCAAGGTTCATTTTTTGCCATATTGATTGTTATATTGTTATGCTGATGATTGCTTTGGGTAAAAATAGATGATACATTTATTGTATTTGCTGCTGTAAGGAGAGAATTGTGCTTGTACCTGAATAAAAGGGGTATCTATCAGAAGGTCCTAGATTTTGCCGACAAAATTGAGTTTGAGTTGAAGTAAATTATGAACTTATCTAGTAAATTCTTCTTGCTTTTCTTTTCCACAGTTACTTTATTTAAGTTTATGGAGCTAGATTGTCGGAAAGTTTGTTATATTTTCTCTCGTTAATGGAGACTGAAATTTTGGATTTAGTTTCTTTTTCATCATTTTTGGTTTTACAACTGAAAAGAAGAGCCTGTTCTATTTCCCAATGTGTTTTTTATCTAAAGATGTTAATCATATGTGTTAAATGAATCTTGACTTTTCATTTATCAAACCAACTTTTATTATCTGTTACCGAACCAGGGAACTTTTTCTTTTGCAACATAGATTCTGTCTACTTCCCATGAAAATGAAGTGTGTTTATACCTTGTTTATTTCTAGTAGTATGTGGAGGAAAAATGCAGAGAGTTGAACCTTCCTTTGACGCTGGAACAACTTTCATGTTATTATTTAGTCTATACAGATTACCAGCTGCATTAGCTTTACAAATAGTGTTGGTGATAAAGAATTGAACGCCCTGGTAGTTTTAGTGTTATTTATTTCTCTTACTGGTCTGTAGCACTTCATTTGGTGAAACTAAAAGTAGGATTGGATCTGGTACTTGGGAGATGCACAGCATGTTGTTTATTTAGTTGTTGTCGAAGGAATGTTAAAAGGTTGGATATAGAGGTGTACTTATTGAATAAAATAGGTAAAAGTATAATGTGTTGCTAAGAGGTAATTTCTGAGTTTCTACAGTAGATAAATTTATTTTGTTTATGGTAAGACTTGTAATATTTTTCCAGGAGGATCAGAGTAATTCGATGACGATTGGCATCGCAGATGATCATATTGGCTTGGTTGTTGGTCGTGGTGGAAGAAACATAATTGAAATTAGTCAGGTTTAACCTTTTATCTTTTTTGTTTTTTTTAGGTTGGTTCAGCCGATATCACTTAGATGTGAATTAGCAATTATATTATTTTGGGTGGGGGATGTGGTTTAAAGAAAAATCGTAACATTTGTTGTGACTAGCGACTATAGTGTGTTGTTCAATAATGTAAAGCACTAATTATTATCTTGAATCCGATTTTTCTTGCAGGGTAGTGGAGCCAAAATTAAGATATCAGACAGGGGTGATTTCATGTCTGGAACAACTGATAGGTATGAAGTACTCACCTGTTCTTTCTGTCTACTATCAATTGGTGGGTTTAAAAACTTATTATTTGGAATCAATGGCATAAGGAATACGGGCCAGGAAATGTGACCCTTCTATTTTCGTCTCAAGGTTTCACCATAGAACACAAATAAATTCATATGAAAATGTGAATCAATATTGTGCGGGAAGTAAATAAACAAATAAAATATGCTGGATTAGCCTATTACAACTATTGCGACTCGACTAGGGACAAACTTTAAGCAGTCGTTAAATTTTTGTTGCACATTTACCTTGCATCGCAGGAAAGTCACAATCACAGGATCACAGAGAGCAATTAGAATGGCTGAATCCATGATAATGCAGAAAGTATCCAACGCAATGGAAAGGGTGGTGGATTAGTTTTCTGATTATCCTGTGCGTTCACATCGGTATTGTTTTGCCATTTTTTAACTCTTATTTATCCGTTTAGTTTCGATTACACTCTCACATTAGTATAAAATGGAAATTTCATGAGGAAAAACAAATGCTGTGATGGGAAACATAACAAGAAAAATCTTTTTGTTTATTGGGAGGACATGAATAGCAATTGGGCTGAGATTATAGAAAATGTAGGAGATTCTGTTATTGATTGAGATATCACTTGAGAGTAGTTATACGTATCTTAATACTTTTTTGTAGCCCTTATTTTGCCCTCGCCTATGTTAAGTATCTTTCTTGACATAACCAGTGAGTTGATTTAGAACATGTATTTGTTTTTCCATTTTGCTAATTTAATGTTTTGTGTAATGCTATCTATTGTTATTTCGTTCCTCTTGACCACTTCCACCTAACCTGATTTCATTTGTCTAGATTGAACTTCTCAAGTAAGATTGTGT
Organism: Begonia peltatifolia; assembly: GCA_022433055.1. Lineage (NCBI taxonomy): Eukaryota > Viridiplantae > Streptophyta > Magnoliopsida > Cucurbitales > Begoniaceae > Begonia > Begonia peltatifolia. The sequence continues at coordinate 24,033,549 of CM039520.1, read as the reverse complement.
TTTGTTTATGATTTATTTTGATTTCTTAGATGATCATGGTGGGAATTGAAAATCTTTATTTTCCCAGATAATTAGGTGAAAATTAAAAGTAAAAACCTGAAAAACAATATGATCTCTTTTTTGTTACAGTTAATAATATATTTAGAGTGAGACTACTTATCCATACTGTCTTAAAAAATTTGCTACATGTCTGACAAATGATTGATGTAATTTTAAAATGTAATAAATTATTTATTTATAATTTATAACATTAATTGCATAATTTATTATTTGAAACATTTGTGAATATGTTAAGAGATTACCTTTTTTTTTTTTTTTTTTTTTTTTTTTTAATAATATTCCATAAAGTTCTTAGAATTTGTTACATTGTTGTTAGTGTTCAGAACATTTAAAAGTAAGAGCAGGTAATAACTAGTATGATGCATATTCTAATTGATGGTACATTATTTTAATTATTCAAAATTTTGAACTATGATTACAAGATTACAAATATAATATTATGTGAAGACGAGACCTCGTACTCGATGCCCATGATTTCCCACCGTCGCCAATGTATGCAAATGCAATGGCTTTATTTTACCTCAGAAATACAAATCCTAGATGTTCATGCAAATTTTTAGGTCATGGAAAGTTTTCCTCCCCTCCTCCATAGCCGGATCCGAACCCTGACCCATACCCCGATCCATATCCTGAACCATTACCATTACTGCTGCCTCCACCACCACCTCCTCCACCGCCTCCCCCACCACCTCCACTTCCACTTCCCCTACCACTTCCATATCCTGAACCATACCCAGATCCACTTCCAAAACCTGAGCCTCCTCCACTTCCTCCTCCACCACCTCCCCCTCCGCCACCTCCCCCACCAGCTCGACCTAAACTATCGCCAAATCCAGAGCCTGAACCACTGCCTGATCCATATCCACGACCCGACCCAAAATCTCCACCATTTCCACCGCCACCTCCCCCACCGCTCCCACCTCCACCACCACCCCCTCTACCATAATTTTCTGCCTCACCATAACCACTTCCAGAGCCATAACCGGATCCATACCTTGAACCTGACCCAAGTCCCGATCCTCTACCACCGCCTCCACCACCACCACCTCCGCCCCCTCCAATGGCTTTTGGTAATCTTGCAGCTAAAGTAAGGTCTAAAAGAAGGAAAGCCAAGAACACAGCACCGATTATCACTCTAGTGCAAGCCATGTGTTAAGTGTTTGAAATTTAGATTTAGCATTGGTTCACAGGTATGTAGTCCTATATATAGGTGCTGTAAAGAGCAAATTTTTTGACCTTTGCTAACAGATCTAGGACCTTCTTCACTTGGATAATGATGTTGGAATAGTTTCCATAATACAATGGTCTATTAGTGGCAGTGACGGTGGTGCTATGTGGTGGCTCTAATCAACTCTCTTTTTTCTGCCACTCCTTCCCTTCCAATTTCATTCTTTTCACACTTTGTTGGGCCGTTTCGGAGTGAATAATACGACACGCAAGTGTTACGGACGCGTGCCAACCTGGGCACATCAATATATATACACGTGTGTTTTTGTAATGAAGGTAAAAACATATTTTTAAATTCACATTGACCCTGAAAATTGTGTAACACAAGTACCCACTACGCTTACCTAACCAAATTGCCCGTCCAAATCATGTAGAAATATGGGCATGGTAGTGGGTTTATATCTGCTATAATGTTTCGTCAAAACTAAGGACAGATTGACAAATGGTACCATGCTTTTTGCCCTACTTTAATTCAATGGCCATTGGCATTGCCACCTTGATTCTCTTTTCTTTTTTTTTTTTTTTTTTTTTTTGTAATAATTCTAATCATACCATTATATGGTGTTGCTTCTTGTTTATTTAATTTATATATTTTAATATTTTCAACGAACCGAACACATATTATAAGCTTCGAAACCTTATAACATATATTTTCTTTTCTTGTACTTTCGGTTACACGACTTAACGAGGATTTCCTCGGCTTAATCTTGGTCTATAATTTGGACGTAATAATGCGGTGTTTGGTTTGTAAAATGAGATCCTTCCTCAAGATTTTGCCTGCCGCTGATCTAGGAATGAATCCAATGAACTCCACCATTCTGATCTTCTTGTATGGAGCCACCTGAATATTGTATTTATCAATTTTCTCAGCAGATATTGTGCCAAAAAAAAAAAAAAAAAATCAGAACACTAAGTTTCAAATGTAACACGGTGTTATGACGTTTGTTCAATGGAGATATTAAATTAATAAATATGTGACTGATTATAATATCACTTCGCATTTTTATTGTTTTAACTAAAACAAAACTTCGGCCGGGCTTGGCCCAAAATTTTGAAGTTGGCCGAAGTGAATAGAGTAATATAATAAGAGAAAAAAAAGGAATGATAAATATAGAATTAAATGTGACATCTTTATGTTTTTTTAACATTAGCAAATATTGCGTTGTTGTGACGATACAAATGGTTGTTCGATAATGTCACGCTTGTGCCGTCATGTTATTTTACCGAAGTAATATTAAGTGTGCACTCTAATTTATAATATGACATATAATTAAAATAATAATTATTTATACTAATGAAATTTAAGTGTCTTAAGTGTAATTTAATTCGTATGCTATAATGCAAGGGAGAAATAGTGAAAATAACCTGGGAGGCAACGAATTGGATGACTTGGTTTTCTGATAGCTCAGAACCTTCTCCTTGGACCACAAATGCCATCGGTATCTGTCCTGTAGCTTCATCGTCCACCCTGCCAATTTACTCATGGCTGTTAGCTGAGAGAGAGAGAGAGAGAGAGAGAGAGAGAGAGAGAGAGAGAGAGGATACGGAATAACAGCTGCATCAAGAATGAGAGGATGACTCAAGAGTAGAGCTTCCAATTCTGCCGGAGCAACCTGCATAAGAACAGAGAAATCTTTTAGCTGTTCATCAAAATTTTTGTAAAGATTATTGCAGAAGACATACTGACCTGATAGCCATTATGCTTGATAAGCTCCTTCATCCTGTCAACGATGTACAGATAACCATCTTCATCAAAATAACAAAGGTCTCCTGTTTTCAACCACCCTTCTTCAATGGTGGCCGCCGTCGTTTCCTCGTTTTCCAAGTACTCTTTCATTACCGTCGGACTCTTCAGCCACAGCTCCCCTTCCGCCATGGGCGGCAAAGCTTTCCCACTTCCCACTTCCACCACTTTCGCACTAAACCTCGGCATCAGCCTCCCGCACGACGCCGTTCTCCCCTTTGCCTCCTCGTCTGAAACAAAACATGTCCCCGATCCGCAGCTCTCTGTCAGCCCGTAACCAGGTCTCAGCTCCACCCATGGAAATTTTTCTCTGAAACCTTCCACCACCTCTTTCCCCAACGGCGCTGCTCCAGAACCGACTCTTCTGAGAGACGTGAAGTCGTAATTGCTTCCTGGTTCGCTGGACGTTTTTACGAACCGGAGAATTACCGGTGGGACAGCCGGTATGTTATTGATTTTGTGAGATTTGATTGAGTTAGCCATGGCGGAAAATTCGAATTTCTTCATTAGTACTGTGGTGGTTCCTCTGCAGAAAAGGCCGATTGCAAAGAAGACGAGACCGTAGATGTGAAACATTGGGACGAAGCATAAGAAGACGTCGTTTTGAGAGCAAGTGACGTCGACGTACCAGTTAAGCAGCGTTATAACGGAGATCAAATTCCGGTGAGTTAAAACCACGCCTTTGCTCGTTCCCGTCGTGCCGGAGGAATACAAAATCGCCGCCGTCTCATCCTGAGTCAAGTGAACATCCGGTAACTCGTCCGAGTCACAACATTCAACCAATTCTTCGACTGATAAAAAATTCTCATCGGAAGAACGAGTCGTGAGAATCACCGGCAATCCAGTCAAAGCTAATTTATGAAGCTCCTCCGGCGAAGAAACAGCGAGTTTGGCCTTCGAGTCGCGCACTTGCTTGGTGATTTCCGATTTAGTGTTAATCGGATTAGCTGTCGTTATAATTGCACCAATCGATAATACAGCGAGGCAGATTACAGGGTAGAGAACGGAGTTAGACGACAACACAAAAACAACGTCGCCTTTTCGGACTTCGAGAGCATGATACAGTCCGGAGGCGAGAGACTCAATCGACCGCCGAAGTTCACCGTATGAAACTCGCCTATCACTATCCGAGTCGATGAGTGCAACTCGTGAGTCAGCCTGGCTATGATCCGGGAACTGCGAGAGCACGTATTTGGCTGCGTGAAGATCCAACCTAGTCGGAATTTCGCGACTTTCGTCGAGACTGACCAATGAGTGGTATATTCCGGTGATCGGATCAAACCCAACAGGCGCGGGCCGAAAAGGCTCTCGTTTGCCAGCAATATGGACGACGTTGCACTGCTCCCCGGCGGCCATTTTTTAAGAAACTCAGTAGTAACAGCTGGTGGTAAGACCAATGAAAGTATAAATAGACCATCAAAAATCCTTGCCGGCTAGGCGATGATATCCACGACAAGATAATGGAAGAAGATGACTTGATCTTATTTTCAGACGTAGGCGAAGAGATCCCGTCGAGGAGACAGACAGCGATATTAATTTTAGGATTTTTTTAATTTAAACCCTTCATGAGTTTTTTTTTTTTTTTAACCCTACAAATATAAGCCTCAAAATTTCGAAAATAGACCAAATGAATTTGGTCCAATATTTTATTTTTTAAAAAAATTATAAAAATTTTAATTTTATAAAATACCAAATGATAATATATTTATTTAAAAATTTTACCTATTTTTACCGTATCGTCGGAAGATAATTTATGAATTTTTGTTATTTTCTAACAATTGTACAGTTTATTATTATTTTTGTGAATTAAATAATAAAATAAACGCACATTATAATAAATTAATTTTATAAAAATACCAAACGATATTGGATTTACTTAAAAATTTTACCGCATATTCCTCACATTATGCAAAGATAATCTATAAATTTTCGTTATTTTTTTACGCTTCTAAAATTTTTTTATTATTTCAGTGAATTAAATCATAATCCTAATGTACATTATACATTATAACAAATTAATTTTATAAATATACCAAACGATATTGGATTTCCTTAAAAATTTATAGGTTATCTTTCAATAGTGTGATGAATATGCAGTAAAATTTTCAAATAAATCCAATATCATTTGATATTTTTATAAAATTAAATTATTATAATGTTTAAAAAAAATAAAATAATGAACTTGACAGCCGGTCTAATAGACCTGCCGTCTGGTCTGTACATAAACAGTGACCAGAGGGGTTGATTTATTTATTTTCAAAACTTTGAAATTTGAACCGATGAATAATAAATTTTGAGAATGTTTTTGAAAAAATCAATAATTTAATATTTAAATTTAAAAAAATCGTTAATTTTAATCACATATATTGTAACTAAATAACAACAGTAGTTAAAACCTGCATCGTCAAACTCCCAAACAATGACTTAGGTTTAAAGATCAATAAATGGAAGAAGTGATTCCCAACAAACTATACATTTCCAAAGTCTTCTCCCATGAATAGCATGCTCATCATCGAATCACGTAAACCCTTCTCATTTTGTTTATTTTCAAGTATCATTGATTTCGTTGCACTAAGAAAATAAAGTCTATTTAAGAATATTAAATTTAAAATAAATAAAAAAAAAAAGACCCCTTCAGTCTTTAACATCGAAGAGATTGTTTGATCTTATTCTTTGTTAACAAGATTAAAGCGACTTACGATCTTTCTTAAAAATTATTTTGATCAATACTTTTATATTATTGCACCAATTATGTTTCAACGCTGCTGATTTTAAAATTCAATTATCAAGTCAGTAGAAAATAAGTAAATATGAAATATATTCTATATTATGTATTTTGCTATATTAAATATGAAATTAGTGCATGAAAATGAACAAACTTTCATCGTAAAAACAACTCAAACATGAGTGTTGACGGTTGAACTCAGCCATGCATGGGAAGATATATAAAAGATGTTCTCGTCTCGACACGTGTTGTCTGCATGGCCTCTACTAATATTTCGAATCATTGTTTCCTCTTCCAACTCCACCTCGTACCAGTCCATCTCTCTATCTCTTCTCTCTAGAATCTAATCATCTTTCTCTCTCTAGCTTCTCTCCTCCCTCCTCTCCATCTGTTCTAAATTTTGTTTTTTCTCTTCTGCCATGGCTGTAGCAGAGGTCTGGTCTTCTTTCTCTAAAACCAGGCTTTACTCTTCATCTCAGATCTCATTCCTGCCAAACCATCTTCCTAATAGCTTTTTAAATATTAGTGTTTGAAATCAGCTTTCTAAAATCATCCCCATAGAGGCCCTAGGGTTATGAACGAACTCTATAGAAAGGTTATTGGAATGTAAGAATTTTGTGTAAACAATGGAGCTAAGACAAGCAAATACATGTTTTTTTAAGATTGTTCTTGAGCAGTCTTGAGAAAATTACGCAGCCTTGGATCCATTCCGATTCCAAGCATCAGAACATAATAGATTTATCTTCATCCTGCTCGTATAATCAGGTGAAGCTATGAAACTGGAAGATTCTTCTGTTTTCCATTGCTAAGAGAGGTGAAAATAGGCGTTGATCCTTACGAGGTGTCACGAAGATGTAGCGCGTGCTTTTCTAAGCGGACCAAAGCCTCGATCTTGTAGGACATAACCGGAAAAAACTATTTTAATTTAATTTATATATATATATACATTTCATTTTTTCGTTCACTATTTTTGTTGACCCAAATATTAGTAGTTGACTGGTAAGGGGAAGAATTTGTTGCACAAGGGTGGTAATTTGGTTCTAAAATAGGGCCATATTAGTAGCAAGCAGAATAGTTTGTTTAACCTCTTGTTTTTCTATTACAAAACTATTTGCTTTTAGTTAAATCCCACACTGTTTTATATTTACGGTTAACATAAAATGCGTCGTTCTAAATAAAAAGTAAAACTCTATTATTTATAAACTATGTAATTCTCTTCCGAGTTATAGAGATTGTGCATACTTAACTTTTCTTGTCTTTACATGGACTTCCCCTCTCTGCTAGTGAATTTCTTGTTCACAGATTAGGCCTTTATACATTTTTAATTTCCTTGATTGATGGACGAATCTCCTCGACTGAATTTCCAAGGTATAGTTTTCGGTACTAACAATCTTGGGTGGTGTTCGTATGCTGCTAAGACAACGTAGAAAATTGTCTCCTTTTAGTTTGTCAAGTATCAGTTTGGCCAGAATAAAGCTGAATTACTAGCTGACAAGACAGGTGTCAACCACTATGCTCAGTAATAACAAAGCACATAATTAATTTCTCCTTTTACAAAAGAGAACTCAAAAAGGATGCTGCCGAGTCATATGCTTGTCATATATCAACCCAAACCCAACACCAAAAGATAAAGGCTCCCTCCAACCAATTATTCTCCTATCATGATATTTATTAACAAACTCAATCCTTGAAATTATCCACACCTTGCACAACCATAGACTAGATTCCCACAAGGAATTTTATTCACAAATTTAATATAGAGCATTCAAGCATTAATGATCCTTCCCTCTGGCATATCCCCAAGATTCCATATTTAGAAGCATTAAACATTCATACAAAAACTTATACATGGTAGAGAGAGAAAGAAGAGAGTTTCAACTCCTTCATTTTCATATAATAAATAAAAAGAACATGAAGAAACTAGCCTTCAGCTATCCCCTAAACAGACAGTAGAGTATAAAGTGCCATCACCATTTGGCAGTGTATCAGAATTACATTTCAAAGAACCCACAAATCTGTGACGCCCTGATGACTTAGGCAGCCTAAAAAGAGATCAAACTAGCGGCTAACTAAAGAAATTAACTGTCATTCTTGTTTTCTTTATCAAATGTTATGTTAAACCAGTGAATTACCTGGAATAAATACAGCTTCCAACTTTGAAACTCACCGAAAGGATCAGAACCCATAGCAACAGGAAGAAGAAAAAGAAGCCTGGCGAAAAGAAAGAGCCTGTCTTGAAAGGGAGCAGTCCAGTATCGGCGATAACAGATGGAGAGCTCATGCCACTTTGAGATACATTGAACGAAAGTATAAGATTGAAATCAATGTTTTTACCAAATAAATGGTCCATCCCATTTCCTCTCAATCCCATGCTTCTTATTTCAATTATGCCAGCAGTAACATGAACTGAAGTTGAAGCTTGGGCAGCAGTATGCAATTGACGAATAGCATCTTTGGATGGGAACTCGGATGCATAGGCAGGGTGAGCAGGGATGCAACCCAGCATGTCGCTGACTTTCTTGGTGAATGGATAGTTGGTATCTGGCCCAAAAAGTAATGCTGAGATATGAACTCGTAACAGTAAAATGCAAGATAATGATAATGTGAAAGAGTGTAATGAATGTCTAGTCCTACCTGGGTCCAGTTTTGAAGATTCTGTCTTTTGCTTTGAACACGATGCATCATTGTCGTTGTAAGCCTCTGAAAGATCTCTGGGTTCCATTGAAGCATTCTCATTTGCACAATCCACAACCTGATACCAGTGTAAAGTCAAATCAACTCTATATATAGAGGGATTCTTTAGCGAATGCATTAAAGCCAGGAAGTAATAGTAAAATACAAAGTTTTACCTTCTCTGTGAGGGGTGCTTCGTCAGGAAGGTCAGAAAGAACTTTCCTATCAGAAATTTCTGAAGGATCAAAAGTCATGTCATCATTATTATTATCCTCATCAAAGAATGTGAGATACTCTTCAACCACATCAAAATCACAAGAATCGACTTTAAATGGATCCAAAAGATCATCAGTCTCTAGGTATAGACCGTCAGTGGATGGAGCAAATGGTTCATCAGGCAAGTAATTCACATCCATGGGATTCAAATTATCACTTGACTCAGAAAAGTACTCGTCTTTGATACGTTTCCCATTCAATTCATGTTCTGGTAAAACAAAGAACGTCTTGTCATTGAATAGCCCTGAAGCATTATCCATACCAACATTAGGCTTTTGGTCATCTTCAGTAAACTCATTGGATTTCCCAACAAAATTGCTAGTGCTACCATAGCAGAAGTTTGACTGGAGTTGGTCATTCTCAGATATAACTCTTTCCTCGTTCTTCTGAAAAAAAATACACTACAGTTTTGCGTTATTCAACTTAAATTATTATACACTAACAATACCAAGAAAAAAATATCCAAGTTCACGCATGTTTTTTCTTTTCACTATTAATTTGTTCAAAACCGTTGGCAATGAAGGTCAAAACTGGTGGCTACTCTAAGAGGAATCTCTTACATATATTCACCAAACACAGGGGTGCAATATGATTTTCTCCTTTAATCTAGATCTTCAGTTCCTTGATCAGTGCTTACTTAAAGTAATGCATAATCAAAGTCTCATAAATATTGTACCCTGGTCAAGTACCAATTTCAAAACGGAAGATCAGGTACTTCCTTTACAACAAAACCAATCACAAATCCATAAATCCTAGTTCAGGAGGTAAAAAATTATATCATACAAGAAAACCAAACAACTCAAGAACCTGGTCAAACAAATCGTCCTCAAGATAACTATCATCGCCATGTAGCACCTCATCTGGGGATGACTGGTCATGACCAGGTACAAAAGCAAGCTCCTCATCAACTTCCCATTCCTCCTCAATCAATGGGGCACCATACTGCTCTCCATTTTTTGGTCCAGTACCACTCTTCTGAAACACCCTACACAGTACAAATGCATCCTTCCACACCCAAAACCACAGCCCGTCATCAATTTCAACCCAAATAACATCAACATTCCAGAAGTCTAATTAACAAGAACTGGAAACGTAAAGATAAAAAATGACGCAACTCTAACTAACCTGTGAGACTCCGGCTTTGTTCAATTCCTCGTCGTCAAGTCTATACTCGTGCATAACCCAATTAGTACGAGCACCACGAGGTGCCCGTCCGCTATGAAAAACAAGGGTTTTCTTCATCCCAACAGTACGCGAGTTGTGGCGAACTGGTCTGTCCTTCCCTGTGGTCTTCCAATAGCCTTTTTCTGTAGCTCGATTCGTTCTCGAGCTGTTCCCATATTTCTTATCCAAAGCACTGAAAAAGTACCATTCTAAGTCTCGACTCTTCAGCTTTGACTTCCCTGAAAAACAAAAAATCACAATCAACACAAATTCTCAATCTTCATAAACACAAAAAAAAGAAGCTATAAACTTAGAGATTACGGCGAGATAGAGAAAGAGTGAAAGAAGAGGTTGACCTGGGAGATCCCATGGCTCGGATTTGTAGATGTCAATCACCGAAATCGGATCGAATCGGAAAGATTTACCGGAAACTTTACGCTTGAGGTAGTACCACACGAGCTCCTCATCCGTGGGGTGGAAACGGAACCCAGGAGCGAGCGAGGTCGCAGAATCACGGCCCATAAGAAGAAAAAACAATCAAATGAAACAACCCAGCTTCCCCAGGCTTCCCCCCTATCTCGACCGAGAAAGCGTTTCAGATTCAAAAATGAATATTGAAATTGGGTTTTCAAAGACGAAAATGAGAACAGGAGTTAGGGTTTCGCTTTAACGAAGGAACTTTTCCTTTTCCTTTTCCTTTTCCTTTTCCTTCACTGACTCAATCGAAGAAAATGCAATTTGGTTGCAGAGAGCGCGGAGAGAGAGAGAGAGAGAGAGAGAGAGGGAAATTTTATGCGTCGCGAAGGTATGCATACTTACCACAGAGAATTTCTAAAATAACACGCAACGACAAGTACGAAAATCACTGCATCCACGTGTCAATAAATGAGGGCGGCAAGTCCGTCGTGGGCAAAGCCATTTTGACGGCTTGGATATTCTCCGGATAACGTATTCACATCCGTCATCCAATAACGAAATGACGATTATATCCTTCACAAGATATTTCAAGTAAATACAACTAGTCCATCTAGTTTCAAGAATAATATCACGTTCACCAAACCTTGCAACAAGAAAAATACTTTTAATTAGACAAATCTCAGAATATTTTAAGATGAAATAGAGTTGACTAATTCGATCGGGAAGAGAACTATTTCAAATTGAGAATTGAAAAGGGGACCAAACTTAACTAATCAAATTGAACTGTTTTAACATTATGATATCAATTGCGTACGGCGACTCGAAAAAAGATTTGAAGTAAGAAAGATGAGATAAAATGGTCACAACAAAATATAAGACATTTGATAAATTTATCGAGACATAAGTCATTTTGCTAAGAGAGATTGAAAATAGAAGAACAATTTTTGCTTAAAAAATTTAACTAGAAAAATCCCAAAATATTTGAAGATGCAATAGAGTTGACTAATTTGATACAAACTGAGAATTGAAAGGATAGTTTATTCAAATTTCCATCCTGAGCAAACTCCTTGCAAATCAATGCAAAGTTCAGAATCTACAGGAAATTCAGATTGATCGATAGACCAGTAAAAGCTACATTATTGAACCTGTCTTAACATTACTACAATGAAAAGTCATGACAAAAGAAACATTCTCTAAAATAAACTTCTTGGAGAACAACAAAGCCTTACCTTTGCCGCAACAATCGCGACAATTTGGAAGTTTTATGGAACATCCCGAGTACTTTTCTTCAGCTTATCATTCTCTTTATTCAGATTATCAATCCTGGATTGAAGAATGCCTATCATGGCTTGAGCGCTCAGCAGTTCAAACTTCACCGTTTCCCTTTCCACAGAAATCTGGTGAATCTCATTCTGCAAATCCTGAATAAATTTCAGTATGCTTGGATGGACGGAAGAATCCATTTTTGCAGCTTCCAATGCCGGAGGGGGAAGGGGAGGATCCTTGGGTTCGATCGACTCTAGCAAAGAATACTCCACTAGTGCAGAGAGAAAGTTCTTCGTCGTTGGTCTGGTTGAATTGACGATTGTTGGAGCTGCTGTCACTGCTGAGGTGGTCGTCGACGAGCACGGCTCTTCGCTTGTTCTTGTGGAACTTTCTGAAATATTTGAAATGCCAGAGTTTGAATCATCATGCTTCTGTTTTTTGCATTTGATTAGAGAGAACGGCTTTGGATTAGCGATTATTGATGGGGGCGTATAATTTTCCCTTCTTTCGTCTTTGCAGACCATCATAACCTTTTGAAAGTCTGTTCTAGATTCAATTGCACGAATAGAAGCTTTATCCTCAGTTTCCTGAGACAGAGAAAGTAACTAAATCAGGATAAAAAAAACACAAACTACACGTGGTGAATTTTGAACATTGGAAATAAGAATAGTGAGTAGAACTTCTTTAACTTAAATGTGATATTCAAAAACAATAAAATTGGAAGCATGTATGATAAAATAGTAACATCGACTAACAAGAGGCCACTACCCTACTATTTAACTAAATCCAAGCATTCCATATATGTACAATCTCCATAATCTTGTATAAACCTAGACCTAAACACAGGTTTTTTTGTCTAAAATTTGGAGCAACAAGTTCGAAAAATAATAGTCAATTAACTATAAGGAAGAACAGTATGAACAATAATAAGATTTCTTTGTAAGTTTAAAAAAAAGAAAAAAATCCAAGTTGATAAGATTATCCACAAAAGAGAGATCAGACAGAATCTCCGCCAATCCTGTCCTTCACTATTTGCTTTTGATTGTTTTAGCTTCTCAAAAAGTACCAATAAAATATTTAATCACTTGAACCAATACCTGTAGTTTTAGTAAATTCTTTAAGAAGTTAAAGACATTTATGTTGATATATTTGCACAAGAACCTTCCAATTTCCTTGACTATTGGCATATTAGTAAAAGGTTGCACCAAATCCCACAAATAGTAAAACTAGAAGAAATGCCCAGAACTAGACCCTTCAGTGAAACAACACAATGCAAAAGCCAAAAGTTAATCATAAATTCAGTTTTCTCATCTCAAGCAGAGAAATATAAAAATATAAAAGATTAAGACATGAGTAATAAAAAATGAAATTTTTGTTGTTTTATTTATTTTTAAATAAGGAGCAGTAAATCCACGGGTGATATTACATTGTGGCTTTTCGCTCTTTTGATCACACTTTTCTCATAGAATCAAACCCCTCCAAAAAAAAGACGAACACATTGGATACAGTATTATGATTTCCTAAAAGATAGTAGCATAGTGAGATGAGAGAATAAATGTCCTCAATCAGGCTTATTACATAACTTACAGTTAATGGTGCAATATCATTTAAAACTATAGCATATCAATGATACATTTAAGCATGAGAGAAAATACTCTAATAAGGTAAAACTGATTCTTTAAAGGAAAGGGAATTGCTTGGTGTGTTATCGGAAGAGCATAGATTTAGATTTAATAAAAACATGAAAAACCTTAAATTGGTATGTCTTCAATTAATTACAAGGTTTGATTTGCTATAATCTACTCGATCTATACTTACTATCAATAATCGCAAGTCAATAAATAAATACTACCCGTATCTCAGATTACTCAAAGTAAAGAAACGCATTAAATACCAAAGCTGAAAATATGACACGTACCTGTTCGACTTTTTCGCCAGCAAAAGTAACCTGATCTTTTCCATCATTAAACGGCTTACTATGTTTTCTTTCAGCACAAGCATCCTCATAATTTGCTTCACCAGGAACCAAAACTGATTTGTCGTCATCATCCCACTCATCCTCAATAAAAGGGGCATAACGGTGCCCACTTGGAGGTCCAATATTGCTTTTGTGAAATACTCGACAGAGAACATATCCATCCTTCTCCATTGAAAATAAACCATTCCATAAATTTTTCTTCTTTTTTTCTTAAATTGTATTTGCATGGGGTGGGGGTTAAAAACAATTGATTACGTAAAAGAACATTTCTGGAACCAAAATAAACTTGAGCAGTCTATTCATTTAAGGAATAAACCTTTGAATTTATCATTTTATGTGACATGCAAATCCATAGAAACTAAATTAACCTGTTCTACTTCCAAAATCTTATGTTTCATTACCTAAATATTCTCACCAAGACACATCATGTCATAAACAAAAACACAAACAAATCATGGCTCACCCTCGTGGTTTCTGCTCCCACTCCAATGAATGATTGTTCTGCGATTTCATCCACAAGCCTGTATTCGTGCATGACCCAATTGGTTCGCTTGCCATCAGGGGCTCTTCCGCTATGAAAAACCAAGGTTTTCTTTAGTCCCACAGTCTTTGAATCATGGCGGACTGGCCTGTCATTGCCAGTGGCTTTCCAGTACCCCTGGTTCGTTGCCCTGTTCATTCTAGCCCCATTACCATATTTCTTATCCAACACACTGAAAAAGTAATATTCTTGGTCCCTGCTCTTTAATCTCGACTTCCCTAAACAAAACCAGAGAAAAAAAAACCATTAAGTCACTAAATCGACGAGGATAAGAAATCATGCAACATAAAGAGAGAACACAGGAAACCCAACATGCAATATATCCAACGAAGAAAGCTCAAAGTAAATAAAAATGAAAGAAAAAAAATACAGAGTAAGAATGCATGGCTAACCTAGTTACAACATATAAACACAAGAAATAGACAATAAAAAAGTTGAAAAACTGAACATCATCTCTAAAACAAAAAAAAAGTTGAACCCTGGGAAAGATTTAGTGACCTGCAAGGTCCCATGGCTCGCTCTTGTAAATGTCCACCTCAGAAATAGCACTAAACCTAAACGTTTTCCCACGGACCTTGCGCTTCAGGTAGTAAATGACAAGCTCCTCGTCCGTAGGGTGGAACCTGAAGCCCGGGGCCAGAGCAGTCGGCGGCGGAGCAGCGGGGACGGCAGCTGCCTGGGAAGCTGCAGGCGAGGATAAAGACAAGGTATCAGGTCGCATTGCAGCGAAAATGGCGGATCAGGCAGAGAAAAATTCAGGGGAGAATAAGGGTAGGGTTTTCTCTTCAGGGGGACTTGAAGATAGCGTTTGATTGGTGTTGAAGGAACAGCAGTCGAGGGTACCTTCAATTACAAGTTATTCTTTTTAGGGCACTTCCAATTACAGACACAGACAACTCCACTTTCGACTTGAACAACTGTTCCGCACGTGCTTCTCGGTTTTGTTTGTAAAAACATGTTTTCTATTTCCAATTGAACTGTTACTTTTTTTTTAAAGCAATTTCAAATTATTTTAGTAATTATTTTCTATTTTTATTGTTTAAAAATCATTATTAATCTAATTGACTCAATATATCATTTAATTTATTACTTTGCTCTGAAATATAAAGCTTTTTTATTTTCAAAGCCCATGTCGATGCCGATATTGATTGATTTGTTCAATCGCTTGTATAGCTCGTTTGAATCAATTAATCAATTATTTAGGTAGTCCTATAGAAGGGGAGATTGATAGCTTTGTCACCAAATGGGAGAGTACTTGACCTCTAAGCCAAGTAAACGTATTGGTTACCCCGTCACCAAAACTATTATCTTTCTTTCCCTGATCACATATCATCATTGATCAGTTAATTATGCTAAATAATAAATTAATTATCCTAACTAATGAATATCACGTGATGAAGTAATGTAATTGTATGAACAGTTAATCACCGTTAATGAAAAATGCTACAATCAAAGATTCGGTTGACGTCAGTGTGTTTAACGATCTCGATGAACTGCTTTTTCTTTATATGGTATGTATTGAATAATTTAGGTGTAGATGTTTGTTTGGTATATGCATACTTGGATAATCCAGGGATGTTGAATTTAAGATCACACGGATGGAAAAAATTTGGTATTTAGGTCAACAACTTTATGTCAGACTTCATAACGCCGATCCATATCCAGCGATGGAGAGAGGCTATCCTCTAATGTGGCACGTTAAAAGAGCTCATCACAATCAATTTTCCAGTTACCAAATCCATGCAGTAGATTTATATAGAAACTCATTGAATTCCACCTTATATTGGTGTTCGTGATTTAAGTTCGGGCCATTTTCTTGTCCAAATTTAGGAGTGTCCCAAAAAGTTTAACATACATGTTTGAAATTACTATTTTTGCGTAGATTGTTTAGCTTTTATTTGGGCTCTATAAGTTTTTTTCGGGTTTTCAGAACAAAATTTGTGGGTTTAACGAGTTTGATTAGTCCTAGTTTTGTAATTTCCCCAGTTACTACCATGCAGAGCCACCACGAGCACAACATGGCTATAATATGCCTTTGATAGAGAGAGATTTAACGGATTTTAATAAAAAATCTAACTAACATTAATGACAAGATATCAGTTAGATAAACTCACCAATGGATTAAACATAAGCACTTTCATTTTCGTCAATTTTTTTGTTTTATTCAATGGTTAAAAATACGATGATGAAGTCATTTGACACTCTACTTAACTTGTGCACTAAACTAAGGACATCGAATCAAGCAAGAATCATTCTACATCAGTTTGTTGTTTTATAAAATCATATTTTTGTAGGGATTGTTCTTACAGAACCGTTTGTAAAGGCACATTTGACTACGTCATTTGAAGCAGCTCTGAGTTTCTTCTTTTTTTTTTTTGAGAAAAAGGATCGTCAATACTGTTTTCAATAGATTACCCGCAAACAAACGAAGGGATGGATGCAGAAAACTTAAATACTTACATTTCAGATGAAAAATGTGTATCGGACTCCCGGGATTCCACAAACACAGATGTTGTCCTTGCAGGCACGCAGAAGCATCCTGTGCATGCTTGGTAAGTTGAGTTCTTTACAATTGCATCGTTTGACATCAACTGCGCCATGTTCAAAAGTATTTATCAAATGTTGGGGAGGAGGGGTTTGGGTTATTTGATAGCAAAATGATAATCTAAAGCAAGATCATAGCATATTATAGCTCCAAAGCATGTTCGCGTTAAAATATGATACCAATAATAATCTTCTAATAAATTTTCATTCTTTCTCAGGTAATAAAATTACCTGTAAAGGATGCAACTGAAAGTTTCTTTCACGCCATACAGCTCTAGTAAATGCGACCTCAGTTGGACGAGCATTGACAATAACAACAATATAAGAATAGCTGTGAATTACAGATAACAAAGGCACTATTACAAGTCAAATTATTGGTATCTGTAGAGATAGTTGTAAACAATCTTTACCCACATATGATCCAATTGAGAGAACCCTGGAATTCCATTGTGTCCATCCTCAATACTCATTACTATTACACCTGGTATGGACGACAAACCTGTATTGTGGAATTGCACCCTTTCCTAATAAAACATGCATAGGAGAAAAAGAAAACAAATAGGTCAGGTGAAAAATAGCTAGCTTTGCAAAACTTGAGAGAGAACACGGTGACTATGAAAAAAAAGGAAAGCCATGGAGAGATACAGAAAAAAAGGGGAGAAAATATCAAATGAAGAAGAAGACTCGACATAAAAGAAAGATAAATGTCAAATGTGTAGGCTCTATGCTACTATCAAATTTGGCTGTTATGAAAACTTTCTTGTTGATAGTTCATGAGGATTCAAGCCCCTCAAAATGAGTAATACTAATCAAGTCATTTTCATGCAATGTTCTAATTTTAAAAATTTATTAGGTAGCTGTCTTCACCTGAATATCATTAGCAGTCTTCAATCTGAAAAGTGGTGAAGAATATCTAATCTGTAGAATGTTTACAAAGTTCTCCACAGCAGCAAGAATGTGATTGCTAGTAGGCTTCAATGATGGATCAGCTAACCTTTGTTTAATTCTAAAGAGATGAAAAGCCATTGAGAAAATTTCTCAGGACCGCATAATAACATGTCTTTCCAATGGGAAAAAATATAGATAAAACTACAGAATCAAGATCTGTGCTACTTAGCAATATAAAGAAAATACTCACAGAGGCCAGTTCTTTTCATTTTTCTCTTTTGGAGGAAGGCCGGAACCCCAGTTATTTGACGTGTAAGTAAAGTCTAGCCTGAATATTATGATGATAAATTAAACCATGATTAATTAGGACATGCTATAGCTGTACTGAATGCAGACACTTTAAGAAAACAGTCATCAGTATCCAGTGTAACCATGGACAGATACAACAAACTTCTGTCACATATTGTAGTCTTAACGTTAAAGACGGGGTTATGATTGATTCATGAAATTAGAAAATTTTCGAGTTGCACCTGTTAAACCAATCACCAGAGTTGTACGAATCACGGTCCATTGATTTTGAGCGAAGCAATTCGTCACCAGCATGGATAAAAGGGATTCCCTAAAGGAAGAAGGCAATAATGTTAGTGATAAATGTAAGTTGGACAGATCTTCTAAAACTGTGAGGAAAAAATCCACAGTTGCAACGTCAAAGACTACTAGACTATTAGATATATAGCAACTCATTTATAATTTTATATATCTGATCTTCTTTGATCCTCCCAGAAATAATATATGTATATCTAACTTGCACAGTTTCACAAACTTTCTTAAACGGATTGTGATAGGTCATCAAAACCTCCTATTAGACTCTCATATGCTAAGCGGACTCAGCCCACTAGAAGCAAGATGACAAAAGGAGAGAAAAGAAAAATGTGACGTAATGAAGAGGAATCAACTTCCCTCTGTGGAGGTGATACGTGGCTGGGAGAGCACTGATGGAGTGAGAAGTTAGGAAGATTATATATGAAAAGTTTTGGCTGAGAATGGGTAGGAAGAAAATGGATGATTGTTAGGGGAGGGATCGAGCTTCTCGATATGCTCGATATTATGTAATCTCTGTTAGTTTTCAGAT
The DNA here is from genome assembly GCA_022433055.1 of Begonia peltatifolia. Lineage (NCBI taxonomy): Eukaryota > Viridiplantae > Streptophyta > Magnoliopsida > Cucurbitales > Begoniaceae > Begonia > Begonia peltatifolia. Next base: position 24,014,914 of record CM039520.1, on the reverse strand, counting down.
TAAGCTCCTCAGATACATTTGCAAATTTTTTGAAAATGTAATATAATTTATATGTGCTACTACTAGGTCTTATATTTGCAGAACAGCCACAGTTTTTTCTTTTTCTTTTTGCTACAAAAATTGTTTATGACAGAATAATAATATGAATAATTATCCCGATGTCTATCAGATTTCAGAACTAGAAATGTCCATAACCTGTGATAGTGCTATTATACTTGTCGCCAAATAATTCATCCTGCATCTCGCATCCATAGAAAGATCAAGGGGGGCCTAAAAGTAAAACGACTTGCCATAAGAAGATAGTTATGTATTTATAAATATAAATATATTAAAAATGTGGATGCAGTTAAAACATTTGATGGACATGCATGCTCCAATTTTAGAAACAACAAAAATTAGAAGGGAGTTTTGCATGCTTTCTTTACTTCAACTTTTTCATGAACTTAACTACAAGTGTTGTATATATGAAGTATAAATTTTTGAAAATTTAGAACTGTAAAAACTAATATGAATTTTTATTAAACACAATACATGTTTTTGATACGACCCGGTTCTGGTTAACGATAATAAGCTAGTACTAAGAAGTTAAGAATGAATGAAAAACTTGATTATTCTCTGCGTACGCCTCCGAAAGAGATTACAAAGCTATTTATTGAAATCCTAATCTAAACTTCTTTTCTAAATAGGAAATTACCATAACATAAAATAGAAAAGGTAATTATTTAAATCCTAATCTAGATTTCCCTTCTAAATAGGAAACTATCATAACAGAAATTAAAAATAAGAAACAATAACTTATTAAATTACTAAATAGTTTTTAATAATCTTCTCATTAAATCTACGTATATTTCCCCTTTTGTCGCCTTACATAAATCATGAGCGGCACATCATTACTTTCCACCCAACGAGCAATTTTGTCTTCAAGGTTGAAATCTGGAAACTGTGGTTGAAGCATGTCATATGATTTCCACGTTGCCTCATAATCCAGTAACCCCGTCCAAATCACAAGCACTTCCCGACGTCCTGTACTATCTTGTCGAACCCCTTCCAACGCCTCAGGAGTAACTAGCACAGCCATGTCTTCCGACAAGGTCGGTTGTAGAGTAGATGAAATGTCCCCATCCCCGGCTGCCTTTCGCAATTGTGACGCGTGGAACACCGGATGAATTATCGAAGTTGATGGTAATTATAATTTGTAAGTTATGGCGCCTATCCGCTCTAAAACCTTAAATGAACCAAAATATTTAGGCACTAATTTTTTATTTCCACGCTGTGTGACACTCCGATGCCGATATGATCGTAACTTTAAATATATTCGTTTGCCCACCTCAAATTGAACATTACGATGATGACTGTCTGCTTGTCGCTTCATTAATTGTTATGCCCGTTTCAAGTGTCGCTTAAGATCCTTCAAACGATCATCTCGTTCCTTTAAATACTCCTCCACTTGGGATACTGACATCTCCTGATATCCGTAATGAACTAAATAGGGTGGATTGCGACCATATAGAATTCTAAAGGTGGTGTCCCCTAAAGATGAATGATAAGAGGTGTTTTAAGAATATTTAGCCCAAGCTAGCCATGTCACCCATTTTGTTGGGGTTTCGGATGCAAAACAACGAAAATAAGACTCAAGGCTTCGATTGACAACCTCAGTTTGACCATCAGTCTGTAGGTGAAATATCGTGCTGCGTTTAAGTATAGTGTCTTGCATACGAAACAAATCCTTCCAAAAATGGCTTACGAAGACTTTGTCACAGTTTGAGACAATAGATTCTGGCATTCCATGTAGCTTGACCACCTCTTTGATAAACACCCGTGCCACAGAAAATTGACGTAAACGGCTATCAAAGTGGAATGAAATGGCTATATTTACTTAAACGATCAACAACTACAAAAATCATCGTGTATCCTTCTAACTTGGGCATTTTCAATTAACGAATGCGACTCTCTACCTCAGCCGCAACCCTACCACCTCCTATCAATTGAGAACCACGACCCATGTACCGGTGCATCATCTCTTGCCAAGAATTCCCTTACTCTCCGCTCATGTTGACCTCATGTGGCATTGGTCCCGTGAATTTGAACGTTGGTTGTCGTGTCACCTCATTTCCTGGTAGGTGTCCATTCATTACCATCGATCCCGAAGTGCCTGGACCTTGGCGTTGCCTCGACGAGCCTGCTGGCTGTTGTTGTCCCGACCCTACGTGTCCCGACCACGGCTGGACTAGAGACTGTCCTTGCTGTCCAACCTCGGCCCAAGCTGTTGGGACTGTGTTTCAAGGAATTAGAGCACCCAAACTTCCTCCCGCGCGAGCCACTTCCCCCGCTATATTAACCCTATGCGGCTCTGACCACATAGGCTACCACAACATGCCTGAATATGGTGGAGTAAATTCCTGCGATCTCAAAACTTGCAGAAAAATCCCTTGAATTCCGTGCTGCACTCATATAGCTGTCGTGGTGATTGTCATTGTGGCTCCCGATGTGGACGTAGTCGCCACCAATGAGTCCATCGGCGGCGCTGGCGTTTTTGGAGCGGGGGTTGTCCTGCTTCTCAGCGATTGAACGCAGCAATTGTTCCATAGAAGCAAACTTCTTATCAATTCGGCTCTCAAGACCCGTGATTGACACCTTCATTGTAGAAAAATCTGTACCCATATTCCAAAATTGCTCTTCAAGAGCTTCAATTTTCTTCCCTTGAGCCATGGACCTCAGAATCGTGCTCTGATACCAAATTGGTACGACCCAGTTCCTGTTAATGATAATAAGTTAGTACTAAAAAATTAAGAATGAATGGAAAACTTGATTATTCTCTACGTACGCCTCCGAAAGAGATTACAAAAGTATTTATTGAAATCTTAATTTAGACTTCCCTTCTAAATAGAAAACTATCATTATATAAAATAAAAAAGATATTTATTTAAATCATAATCTAAACTTCCCTTCTAAATAGAAAATTACCATAACATAAAATATGAAACTACCATAACATAAATTAGAAATAGAAAACAATAACTTATTAAATTACTAAATAGCCCTTAATAATCTTCTCAATAAATCTAATTGTATTTCCTCTTTCGTCGCCTTATATAATTACTAAATATTCAATCATTTTTCAAACAAAAAGCTAAATATTATTTATTAACTATTTAGCTTTTGCTTTTCCAAGGTAGAGTGATTACAATCATGACATGTCAAAAACCAAAACTTTAAAATACGAATACATATTCCTAAAAGTTATTTAAATCTTTTTCATAAGTTTTAACTTTTAAGCATGTACGCTATTCATTTGATACAATTACAAATTACATTTGATAGTGACTGTCATTTCATAGAACATAAATGTAATACTTGTCCTACAATGTAGACATACTACTCGATCTTATTTTCTTTTATCTTTTTAAATATGAACTAATATTCGATTTTAAAATTTAATGTTATTGAAAAAATTAAGGGAAGAATTTTTCCTTGTATTTTCCTATTGATTAATAACAAACAATTTATAATATATAAACAATAACTATACAGAGAAAAAAAATAATTTAATTAGAAAATTATCAATTTAAGAATCTCTTACTTTCTTAATACATTAGATCTTCTAACTTTAAAAAATTTCAACACTCTCCCTCAAGTTGGATTATATTTGTGCAAACAGAACTTATTACATAGTTTCTCAAAATTAAGATCTATCATAACTTTGGTTAAGATGTTTGCTAGCTAATCTCTAGTTGGAGTGTATTGTAGTTGAGATTTTAAACTCTTAATTTTTTTAGCTATGAAGTGTCGATCTATCTCCACGTGCTTTGTTTTGTCATGATGTACTGGATTTTTTGCTATACATATGGAAGCCTAATTGTTACATTTGCGTTTTATACATTTTTCACAGCTTATTTCCAATTCCATTATAATTCTTCTAATCCAAATTCCATCACACATTGTACAAGCTAATGCCCTAAGTTCGGCCTCAACACTGCTTCGAGAAACCACCGATTGTTTTTTGCTTCTCCATGTGACGAGGTTACTCCATACAAATCAACAATATCGAGTGCTTGACCTCCTATCTTTCTGGCTTCCAACCCAGTCTGCATCAGAGCATACAATAATATCCCGAGTTTCACTCTTTTTGAAGAATAATCCTCTCCAGGGAGTCATCTTCAAGTGTCTAAGGATCCTATACACTGCTTCCATGTGTTCCTTCATTAACTGATCCGTAAACTGACTAACAACACCTACAACAAAACCTATGTCAGGTCGAGTATGAGAGAGATAGATAAATCTTCCCACTAGACGTTGGTATCTTCCTTTATATGTAGGGACTCCTGCATTTTCACGTCCTAGTTTCTACTTTGAATCCATAAGTGTGTTTTGCAAGCTTATGTCTAATGTGTATTTTCTTTAAGAGATGAAGATTCTTTTATTTGATCGAGCTATTTCTATACCAAGAAAATACTTCAAAGGACCAAGATTATTTATTTCAAATTCTTCTAACAGAGATCTTTTTATCTTAATTAATTTTTCCTCATCGTCTTCATTCAATATTATGTCATCGACATAGACGATCAGACTGACAATCTTCTTTCTGAGAGTATGTTTTATAAAGAGTGTGCGATTTCATTGAGCAAATTCCTATCTCTTCATAGACTATGAGAATTTCCCAAACCATGCACGAAGATTGTTTTAGTTTTTATAATGACTTCAATAACTTGCATACTTTGTGATTGTTTTGATTGATTCGAACATTTGATGATATCTCCTTATACACTTTCTCTTTCAGATCTACATTTAAGAAGACATTCTTGATGTAGAGGTCAGTCCAATTTGTTGCCATAGAGAGGAGGATTCGTACTGTATTGAGTTTAGTCACAGGTGCAAACGTTTCTTGATAATCCACACCATATGACTAAGTAAAGTCTCTTGCTACCAATCAAGCTTTAAGTCTCTCGGCATTGCCATCTGCTTTATACTTTATCAAGAATATTCATTTGCAGCTAACAGTTTTCTTTCCTTGAGTGAGATCGGCGATAATCCAAATGTTATTCTTTTCTAAGACCATGATCTTCTTGAACAGTTTGTCTCCGTCCAGAATGTTTTAAGGCTTCTTGAATACTTGTGGTAATCTAAATTTCATCTACCTTCGAGATAAATGTTTGATATGTTTGAGGGAGACTTGCATAGGAGACAAATTTCTAGATAGGACGATGAGTGCAGTTCAAAGTATCTTCTCTTAGAGCAATAAGGAGACCTGAGTCTTTCGCAGCCTATTTTTCCTCGTCCATCTTGTTGTGACTCTCTTTCTCCTCTTGTCTTAGTTTTAGCAGTTATTTGGTCTGAATTAGATTCTAAGACTGGTGCAAGATGTGCTAAGTCTTTGCTCTCCCCCCGAGACCTCCTAGAGTATATCCGAATTTCCTTAGTTGCTAGTTTTGTTAAACTTTTGGAATTTTGGTTAAAAAATAATTGAGATTGATTTGCTTGGGTTGGACTCATGTCTGAGGACATGTGATGGTGTTTCTAGTACTAGAGAATCTCATTCCCAATGCTGAAATTGTGCTTGGTTCTCCTCCTGAATTCCGCACTTGGAGAAATATGAACTTTGTTAAGAGAAAGTGACATCTATTGTTTCAATAGTTTTCCTAGTCGTAGGGCAGTAACACTTGTACCCTTTTTTATTTGGGGAGCATCCAATCAAAACACATTTGATTGCCTTTAAGTCTAGTTTGCCCCTATTATGTGGATGCATATAGACAAAGATAGAGCACCTAAATATTCTGAGAGAAAGATCATAAAAGAGAACTTGAGAGCATGAAAAAAAAAATTAATGAACACTTAAATGAGGGTTTGGAATTTGAGTACACAAGAAGATATTTTATTGATGAGATATGTTGATGTAAGGAGGGCATCTTCCCACATATACTTAGGCACATTAATAGACTTCCAATAAGTGACAATTTTTCCTTTTTGAGACACAATTTTGTTGAGTATTAACACAAGAACTTAACTGCACAATTCCCTGTTTTGAGAGGTAATCTCCTAGGATGAGATTGAAGTATTTCTTAGTATTATCGGATTTAAAGATTTGGATTTTGGTATTGAACTATGTTTGGACCGTATTGTTGAAAGTATGGAATATTCTTCTAACATCAGATTTTTCTTTCATGAGAAAAACCCAAATGAAATAAGAGTGATCATCAATAAATATCATAAACCAACGAGCTCTACTTGTGTTTAAAATTCTAGAAGGTCCCCAAATATCACTTTGAATAAGTGCAAAGAACTTTGATGGAGAATAAGACATTGATGGATAAACACATCATGTGTGTTTTGCAAGCTGGCATATGCCACACAACTTTCTCACTTTTATTGATAAATAAATAAGGAAACATTTTTTTCAGGTACAAGAAGTTGGGATGACCCATTGAAAAGTGTCTTAGCATTACTTCACTATCTTTATTTGTAATAGAACTAGAGACAGACTTAGAAATGAATTGATTGTTTAGAGGTATCCTACTAGCAATTAGGGTACTTCAGGTTGAGGAGTTTGAAAGAGATAAAGTTCTGAGCACATCTTAACTCTGTCAATTCTCTTCTTCGAGCTCAATTCTTGAAAGACACACAGTTGGAAAAAATTAAGTCAAACAGTTGTGATCACGAGTCAATTTGCTAATAGATAATAAATTGCAATCAAGATTTTGAACATGAAACACTGATTTAAGTAAAATTTCATTTCAAAGTTGAACAGATTCAGTTCCATTTACTCTTGACATGGTTTATTGTCACGAAAGAGAGATCTATCCCCTGTCATTTGATTGGATGCCTCAGAGTATATGATCTATTGTTTTTCTTTTATACCTCATACCAAGTATGCAAAAAAAAGATTACTTGTTTGAGCATGCATACTTTTGAGGTTAGCAACTGTTGAATGTTGAGATAGAGAATTTTTTAATAGATGTTGGAGCATCCTAGCTATTTATTTGTAAAAGGACTTGGTTTAGTTCCTGATTATGGTTGGCAGAGTTCGCTCGGCTGTCTCTATCATAAGACCTTCATGTGGGTTTCCAATCAATAGGTTTCTCATATAATTTCCAACACGTGTCCCAATTTTCCACAATGATCATACTTAAGTCTTTCTTTCTATAGTTGGCATGAGGTTTGCTGGTGTGATCCCCAAGCATCAAGCGCTGATCCTTTTATGGCTAAAGAAGCCTCTGAATTTCCCATTATAACCATTTTTCTACTCTCCTCATGAAGAATCTCGGAGAAAGCTTCTCGCAGACTTAGGAGAGGCTCCAATTCCATCACTCGTCCCTTGACTTCATCCGGATTTTTGTTCAGACTAAGCAAGAATTTGAACATTCACGTCTGTTCTACAATTTGCTTGTACATAGCATTGTCTTTACTACAGGTCCATTGATAACTCTGAAATACATCGAGTTGTTGCAAATAGTATACGAAGGTATTGAAGTATTGGGTTACGGAGAAATCATCTTGTCGTAGATCATGTAGCAAGGATTCTACAATGAATAATTCGAACATGTTATCAGAATTGGAGTAAGTTTCTTTGATGGCTTCCTAGATCTTGAACAGTCTCATTAAGAAAGAAAATTTTCTCCAAGTTTATGAGCCAAGACATAATGCGGTAATTCTTGGTTTTCCACTTTTTGAACTCTGGATCTTTCTTCGCTGGGATCGGCACCTCTCCGGTCAAGAAATCTTCTTTTCTTATGCCACAGATAAACATTCTTACAAATTATGACCACTGCAAAAAAATTTTGTTAATTGAATTTATGATTTGTAATAATTGGAGACGATAACTCAGAACCATCTGACGTTCTGGAATTCTAATTGATGGCTAGATTTGGAGTGAGAGAATATAAACTATTGTCGACAGTAGAACTACCGTGATCAGTGGTTATGTCAATTTTGGTAATGGCGCGGCTAGAGTACGGTCTAAGAGTGAGACCCGTGCTCTGATACCATGAATAAATTAATGGAAAAATTTCTCTTTGCATTTTCCTATTGAATAATGATAATCAATTTACAATACACAAACAATAACTATATAGAGAAAAAGAAATAATCTAATTTGAAAATAATCTATTTAGGAAATAATCTACTTAGAAAATAATCTAATTAGAAAATAATCTACTTAGAAATTTCTTACTTTCTTAATATATTAAATCTTCTAATTTTAAAGAATTTCAACGGTTATCTTCTAAGCGTTCTCCCTAATTATCATATTAAGTTGCAATTACTGCAAACATTAAATATGCATACTCTTCAAAAAATTATCTAAATAATTTGTTTACAAGCACATGCATTCTTTATATGATACAATTATACGTTAAATTTGACAATATTTGTCTTGTTAGAGTACACATATAATTATATATTACTTAATTTTGTACAATTTAATTGGTCTTGTAAATTATTTTTTTTAACCATACTCAAAAGCCATTTCAAAATTTAACATTTAATGACATCATATAAAGATATCAACAAATTATATTAACAATTACAACTTGCATTGCCCGTGAAATATAATTAGAGATGTAAAAGTCTTAAGTTATATGGAGCTTACCTTTAAACTGATAGCGTCAAATAAGGTTTCATTGTCATGAGCAGAAGCATAATTTATCTGGAATAGAAGTCAACATAAATCATATGGTTTTCTTTGGAAGAAGAGTAGGCTTAAAGTACATTCACAATGACAAGTGTTTCAAGAAGAGTCAAACTATTTTAGCAAAAAATTCTTTTTAACAATAAATGAAAATCTTTTTCCTTCAAATTTCATAGCCCAATCTTCATACATTTATTCTCTTTAAAATCATAGGTCCTACTCACCCTGCAAATATATTGTAGATGACTTGCATTAAGAAGAGAAAAACTATAACATAAAAGCAAAGGTTCTCACAGTTTCTGTCGGACATGAAACGTAGGCAACAGCTGATCCATCATGAGTTAATATCTCAGATCCTTTCACCTGAAGAACAAACATTGACATAAATGATCATGTAAAGGAACAGAAAAATAAAGAAAATATAGATTTGTAAATTCAGGAAGATTTTATAGTCACAAATAATGCAAGAAAACTATTGAGTAGGGACGTTTACGTTTATTAGAAACCGTTTTCAATACAAAACAGGAGAAACTCAGAAACATAGGAAGATTTTATAGTCGCAAATAATGCCCAAAAAATATTGAGTAGGGAGGTTCACTTTATTAGAAACCGTTTTCAATACAAAACAGGTGAAACTCACAACATACTTTTCAAAGAACAACCCAAAAGGATCACTTCATTAGTTATTACAAAACCATAAAGTAATTTTATTGCCATTCTAACCATAGTGAATGGCTACGCTAGCCATAGCATACACAACTTCTGGTCTTGTAACAATTTTTTAAAATGAAATCCAAGATTGATTTAGAAAAGAACTAAAAAACATTTTAAATATTAAAAAAGAGCTCTCTAAGCATCATCCAACGAGATTATAATATACCGCTTTTCCTTCAAAATTGATCAGCACATAATCTCTCAAGTTTGCAGCCATTCCAACCTGAACCACAACAAAGCATTGTAAATCCAATAAACTATCATCTCCATGGGTCCACTTCCTTCATATTGCTAGAAAGAGACTGAGGTATAAAATTTGAAATTACAAAGTAGACTGAAACATCAAAATTATAAACCTGAATGTGATCCTTTGATGTCCCAATCATGTATTGAACAGCCTCTTCAGTGCCATGATCATGACCATTGGGCTATGAAACAATGTGTCAGGAATATAATAAAAGATAATTTCAGTATTATACTTAATATAATTTATTATAAATAAAGGCTTAGGAGAGTGTGTTAGACATTGAATATTGTTTAAATGAAAGTTACTTTTTAGAGTTTTGTCTTTTTTGAGCAAGAAGTTCATTTCAGAGCCAGTTATCAACCGGACCTGTGTCTTTTTTTGTTTTGTGTCTTTTTGGTCGTTTTATAGCAATGAGATCGTTTGATGTTCATCAAAACGATACAAATGTATGTAAGTAAATTATAAGACGTGTCCTCGTACTTTTTAGTTATAATAAATGAAATTTAATTACGATAGTCAAATATATAAATAAATAAATAAACCTTCATAAAATACTCTTCATACGAAGTATAAGAAAAATACAATTTACGGATCGTGGTATATCCATATAATGGGGGAGGACTAATAAAATATTTAGTACTGTGTTCCTAATATCCAATTGATGAATCTAATATGTCATTCTATGCACCATCACTTGGCAGCATTGTCATAAAAAAAAAAAGGAAGGCACAAGTCTCAAAAACTTGCTGCAATTTCATTTCTCCATGGAATCCTAACCTTCTTGTTTCACAACTCCCACTTCCGGGGGAATTCTAAAAAGTTGTCACAATTTTGAGGTACCCAAGGCTTCTCAAACTCCAAAAATAGATGCAACAAGTTAATAGGAGGGTCATGTGGTTTCCATCTTTTATTTTATCATCGCCTTTCCCAACCCAAAACTTTCCCTAAGGTGTTTTGCCATCACATTCTTTTTGTTCCATAAAAAATTAGTTGAACAGTTTTCTAAATTTGCTATGATAAAAACTACAATTGTCCCCAGGAAGAATAAGAAAAAATACAACTTAAGGATCTTTTTATATAATTATTGGAAATGACTAAAAGAAAAACTCTTAAAATATTTAGTACTATGTTGCTATTATGCAATGATGAATCTAGCTAAGATATTATTACTATATACTAATAAAAAAAGATACTTTGACTACGTACTCTTGTTACACACTACCTGCAACAGCAGACCAGTCACAAAACCTTGCTGTAGAGGATGACCAAATGGAGAACCACCAAGTATAGCATCCCGAATTCGATCATTAAAACTGAATTCAATCAAATACTCAGAAACATTATATAACTGACATGACAAAGAAAAAAAAAACAAATGATATTGTAGATCAATAGTCCAAGAAGAGAAGAGAATATACAGCTCTTTGTACTTTTCATTATTGTTCACAAAAAGAAACCCAAAAGGATCAAAAACAAACACATATAAGCACTAGTACATGTATCATGTCTCTCCAAAAGGATGTAATCCTCATCTGTTTCAATTTTAGGATCAGGATTAGTCACTTTTAAGTTCGTATTAATCAGTACTTAAACAGCTAATTCATTTATGTTTTTTAATAAAAGAGAGATTTACAAAAGGTAGACCAATACAAAACAAACAAAATGCCACCTTTTTATTCTCAACTCAGAGAAAATAAAGTATCATTATTTAAGTTCGGAGTCATGGAAAAAACTATGATTCAAATAATAATTAGTACTTCTTAACTTTACCAAATCTAGATCAAGAAAATTTTTTAGTGAAAAAAACCCAACTCTTGTTCTACAGATGGTAGGGAAACCATAATGAAAAAAAAAATAAGAAAAAAAAAAGAAAAATATAAAATGACCTTTTCTCAAAGATTCAAATTATGTCTTAGAATAACTGAAGAATTGGAACAGAACGAACGGTCTTACTCTGACCTTATTGTCAGATACTGCAATTTAGAAGACAAAATAATAGCAAAAAATACCTTCCTATTCCAGTTCCACAAAGGTTGAACTGTGATGCATTAATTCCACGCATATTTCTTGCAACTTCACCAAAATCCCATCCTTCACCATATCTTGACACGAAATTTTTTTTTTAAGAAAAATCATTTGAAATATTAATTATTACTACATAACAAAACATCATCACAGAAAGCCACAAAACAATCTATAGCCACATTTGAAACCCAAGATGTGAAAAAGATTCAATAATTTTGGAAGAGAAAAGAATTTTATTTTGCTTGGAAAGTTGGGTTATTTGAAATTTAAAAATGTTTGAATATCTCGCTTTTTATGTTTAAAAAAATAAATTATCGAATTTGAGAATCAACTTAAATGGAATTAAACAACATTACCCTTTTTTGCAAATTATTATCATCATCGTATGATACAATAAAATTATAATTTATTGCAATTTTTAAGTTAGATCCAATTTCATTTCGATTGAACTCGATTACATGTCAAACAATGCCAAAAAATTTAAATTCTTATGAAAAAACAGTGTATTTCCAATCATTTCCCACAGGCACTGAGTCCAAAAAAAAGAGAATAAATGAAATCTTGACAAAAGCTATGTCACAAAATTCAACTATCAAACTTACATATAGATATTTGAACCATCAACTCCGTTTGAGTCCTTTGTTAGGCTCCGAAGCGCTTCTTTTGCTTTCAACTACACAAGCATCAGAAAGTTTCTAACTGTTGCACAGTTTGCACGATTACCTTAAAATAAATTCGACCATTAACAAGTAGCACAAGCTGAACATCATACTATCCTATGATGACTTCTTTGACCACGTTAGATTTAGTAAGGACAGCAGTAAAGCGTTGTACTTCATGAGATATGCTGCCAAGAAATTTCACCAAAACTAGGAATAAACTAAGTAATAATGTTTGCTGCAATTAGTGGTTTTTTTTCAATTTTGTAAATAAAGAAATTCAAAAACAGCTGCTTTAATCTATTCATTTAAAAAATTAGAACAACATACCATTGTACTCTTCATTATATGTCCCATGAGATCAAATCGGAAGCCATCCACCTATGGAAAAGTATATACAGGTAATCACCAGGATGGCACACCAATCCAAAAGCATTCCAATCATAAATATATTTCGTCCAACGAAAAGAAAACTACTGATGATTAAAACATAATAGACCGTCTCACCTCCTGTAAAGGTGGACACAAAATTCAGGCAGAGTAATACCTTATAATTAACCACCCAATGTAAAAGATCATCAATAATCAAGCGTTCGGCCATAAAATGCTCACTTGCAGTGTTATTTACACAGGTGCTATGCTCAATGAAGCCATCAGTATTCCTTCGCAGATAGTAACCTGGAACAATCTATAAAGAAATTCAAGTTACAAGACAAAGACATAACGAACAATGATAGAAACTAGGGACAAAATGAATTTGCAATAAAAATTATGACCTTGTCCAAAACAGAATCCGGATCTGAAGGCCCGCTTCCATGCAAATGGTTATAGACAACATCCAATACAACACGAATGCCAAGGTGGTTAAGTGCCTAGGGGGAATGCAAATCGTATTCGATGAGGCATTACTTGAGTAACATAGAACTATACAATTCTTAAGTACTCTGTTATATGTCACTGAATTTAATAGAAATTTGAATACTGCTAATATGAATAAACATGTATGAAAATTTTTGACCTGAACCATCTTTCTGAACTCAATTATGCGACATGAACCAGATGGATTGGTTGCGTAGCTTCCTTTTGGAACACCCCAAAGGACAGGATTATACCTAGTAAGACAGTACTAACATGAATCAGGGCTACTCAACTCAGTACTTATAATGTAATAAAAATCAGAAGAAGCTTACCCCCAGTTATAACCATCATTGTCCTGGACAGCTGTAATTAGAGCTTGTGGTTCAATTGAATCTGAAGGAAATGTTTCCAAAATCTTGGTATCTGCACATTTCCAATATCATTCATTCAGGCAATGTTACCAAGTTGGAAACTATTCATCATAGCATTAGTGCAAACACATTCAAGGTCAATGCAAATGAAAATCAAAAGATCAAGAGTAATTAAACAAAACCAATTAGAACACTTTTACAAATAGCAAACTATTTGGACACCTTTTGGAAAGTAATAGAATCACATTAACTTTCCTTCCCCAAAAGAGCGAAAAAATGAATTAATAACACCATAGAAGGAGGTTGCAAATGATTTTTATTGTAAAAGTAAAACTAAGAAACCAAGACGGAGATTGGTGCCATAAATTAGCCTGCTATTGCTCCCATATGAGATTTTATTTCCAGATGAAATAACATGACCTATTTTTCCTTAAAGACTCCATAAATCAAAGCCACATGTATTCTTACCCACAGACTCCCAATTTTCTTTCTCATCATCAACACCAGCAAATTGAAAGGTAGGCAGTAGATGGATGTGAGTGAGACCAGCATTTGATAGCCTCTTTAGATGAAGTATGCCAGCTGAGTCCTTTGAGCAACCAATGAAGATTCTTATTTAGTCTTTATAGAAGATTAAGTTCCAATGATCTATATTGTTTTATGTATCATTGAACTGGATATAATAATCAATTAGCCTCACATCTCAAAATACTGCTATGCTTTTTGCTTCTTATGCTCTTTTTTTTTTTTTTTACTATTCCCGCACACTACCTGCAAAGTGAATGCCATATAACCACCGCGAAAATCAGGAGACACGGAGTGATCACTTGCACTACAATATCAACACAGCATATTAAAAGGGTATGCATGTAAACAAATATATCTTGGAACATAATCTTGAACGGGCCACAAGCCAGTTAACAATTTTAGCACATAGATTCAAAGTTGTAAAACAAATATTTTCTTCCTCAGTCATCTATTAAGGGTCACAAAAAGCATTTACGAAAGAATCAATCTACATTTGTCCCCTTAAATGGGTGTTTACAGAACAATCACCTGAAATCTCTAATATGCAATTCATAAATACTTATGTCAGAGAAACATTGAACTTGAGGTTTCTCATCTGCCAAATTATCCCATTGATCTGGTTTTAAAGAATTTGAATCCATATCCACAAACAATGTTCGTCTTCCATCAGGTGAAAGCCTGCTTCATCAAGAAATATAATGAAAATAATGGAATACACATAGGTACATATTTGCAAAAAAAAAAGTAGTATTGCATAACTTTGTAACAAAATAACATGTCAGCTGTTTTGTAACCGAATTAAAAAGACAAGCCTACCCTCTGGCATATGGATCATTTGTATAGCATTTTTCAATTTGCAACGTAGTATGATGGTAGACAGTTACTTCATACTCATAATAACAGCCGTCCCAACTATTTGGTCCAGTAGAACTCCAAACACCATTAACCTCCTTAAGCTGTTTGACCTCTAGAAGATCCCTACCTGATGGATCTCTATAAATGCATGCATTTACCGCCTGTTGAGGCACAGAAATAAAAAGTAGAATAGATATGGTAGATTGCAAAATGGAAGTAATTTAAGCAAAAATTATAGGTAAAATTTTCTAATAGGGTGATAGACTTGTGCAGTTGGTGCCCAAAGGTACATTGATATAGCTCCCTCTGTGTATTGCACACCAAGGGGACCATTATACGCAAACAATTCATCCAAGACACCAGGTAACTGCAGACCAGTGACATGCTGGCATACTCCATTTGCTACATTCAAAAAACAAAATAGTAGGAATTAAACAAATCGATGTGGGAGTGGTACTTTCAAGAACTTTTTTTTATCAAGAAGCAGCTCCCTAGATTCAATATAAAATTATCCAAATTAGATCACTCTGTCCATATAAAATGAGTATACTTTGGTGTCGTACATTAAAAAGAAAAGTGAAAAAACAAGTTATTTACTTCTTATATCATGCAGAAAACATTAGACCATGAACACAAAAGACACTCGAGCAAATTAAATTAAACAATGTGGCATCTTTGTTGCTTTGTTAGAAGCATTTTGTCATGCATAATCAAAGAGAGATTAAAAAAAAAAGAACTACTGTAGCACGCTTACAACTTATGGTGGCAATTGTTAATTGATATTTGAGGAGTGATTTAACGTCCAAAAAGGGAGGGACCTTGTAGGCCTTATAGTTTTGAATATGAGGAAGCTTTTTGATCACCTAACACATTGATGTCGAAAAAGAGTTCAGCCCTACAAACTGGCTTCAAAGTCGAGAAAATGCGTAAATTCAAATAATAGATTGAATATAAAAAGAGCCAACAAGTAATCAGTTACAGGAATTTAAAAGATCAGGCAATTGTCATTAACAATAGTGTCTACATTTTCAGGGAGAGAGCCACAGTCTTCTTCAAGCTTAATTTTAACATCATAACCTGTCAACAAGGAACTTAATCAGATTAGACTTTAATAAAATTTGAAGGCATTTAACAAGCGAAAATAAAG
This sequence comes from Begonia peltatifolia, assembly GCA_022433055.1. NCBI lineage: Eukaryota > Viridiplantae > Streptophyta > Magnoliopsida > Cucurbitales > Begoniaceae > Begonia > Begonia peltatifolia. The sequence continues at coordinate 23,998,890 of CM039520.1, read as the reverse complement.
AAAATTCAGACCTTTAACTTCATCATCTGTCATTGATAAAGAAGCCATCTTACTAGCAAACAAATAGCAGGAATGACTTCCAACTTCAACATCCCATGCAATAATTGACTTGCTGACCCAATATGCTCTTGCATATAACAAGCGATCATCAAGCTATTTAACAGATTGACAAAAAAAATAAGGACAATATACATCCACTACATACAAATACTAATTGCCACTAGGTAAAGTTGAATACATTAGTCAGCTTCTGATATTTTATAAAAAATTAAATTATCATAAGGATGATTGTAATTTTTTTATGATATACACATCTTAATTATATATTTTATTCTTGAAAATACTAATAGTTGAATTATTTTCTCATAATATTTCCACAGTGTATTTTTAGATATTTCTCAATTCCACTTCAAACACAAAAGGAACGAAAAGAAAGAACTACTAATTTTAGAGAGAACATTTTTAAACTTTCAAACGAAATCACAAATAGCACTCTTTTGCATTGTCTTTCAACCATTTTTAACTTTAAAATTTATAATTCATGCCCTTGTAAAACGATACTCTTCTGTGATTATATCCATCTATTTCCTCTAAAGCTTATGCCAATCTGTGTCTTCTTCAAAAGACTGCTATAGGAACAAGATATATCGTAAACATGTGTGGATCATTTTTTTTTTTGCACGAAATTCAAGTTAGTAAAACCTAAAAATAGACAACAGTATTATTTTTAATTTTAATAACACGGTTTTTTCATCTATAGCGCTTTAAAACATCAAACGTGTATTAAATTTGATAAATATATGTCTCCGATTGCTAGTATGATAGTTTGACCTTAAGTACAAGCTGTGAGAAACTATAAAGGAGATTTACTTTTAACTTTTAATCATAGCTTGAGAAGTGGATTGAAATGAAGAAAGAACCTGAGAAGTTGAAGGAGCGTCATCGACGGGCATGGAAGGGGAAGAGAAGGAGCAGCAAATGCGTCCACCTGAAAGATGATGAAATGTAGGAGAGACAGTAGGAAAACGAAGAATTGGAGGAGACGAAGTACGCGATATAGAGCGAGGACGAGAAGAGCGAGCAAGAGTTGGTCGTGGAAGCACCGAAGCTGAAGTGGAAGAGAGACCGTACATCTTTCTCTCCTTCCCCTAACAGACTCTCTAGTCTCTCCTCACCTGTGATTAATTCCTTTTTATAATGTGAGTGGCTATTTTGATATTAATTGTGGGAAACTTCCTATAAATATATCTGAAGCAGTCGATAATAATATATCTGAAACAGAAATTAGAAAAAATTGGGGAACGTTTATAAATTAGACACTCTTGAATTTTGGTATCAACCCATTTCAATATTATCGAACATCTATATATATATCATATTTTTTTATTTATTAAAATATTTTAACAATTTGTAGTTTAATTTTTTACTACATAAATATTTTTTTCTGACAATTTCAAATTGCCGCAACAACTACCGTGGAGTTAAAATAGGTAATTAAAGAAACGGTGTACATAGATTGAATTTAATAAATAAATTAACATTAAAATTCAAATAATTGATAAATAAAAGTCTAAAATTTATGCGTTAGAGAAATAATAATTTAATGCTTAATTTGTCATGGACTTTAGACAATAAGGTTGAGATTAATTTTAACAAGAAAAAGTATCTCTCGCTCATAAAATGACTTTAATGCCCCTATTGAGCCTCGTGACTCAAAACCGATCAAAGGGAAAGACTCTAGTACTAAGTCGAAAGTGTCAATTGTTCATCAAAATGAAATACGATGTCGTTTTCCAGGCATACAAAATAATAAATGGTAAGCTACCCTCGTTCATACTAACTGAATGAACTCATCATAACGTGACTCATCAAGGAAAAAAAAAGACAGACAAGTAAAGTAATAAAGTATTGTACATAAATACCAAATAATTTTAAAGCAATGGAAATTTGGTTTAAGTTGATGTATAATACGCAAATCCTCGCAGTCTATATATAGATTTAGAGCTGTATAGAAACATAAAAATTTCATTTGGAATTGGAAGAACAATCTCTATTGGCAAAGAACACAACTCAAATAACAACCATATTCAAGGAACTCTGATATTGATGATATCCATAGAAAGAGTATACCTACAGGAAAACTTCCATAGCATTGGATCGGTTGATTCCGCCAAAATATCGTAATCGTCGACGTGAACAAGAAAGAGCAAGCAGCTATGAGATTTACAGAGAATGAGAAGCGTCATTCAAATTGAAGCAACAGTTACTTGAGCAGTAAGAACAATCACAGAGCAAGGCGAGATTAAAAGTTGAAACGGACGGCAATGCTCAATTGCTTTCTGAGTTCAGCCGGACAAAAAATTAGTGGGGAAGAGAAAAGTCTCACTTGTCACGACGCATTTTAACGTTGAGTGGAATCTCCTTGTAGGATTGAACTTTTTCAACTGCTCGCCTCAATGGCCTGCCGACTAACAATCCACCATTCTGCTGAGTTTCAAATTTGATGGCCATATCTTCTCCTCTCTCTTCTTTTCCAAGTTCTGATTCCTGCAAATTCGAACAATTTACTTTTTCCGGGTCATCAGCAAGAGATGAGAAAGGAAATTTGGCTTCATCTATTTGAAACAATTCTCGGGTTGGTCTTGGTTCCTCAGCCTTAAATCTTGCTGATCGCCTCCTGGAAGTGCTGTTCAAAAATACCAGAAGTTTATTAATATAAAATGGACCTATAAAAGTAAGAGCATTAAAGAAGCAACCATCACTCCACAGGCAAACCTCTTGTCTTCAACCTTCTCTGTATTAAGGACTGAGTTGTCCAAGGCTGGAATAAATCAAAAGTAAAAAAAAAAAAAACATGTTGGTATAAGTATCTCATAATTTACAAGGAAGACCGTCTACAAATACGCTCCCGTGGTCCTTTTGATTGCTGTCTCCTGATGGCATGGTAAGATTGCTTTTCCGTATTATCTACAGAAGAATACTCCACTGCCTGAAAATTATTAGCTGCTCCAACCTTAAAAAGTCAAGGCATTTGACGATAATATCATAGAACAATGTGGATCAACGATCAAATTTCACAAATAAAGAATGCAATTCATTCATTAAGTACCTCATCTTTCGTACTTTGATCCGTTGCTGCCTTTTCTTTTCTCTGTAAAAGCTTGGGTTTGTAAGTGGAAGAATTTGGGGATAAGTCCACTAAATTATCCGGCATAGAATGACTAAAACCAGTTCAACTGACCTCATTCTCCAACTTTCTAGCTTTGATCAAACCATTTGTGCATCCAAGCTCATGTTGAAGTACCCTTACCTGAATAAAATACGAAATGCAACTTTAATCTCCTTACATTAAAAACGCAAGCAAGCAACTGAACTACCATCAAATACTTGCCTTGTCTTTCCCAGAGTTAAGTTCCTGTAATGGTTAGATGGATGCATTGATTTCACCGAGAAGACAACATTGACATTTACAAAATCAGCTATTTTGGTTTGACAAAAGAATTAAGAAATTATTTTGCTACAGGTACCGCTAGCATCTGGCTGTTTGCTTGGGTAAGTTGTGAATTTTGTTGCTGCACTTTCTGAAAATTGACCCTCAATTTCTGAAATTCCATTCCACTGGACTCGATTACTTTACTGCGAACAACATCAAGGAACACCAAAGAATAAACGAAAAAGGCACATAATAGCAGCTATTCCAGGTAAGTAAGCAACAAAAGTGAACAACAAGGATACTTTCTTTCAGCAAAAACCTCCATCAAAGTCATATTTTCCTGAAACAAGAAAAAAAAACAGACGAGCCATTGACAGGAAGCTTGAGAAAAACAAGAAATGGATGACAGAGAGAGAGAGAGAGAGAGAAATAATGCCTTGTAAAGTTTGTCGACATGATCATTAGACATGAGTAAAGCATGGTGTTGCTTTGAGTCTCGGTTCATCAGTTTAGATTGCAGCTGTACGTTACTAATATCAGCAAGCTTTTTCCTCGCCCCAATTCCAATTTTGCAACCCTTAACCTTTTTCTCTCCACCTGCCTTGCTATCTGCAACTCATACAAATTCCGTCGAGCATTAAGAACTACCAAAAAATACCGACAGTAAAACCGGCCTCCAAGAAACCATGGAGTTCATCAGCTAATAAGAACACGGACCTATTTACACGTCTCAGTTTATTCATTTGTTTTTCGTAAGCGGGAATTTGAGTATGTGCAAGTTTCACATCGCTAATCACGCTCATCTAGGATTCGGACTTCTGAAATCGTCACAAGATTTTGAATTCACATAAACAAAACCAATTTCAAGAACCCTAATGACTAGTCAAGAAAAGGAAGTGCCACGACATACCAACAGGAAGAAAAAAAAAAGTTCGACAGAAATTGATGCGACCATAACGAAAGGAGAAGTTGTTTAGTCAGAAATATTATTTAAGAAATTCAGGTGCAGTGGAGACGGCATAGAGTCCTACCTCCGGGATGGCATTTCTCGAAATCAAAAGCGAAGTGGCCTTCCATCCCGACGAAGATTAAACCAACCCTATAAAATTCCGCTCACCTCGAATCAAAAAGGGCAAACAAAAAAAAAGAAGAAGAAGAAAATCTAGAAGTTTATACAACTCAATCCGTTCCCTCCCCTCTTGATTCTCTGAGAAAATACAGTTCGAATAAACAATGAACTGAGTGATAACGAGGCGGGGAACCAGGAAGACGAGGGTAAAATAGTAAAATACGATTTAAGGGTCTTCAACGGCTGTCCTATATATATATATATATATTTAGATTCACTCATCCACTGATCGACTCCCCGTGACAGTGAAAGGGAACAACTATGCAGATTTTACCATCGTTTCCTATTCGCAGAAAGAAATTCCAAAGGATCCTGCTTTAACATTTTGGATAAAGCCACTCTCTCTCTCTACTGCTTTTTCTTCAAATGTTCGTAGAATAATTATCAGACAAGGTAGAAATGCAGGGTTGCGTGATGAGTGAGTGCGTCTGCAATTGCAAGGAAGAATTGGACAGAGAAAGAAGAACATAGAGAAGTAATCGCGGATTGACGCTCAGCCTCCTTGAATTCTAGTTTCTCTCTCTTGACCCTGGTCTAACTCCATAGCCACCGCAAGAAAGTAACACGAGTTTTTCTTCAAGTCATTGCATTTTTATTGCTTTAACCCTGATTTAATTTATTGCTCCCAGTTATTCTGATTTTCAAGAACGAGGAGACTATCCCGAAGTGATTGTCTTCAAAAGCCGCGAAAAAGCTTCATCCGTCATCAGCCTACCCGCCATTTTTATTTTTTTCTTCAATGGGGTTTTCTACTCGCTGCATTCTCTTGATATGCCTTTTGAGCTTCATTTTTCCCATTTCTATGGCGGCCCTGAATCTCACCCTCCCTCACCAGCACCCATACCCTGATGCTGTTTCTGAAGAAGTTCATAGGTCAGTAACTGAAGCTCCCAATTCTCTAATTTACCGGCTTGGTCTTTCTCATTTTCCGGTTATGGTCTTTGAATGGAGATATCTCAGCTGGATTTGGCTTGTTTATATGTTCTAGCAACTGGGTCGGCGCTGATTTTGTCATTTTGGTTTTTCTGACTCCAAATTCTACATCGTTTTCCCTTATTATTCCACATTTTCTAACCATCCAAACACTAAAAAAGCTTTCTTCGTCTTCGTTTCACTCTCAGGATAGTAAATGATTCTCTAACCAGAAGAGAAATGCTGAATCTCCAATCTAAGAACCAAGTTAACCAATCCTGTCTCACCGGGAACCCAATCGATGACTGCTGGCGGTGCGACCAAAACTGGCGAACAAACCGGCAAAGGCTCGCCGATTGCGGCATTGGGTTCGGCCAAGACGCCATGGGAGGAAAAGGCGGCCAGATCTACACGGTCACCGACTCTTCAGATTCAAATCCAGCAAACCCCACTCCGGGAACTCTACGTCACGCTGTCGTCCAAGACGAACCCCTCTGGATCATCTTCTCCGCCGACATGACCATCAACTTAAAACACGAGCTCATCTTCAACAGTTTCAAAACCGTCGATGGTCGCGGCGGCAACGTTCACATCACCGGCGGCGGGTGCATCACCCTTCAGTATGTCTCAAACGTAATAATCCACAACATCAACATTCACCATTGTAGGCCAACTGGAAATACCAACATACGGTCGAGTCCAACCCAAACCCAGTACCGTAGCATATCAGACGGCGACGGCATCTCCATCTTCGGCTCGCGCAAAATCTGGATCGACCATTGCACACTCTCCTACTGCAAAGACGGTCTGATCGACGCAATAATGGGGTCCACCGGAATAACAATATCGAACAACTACTTCTCGCATCATGATGAGGTGATGCTGTTGGGCCACGACGACAAGTATGAACCAGATTCTGGGATGCAGGTGACCATAGCTTTCAATCACTTCGGTGTAGCGCTGGTACAACGTATGCCTCGGTGTAGACGAGGGTACATACACGTTGTGAACAATGATTTCACGGAGTGGGAGATGTATGCCATCGGCGGTAGTGCCAACCCTACCATAAACAGTCAGGGAAATAGATACACTGCTCCGGCGGACACTAATGCCAAAGAGGTAAAAAGGTCACTTTTTTACCTTACCCACCGTCTAATTTTAACGATGACGTTGAATTTCTTAAGAAAATTACGCAACAAAAGACCAGAAAAAGACAGGTTTTTATGTAAGTGGATGACAGCTAGAGCCAGACAGAAAGTGGGGAAGGGAGGGAGAAGGACTAACGGTAATATTTTGATGGGTGGACAGGTGACGAGGCGTTTGGACACCGGCGATGTGGAGTGGACGAAGTGGAACTGGAGGACGGTGGGTGACGTAATGGCGAACGGAGCATTCTTCGTTCCCTCCGGTGATGGTCTGAGCAGTCTCTACTCTAAAGCTTACAGTGTCGACCCCAAATCAGCTGGTTTGATTGACCAGATAACCATCAACGCCGGTGCGTTTGGTGGGCCCAGGTAAGGAGAAATGCTTAATTTACCCTTGTATTTATAATTTGGACATTAGACATTTGTGGTGTAGTGACATTTTAACAAAATTTTGCAGAGATAATAGTAAGAGCACGGGATACAGCAGTGCCACGGCCAATAATCAGGGAACCACGGGAGACGATGGAGACATGTTCGGAATGATCTTCGGGAGTGCTAGCAGCGGCGCACATGGCCGAAGACTATCCCCGGTTAACTCTGTATTCCTTGTAATTCTCTTAACTTTGAGCAACATTACCCATTTTGCTTCTCTATTTTTCTCCCAGTTGCCAATGGGTTTGTAGGTATTAAAATCCAATTATTAAACCAAAAATATATATATAAATGAAGCAATTGCTCAATTACTTTGATTTTAAAAGAAAATGGGTAATATTTGGTTGAAAATGACTTTTAAAAAGTCATTTTCTTCATTTTTTTTTTTTATGAGCATGTGGAAATAACATGGAGTGTCAGAGGATGTCGGAGAAAACAGCCATGCAGCTAAAGCATTTTTGTATACTTACTTTAGAACACATCACTATTACTTCAATTTTAAATGAATAATTAGTATCAAGTTCTTCAAGAGTTTACCTTTTTCATTTTTTTAACCTTTGAATCCAATTTTTGTATTTATAGTTTTATTAGGTGTCCGACAATTCGGATCTGTTTACGATTTATCCTTACTTGCAAGCTCCGACGATAACTATCGGGAAGGATGGAGGTGGGATTTAGTTTTTGAATCGACTAGAGACAATTAACGCTCTAAACTATTTTTTTTTTTTTAAATAAAATCATATTTATTTTTATTTTTATAAGGTACCCACTAACCTTACTAGTATTGGTAAGCAGTTGGGCAAAGAATTTAAAAGGCCCAACAAGAAGCCCAATTAATGGCCTCCAAACTAATAAAGTTAATAATTGGAGCATTATAAATTAAATTTTATAATAATGTTTTGGCATGTGACAAAGAATATTGACTAGTAACTGAAGTTTTTAGTGGGAAGGAGGTGACTTTGCCTAAGATGGCATGGCAAAAATCCAATATTTTTGTTTTTAATTAGATAAATATTAATTAAAAAAAAAAAAAGAATTGTTGAAAACCACTTTATTTAATTGTTTTTTTACGTTGAAAATTGAAAAATCCAAATAGTGTGACGGCTAGTCAAAGAAGGAGCTTATAAGAACAAAAGTCAACAAAATCAGCGCCAAACAAACTTCTCAATAATTTTTATTATTATTTGTGAAATTAAGACTCTAATTTCACACAAACGCCGTGCCTGTGTCTTTAACACCGTTTTAGTAAAAAATTCAAACTCTAAAAGCAAAAAAGAAAAATTGCAAAAATATGAACACTAAAATTTACGTAAAAAATTATGTCACGAGGAAATCATCAACAGATGAAATAATTACTATGATCAAAGCAACCGTACAATATGTTTTGTGATTGGGAAATTGGTTGGCATTTGCTGGTAAAGAAATTAGTTTGCCAACTTTTCGTAAGTCATTAATTAAGCGAGAGCAATAATTATAGAGAAGGTACTAACACAATTTAACAGGACCATAATTTCGTTCAATACAATTAATTTCTTTTGTGTTCTCTTTTTGTCAACATGACTTTTGGGCACAGTAATATATTACCTCATCGTGACAATCCTTTTTTAAATTACAATATAAAATCATATCTTATATTAAAAAATAGGAACCTTATATTATATTGGCATAATATAAGATAACATCATGTGGAGATGCGTAATAAAGACTAAAAAGGGTGGCGTGGAGATTAGAGCAACTGGGGAGATGTGTCTGGACATGGACAAGTGACTTCCTTGACTTCTCCTCATTAATTACTCATTTTTGGCTTCATTATTTTATGGCTCGAATCTTGAAATATTTTGGCCTAGTCATTAACGCCAATCTTTTTATATTTTATGTCACCATTTTTTTTTTGGATTTTTCTAATAATTCCGGGCTGTTGCATGTTGTTTTTTGAAATTATAAGATTCTTGATTCCTTTTTGGTTAGGTGTAATGGCTTAGTTTTTAGTTCAGAAAATATTAAGGTAGTGACACCGCTGAGACAATGTAGTAATAATACAATTCGATCTCAATCAATCAGGGGTAACACTTGATTTTTATAAATAATGAATTTTAAAGTTGCAAAGTACAAAGACTGAAAAATGAACAGACACTGTAAAGTTATCGATTTTTCTAGTACAAAATTGTCTGATTTGAGAAAGATCTGTACAATTTTGTTCTTGCGATTAACTAAATTGTATAGTATTATGTACAGAGGAGAATTCTATTTATATAAATTATATATTTTTTATTTTTATATGAGATTGTACACTTTTATTAATATGTGTTGCGCTTTCACGCTTGCTATTTTTTATCTTCATATACGTCTGTACTCACAAATTTGTATTTTTTTAATTTTAATGCTCTTTTTTCATCAATTTTTATAAATATTTTTAAATAATGAAATAAATCCAAAATTTTCGAACTTCAGTTATCTATATAAGTTAGTAAAAATAGGGCAAAGTGTTGGATCGCATTAAACACAAAAATAAATTTACATTTTTAAGTGGTGGATAGAACCCTAGCTATAATAGATATCTTCATTTTCACACACTACGACACATAAAACGACACGTCGTTTCTTTCAATGGTTCAGCGACTTTCCGTTGCTTTCTCCGTATTTCTGCAACTGAACGGCACCGTTAGAACCAGCGACCGCCATTGATGACTCCGTAAGCTTTGCTTCTTCCTCCCTAAACTTCTTGTAGATATCACTTTTGTAGAATTTCTTTGTCCTCAATACCAAAACCAGTGAAACCAACGTCCCAAACAGCGTGACGGCGGTGATTATAATGAAAGACAATTTAAAGCAATTAATTCCATTGCAAACCAGTTCTTTCCCATTTTCTCTTTTCAAATTTTGGGCAGAGAGCTGTTTATGAGCTTCTTTGTCGTATAAATGGCCTGCAACGATCACGTTGAGTACATAAAGTCCAACTGGGCTAGCTACAGATCCGAAATTGTACAGAGTAGCGTAGTATTTGAGTCCGAAAACTTCCGAAATAATGGAGAAAAGCAATGGCCATTGAGCACCGTAGCAGAAACCTATGAGAATGGAGGCAATGTAGAGGCCGCCTGGTGGGTTAAAGGCGATGAGAAGGTGGCCGACGCAGGAGAGGAGGAGGACGAGCGTGAGCATCAATGGGCGAGGAAATTTGTATTTGGTGAGAAGCATTTCAGAGGAGAAACCGGCGAAAACTCGGCCGAGATAATTCCAAATGCTAACGAGAGAAACGAAGGTGCTTATGCTTTTTTTGGGGTAATCCAAGGAGGCTCCGATTTGTCCGAGGTTATCAATGGCTGTCAACGTTCCTCCGACTCCACATGCGGTGGCGAGGAAGAGAAGAAGCATATCGACGCTGAAAAGAGCTTGGAGAATCGTAAAGTCGTCTCCTCTTTTTGGAGGATTAAACGCGTTTTGCCACCATTTTTGAGCAGCTTGCTGATTCTCCGAGCTTGATTTGGTCAGAAAATCCTTTGATTCGTGAGAAATTTCTGGGTTCTTCGCTTCTTGTGTTACGACCTGTAATGGCGAAGGGTCGTTTACTGCCAGCATCTTCTTCTTCCAGAGCTTGTATTCTTCGTAAAGAACGACTGCCAACGGAAGTAAGAGGAGGAAAACCACCATTGCCGCACTTCCACTGTACTCGCTATGATTAAAAGAAAACTTTTGTTGCAGAATAATCATGAGCATGATGAACCCAGCGAGGCCTAGAGAAATATAGAGGAAATTATAGAAAACCTTGAGCTCGTTTGGCTGGTGAGAAACCTTCATAACTCTCACCGTCGGCAAGAAAATGAAGGAAACCGCCGCCGGTAGCCACCCGAGAAACAGTAGAAAACTTGTGACTTGGGTTCCATAAATGGCACGATAAAGTTGAGTCACGATAGCTCCGCTCAAACCCATATAGCCTTTCAGAATTCCGATCACAACACCTCGTCTCTGCGGGTAGGACTTCACGCAGGTGACCAGAGCTCCGGTATTGGCAAACGTCGTCGCGTTAGCTCCGACGCAGATGTACAAACACATAAGCCAGACTTTCGTCGAAACTCTGTGCGTTACAGAAAGCCAGATCATAAAATAGCCGAAAAAGTTTAGAACTGCTCCCATGGCGAGCACCGACCATGGTGGGGTGACCTCGTTAATAAGTCCAGCGATGACGCCGACGGTGGTTCCGACATCTTTAAAGAAACTGACGAAGTTTAACGTGGTTTGGTCGTAGCCGAGCGCATTTTTGATGGTACCGGAGTAGAGGCCGAAGAGGTAGGGAATTCCGGCCATGGACATGATCAGAAAGGAGGCGAAGATCATGAACCACGACCCTTTGAATGTTTGAACGGCGAAGGATTTCGCCGTAGATCGGCTCCATCCTCCGCTAGGGGGTGATGAGAACGCCATTGAAATGGATATGAAGCTCCCTCTTTCTGATATCGTATAAGATAGTTGGAGGTGTATCCATGGCGGGTTATATAGATACAGTCCCGAGTCCAGCTAGACCATACACTCTTTTGATAACCAGAGTCGACAAGTTTGACAGGCCGAGCTTAATCACTCTTTTTTTTTTTTTTTTTAATTATTTATTTTCGGAGTCACCTTGATAGTAGAGACTAATTTTTTCATAAATCTATTTGACAAGTCTGAAAAAAGACCTAATCACCCATTTTTTTAATTTATTTTTTAAAATTCAACCAAGAGTGACGTACAATCCGTAAATTGAGTTGTAATTACACCGAATATTATTAATTTTTTTAATAAAATAAATTACCAAAAAAGAGATGAAAGAAGAAGAGAAGTTTCCAAGAAAAAGGGTACCATTGAAATCCAATTTTAGTGCATTTTGAGGATTTACGTTGCGTTGAAGGAGTATGGATATGATTATTATCTGATAGAGTTCTTACAGCTCCCTAGCAGCGAAGAAAAGACAGTTATTTTCTGGTTCTTAATATAAAATAGTAATTAATTTATGATCTCCATTTAGTGATTATTTTCTTCCATTTTTAGCCATCGGTGCTGCATTTGTAATTAGTTCATTTAGAAGTACTTAAATACATCTCGGGGTGGAACTCGTTTAATTTTAGAAGAACTGATTTTTGAATCGGGAGAACTGAAAGTTTCTATTCGATTCTTAGCTACTTCTTTCAAAAATCGATCCGAATCAAATTTATAGTATTTATAAATTTTTATGCTACAAATTAAATTACCAAGCGTGGGCGCAAATCCAGTTGGATCTAATTCCACTGGTGTATCGAAATTGAAATTGTAGCCCACGCCACGGTTCCATGGACCCACGTGGTTTGGTTCCAAATCGATTGCAATTCTTTTTTAATTTATTAATATTTCTTGTTATTTTTTAGCTAAATTTTTGGAGTTTGAGTTTTATTTTGATTTAGATTTTGCGTCAGATTTTGACATGTTTTGATCAAATATTTGGCTCACGATACATTTTAGTTTTCGTGATTTTTAAAAATGTGAAATCATAACCGTGATCCGACCGTACGGTTCTTGAACATTCAAAACTAGAACTGTAGGTGGACAAAATAGGCGAAAATTACAACTGAAACTGCACAATTCAGTTAAAACCGCATATTTTCTCCCACCTCTAAAATTACTGAACTAACGTCCGTGCCAAGTTTAAATCGAATAAAACCAAACCAATTGACTTTAAATTGAAAAAAAAAATCAAGAACTGATCAGTTCGGTTCCAAAATCAAATTAATTCTGGTCGAAATTGCATCTAATTTTAGTGGTTGAACAGATGTATTTTATTAAAATTTTGGCTAATTGACTATTTAGCAACACATATGCCTACTCAAAAAATAATAATAATAATAAAAAACAGCATAATAGGCTGAGTTACTCCACAAACATTAACGTTATACACGTACATACGTATATGTTAATACATAGTTTTCAAATGTGGGCCCGGTTCAATTAGAAAAAGATTGGACGGTAGAATGTGGTTGAATCTGAGCCGTTGAAAGGAAATAGGATGTTGACCAGAGATCCAAAAACAAAGCAGATTTTTTCAAATAACGACACCCGAAAAAGGACACATCCTCCCCTACTTGCCTAATTATTTATTCTTCATCAATACTCACAAACATTGACTTTGACTTCTGAAATTCCATGCGCCTCTCTCTCTCTCCTCTCTTTCTCTCTCATGCATTTCCTGTTGGTCACGTCAGTATTATGACTTTAACATGATTTTTTAAATTATTTTTTTGTTTGTCCTAAGATATTTTAAATAAAATAGATAGCGAAAGTCGAGAATAAAGGATTATATAATTTAATTCGTGAATTTGATAATTAAATAAGACCCTATTATATTATATTATTAATAGACAATATTGTTGCCAATTAATAATGATAAGAAATATATATTCTTAAAATATAATAAAATGTAAGTATATAACTACACAAAGTTTTTATGCTTGGATAATTAATAATGGCAAGAAGAGGACCAGAATCTGCTGCACTATCAATTGGAATTCTCCAACAAACATAATCTGAAGAAGAATTAAGGGCATAAATGTCACAATTAATAACAAAAGGATCTATATATAACTTGTATAGACTTAGTTACATTATGGATATTTTTTTTTTGTGCCGAAAGAAAAAGATATGTTTAAGGAATACAACGTGACAAGAAACGTATAATTTCAAAATAATGATATCCGTTATGACCTGCATGCACTATAGTCAAGAAATACGAAAACAACAGATTGTAACGACAATTTACTACGCTCAACTGGGGAGAATAAAACAAGTAGAGCCAAAAACATGTGAGAAGAAATAATTTGAAGCGTATTTATACAGTTTCTTTGAATGTGAAAAACTTGAATTTTGTTTTGATTGGAGTTCTATTATTCGAGTGAACAACAATGAGAATTGTTTTCCCCAAAATTCATTAGATATATGAGCGGATAATAGAAGTGAATTTTGTCTATGTTTTCTTTCAATTACACCATTTTGCTCCAGAGTACCAGAGTATAGTTTGATGAATAATTCCATCTATACAAAGTAAATCAAAGAATGCATGAGAGGTATACTTCAACATAGACGAGTCTCTAGCCATCGCAAACTAAAAAGCAAGTGATAATTTTGGTAATCAACAAATCTAAAACGGAAAATCATAATGAAGCCAACACTTAACTGTACAAATACCTATATGATCTTCCCGCCTTTCCTAATAAAAAAATTCTTCGAGACAAAATTAGCTTTTATAAGAAACCTAACTAGGGGAAGCTATTGAAATTCCACACAACTAACTAAGATAAATAATCAACGAAAATTTAAGGCCAACGAAACGTCTCAGTGGATGCTCGGGAGGAATCCGATTGAAAATCACGTAAGAAAACACATAAAATGATAGAATGAGAGAAACAGAACTCATTCTAAAAGTTCAGTCAATAATTGAGAGAATTCCCTCATATTATATATTAGACCTTTCACTCCCTTTTTGTCGATGCAAACCTCCTTACATCTACTTACACGTCTAACGTGATAGATTTTTCCTTCACGTTTAGCGTGTTAAGTTGTGTTAGGTACTCACATTGCATAGAGTTTTTTGCTCTTATACCATAATAGAATAACAGGGATAGAACTCATTAGAAAATTTAACTCAATGATTAAAAGAATCTCTTCATATTATATACTGCACCTTTCATTTTTTCTCTGTCGATGTAAGACTCTTTACAAAAAAATCGTGTAAATAAGATTACAAAAGATACTGGGAAAGGACTAACTAAACTACCTTTAGAATTAAATGATTATATATAATCTAACACATTGTTCATGGAATAATATTTTAAAAATTAATTGAAATAAAAAAATAATTAAATAATTTAATCATTGCCGACTTCAAGGGCATGGACAAGTCAATTGAAGCACATAAATTGATGAGTTCGTGTGAACTGCTTTTATTGCCCACACCAAAAACAAATTCCGTAACCAGTAACCTCATAAATTTGACTCCTTTATTTTTTCTTTATCTCTAGTTTCAACTTGTATTTTAACAAGACAACATAAGTGCAGTACAGTACAGTACAGTACCATGTTTATCCAATTTAAGTTCATTAATAATATTTGTCTCGTGTTGAATTCTTACAAGCATCTTCAAATTCAACGTTGAAATTTTAAACTCTCTCTCTCTCTCTCTGCATACTAAATCTAGTGAGAGAGAGAGAGGGTGTGTGTAGTCTTTTTTGTTTCATGTTTTCAATTCCCCACACTTAACGATATTGACTAGGTTGATACATTTAAAGCGAGATCAGTGGCAACTAATAACTTGGAGATGATTTTTCTTTTTAGCAAAATTACCCTTTTTATGATAAAAATTGTTGAATATTTTACATTTTTCCCTCGTGATGTCAATTTAACCCACCAAGTTACTCCTGACTCAATCGATTTTATATACACGATTCAATTTTACATTTGATTTTGAACAAATATATCAGTTTGACTGTCTTTTAGTTTTCGACATCAAATCTTATATCAAGTGTATAGAAAATCGAGTGATTAAAGATAATCGTAAAAATCATAAGATATTTGATGAATTTTATCTTTTACTGAGTAATTGAGATACAATAATATCTCCGTGTTATAGTTGAAGTCTTATACGGAGAAATTCACTAGCATTGAAATCTCTTGAATTCCGATTATAATGTCACACGTGTGTGCTGTACAATACATCATACATATTTTCGTTCAAACTATTTGAATTTTCTTTTCATTTTCTATCAAATCCACGACCCAGATAAGAATATGTGATTATTAATTTCTAAGCCCTACCTAACCCTTTTTAGTTTCATGAGCTCCCCCTCCATTTCTAGCCAGCTCCATCTCTGCCTCACCGCCGTGCCTACCGTCATCTTCTTCCCTAAACTTTCTGTATATATCACTTTTATAGAACTTCTTCGTCCTCATCACTAAAACCAGAGAAACAATAGCCCCCAGCAAAGTCACTGCAGTAATTATTATGAAAGACAGCTTAAAACACTCTCCACCGGTGCATTTCAGCTCCTCCCCGGCTTTTCTGCGAAGCCCTAGAGCAGCCATTTGTTTCTTAGCTTCTCTGTCGTACAAATTTCCGGCGACCTTCACGTTCAGGGCGTACAGGCCTATCGGACTGGCCACTGACCCGAAATTGTAGAGAGTGGAGTAGTATTTGAGCCCGAAAAGTTCAGAAATGATGGCGAAAAGTAGGGGCCATTGAGCTCCGAAACAGAAACCTATAATTACGGAGGCGAAGTAGAGACCATTCCGGACGTCGAAAGCAATTAGAAGATGGCCGAGACATGATAGTAAGAGGGTCAGAGAAAGCATGAGAGGGCGAGGGAACTTGTATTTGGTTAGGAAGATTTCCGATACGAAACCAGCGACGACTCGGCCAAGATAGTTCCATATGCTGACCAGCGAAACAAATGTGCTTATGCTTTTCTTTGGGTACCCTAGAGAAGCTCCTATCTGACCCAGGTTGTCAATGGCGGTTAGGGTTCCTCCTACTCCGCATAAAGCTGTGAAGAAGAGAATTAGCATGTCCATACTGAAAAGTGCTTGAAGAATCGTGAAGTCTTCGCCTCTTTCCGGTGGATCAAAAATGGTTTTCCAGCAAGAAATTCCATCGGTCGTTTGATTCTCTCTCTCTTTCAGCACCGCTTCTTGATTTGGATTTGTAGAAGAAACGGCTATGGCTGTCTCAGGAGGTGGTTGATGGTTTTCGGTCTTCATCTTCTCCGTTTTCAGTATACAATACTCCTCGAAAACAACGACCGAGAGAGGAAGAAAGAGAAGAAAAAGCACCGCCGCCGCACTTCCGCCGTACTCAGTCCTGTTAAAATGCGCTTGCTTCTGGATGATAATCATCACCATGAGAAACCCAGCGAGGCCCAACGAAATGTAAAGCATATTATAGAAAACTTTGAGCTCATTCGCCTGCCGGACAACTTTCATGATCCGAATAGTTCGAAGAAAAGCGACGGAAATAGCTGCCGGAAGCCACCCGATGAGCAAAATCAAAGCTTTCGAATCGTCTCCGTAGAAACCATGGTAAAGCTGTGTAATAATAGCGCCGCTTAATCCTACGTACCCTTTTAAAAGTCCGAGCACCACTCCTCGACTCTCCGGGAAATTCTTCACGCAGGTGACGAGCGAACCAGTGTTTGCGAAAGACTGAGAATTTGCTCCGATGCAGATGTATAAACACATATGCCACACCGCCGGCGTCTTGATTCTCTTCGTAACGGCTAGCCAAATCATGAAGTAACCGAAAAAGTTGAGTCCGGCTCCGATGGACAGGACCACCCACGGTGGAGTGACCTCATTTATCAGGCCGGAGAGAACTCCGACGTTGGCACCCAAGTCTTTGAAGAAACTGAGAAGATTTAGGGTGGTTTGATCGTAACCAAGAACAGATTTTATATCGCCGGAGTAGAGTGCGAACATGTACGTGGCTCCGGCTGCAGACATGATCAGAAGAGAAGCAAAAATAACAAACCATCTGCTGGTGATGGTTCTGGCTGCGAGAGTTCTAACGTCGGAGAAACCAGAGAGGCCGCCCCCTGTCGCCTGTCCTGCAACTGCCATCGTTGTAATAATCTAGCAATAAGAAAAAAATTGGGTAGTTTTGTCACACTTGATGCATGAACTATGGAGTTTATAAGAAAAGTGCAAAGACAAAGGAGATCTTATAGAGTAAAAACTTGTGTATGAAATTACAAATATACCCGCAAAGTCCCCTGGTTGACTTGCAACTTGTAAGTGGGGCCAGATGGAGGAAGATTGTGTCATTCTTCCTTTTATGTGTGAACACAATTCAAAATAAGATTGGAGAGAGAGTTCGATTTCACTCGTTGGTATAATTATTACGATAAAATCACCTAATATTTAATAATTATAAAACTTGACGCTTCTTTATCGCGAAAAATACGTGTAAATCAAACAATAAATAATCAACAAATTATTTTTATATTTATTTTTTAATTACGTATCTTAATATAATTAATATAATAAATTATTAATTATGTCTGTGACTATTTGCCCTGTCTAAAAATAAGAACCTAAAAGTACTTGAATCAAAACGCAATCTTTCAAGTTGATCAAAATAATGTTGACTTACGACTTTGAAAAAAATGCCGTCATCTTCCACTTTACTTTGGCAAGTGTTTTTCTCCATCTCAACACAACCAGTTTCCCCACGCGCACGTGTGGTCCATTAAACGCAGTAGATTCGTCGAGTTCGTCGTCGCGCTTTTTGTGACAATTATTATTAAAACTAGTGAGCCGAAAAGTAGAAAGGGGTTTTGCTGTACAAATTTCGACTTGACTTACGGCACGTGTAATTTGAGTCACAACTTAAAAACCATTTTACATTACAAAACTTTACAATATATAAATATCATCTACTCACGACCACTTTAAACAGTAAAAAGCAAGGTTAATTATTTACGGGAAAATAACTAGGGAAATTTGTAAGTGGTGATTAACAATCCGATGTTAAAATATTTTCATTGACAAAATCACTCTTAAAATATATTTTTGTTAATAAATTTACCCATAACGATCGTTTGATCTTAGTTTTGTTTATGGATAAAAAAATATATCAAATAATATTGAATTAGTCTAAAATTTTTACCCTCCAACTGACATAATATTAGAACATATGTTGCAAAGTATCATGATTTTTTAACATTTGTATAATTTATTGTAATTTTTTATAAAAATAATTTACTCAAAATATACATAATCTCAAAAGTTTAAAACTTTCACGATATTCTACTTATATTTCTAATTAGAGTTGCCAAATTGCTTTGTCAAAAAATCTCACCACATTTGAGACCTAAGGAGAGTAAATCTTACCTAACATGTACACTTCTAATAAAAAAAATTTGTTGATTTGACTCACGTTTTTAGGAATTATTGTCATTTCCAATCCAAATATATTCATGTATGCGATGATAAAAAAAAATAATTGATTAATACAATTAAAAGAAGCGAGAATTAGAGCACTTAGAAGTTTCAAGTTGTCAATGACCTTCCACTTGGACAGCAAATTTAATCATTACTCAAAAAAATGACGTGGATTTACATCTCATATAACAACTTTAGTGAATTGATGGATTTGGACATCCATCGACCAGCGATGACAATCAATAGACCTAGAGTTAATTGAAATTTCAATTGGGTATTTCTTCAATGGAGAATTTGATAACGAAACAAAGAAAAATCAAAAGTAATAGGCATTGAAAATTCTGCATTCAGGGGGAAATATCTTCTCTTATTGTCTATCTCGATCTATCTAGAACTCTGCTGATGATAGTGGCACCAGAAGAATCAAATGCTTTAAATTTCTACCTTGAATGAATAAATGCCGATGAAAACTATATATTATATGATATTATATGTAGACAGCTATAAACTTACGACGCTTAACGGTGTGAAAATTAGAAAAAGTGAGGAAGAAGCTTCTGCTGATGATCGCATTGATTTGGAGAGGCGTTAAAGTGGGAGTGGGTAACCCCACCTAAGAATAACAAATTGGAAAAAGGAAGCATACCCATTTGATTTATATCCAAAGCTTTATGCTAAGATTTGAAAAATTTGCCAATAAAAAAAGGGAGTCGTCTGTGAAGCCAACCCCCAAAAACCCAAGTCACTGAGTTTGCTAGCTAGGGAAAGTAACACTTTCATTTGATTTTCTAATGACTTTTGCGTCATTTAATTCCTCCAGCTTGAATGTCTGGCACCCTTCCTAGACCTAGAAATTGATATTCTAGGCAATCCAACTCCAAGTGATCTCTATACCATTCTCCTACCTAGCCAGTAACATTCACCTAACAATTTTTTTTTACTTATTTTTGCAATTGAAGCCACTTGCTGCTATCCAAGTTGTCACATACTCAGAAACAATAAACAAAAAAAGTATTCTTAGCTACTCCTAAATTCCTATCCATTCAAATGACCACGACTAAAATGCAAGGGAGAGGAAGAGAGAGATGAGATATGCTGTTAAAGTAAACTCTAATAGCAGAAAACGATCAACAGGAAGCAGGCGGTCTTTTACTGCATAATCCTAAATAACAAAGTTCCAATTCTCAAAGAGAAAGGTACGCAACTAGTACGAACTCCAAACACTAAGGAATAACTAATACCTTTCAAAGGAAGAAGGGCGCCCTCCGCGACTAGGACGATCGTAGGGACCTGGTCGATGTCTGAAACTTTTTCCTTCTTCGCGATACAGCCCCCCATTCCCATACCTATCATTCCCACCACGAGGACCACCCTCCCTCTCGGAGCCCCTATCTTTCCCATAACCATTTTGAAGAAAGCGCTCCCCACCACCATACCTACTGCCGGCAAGGCGTTCTCCACCAGATGGATACCTGCAAGAATTGGTGATAGCTGATTCATGTGAAGTAACAGCAAAATTGCACAAGAGTTGACAAATATTAAACTTAACATGCCAGTGTTCTAAATTATTCATCATATACATGTTCTAGATATAAAGAGAAAAGAATATAGATCATTCTTCTCCAAATCAAGAAGCAGTAAATTTACATCCACACAGGTTATAAGAAGATTTAGAAAATAATGTTTGATAACCAATCAATATAAACATAACACGGTCTGAAGTATATAAAAGAGCTAAAAGAAATTTTGAGGGACAGAAGCTTTGCAGTTGTGAAAGTCACAAACCTGTCATTGACAAAGCGATCACGACTACCATATTTGTTATCTCTACTTTCAAAATTCTCTCTAACCCCAATCCGTCCTCCCTCATAGCGGTCTTCTATATAACGTGGACGTTCTCCAAAACGATCGCCATCCCCGCCAAAGCGAGGCCGTGAAGAAAATGAACCACCACGGCCCCCACCTGATGGACAGTCTCTTGCCCAGTGTCCAGGGCGCCCACACTTGAAGCAATCATCTTGCCCACCATACTTATTATCACCTCCCCTGTAGCTTTCTCTGCCCCCAGATCGGTAGACTCCCCTATTGCCATGCTCCATATCTTCCCCCATTTTGGGCTCCGCTTTGTTCACTGATATAGTTCGCTCACCCAACTCCCTTCCATGCATCTCTCTAATTGCATCATCCATTCCCCTACGATCTGCAAAGGTAATAAACCCAAAGCCTCGTGGGCGGCCAGTGTCTCTTTCCAGCATGATCTACAGAAACACCAAAAAAAACTTATATAACATGGTAGATGCTACTATCACTAATGTTATAAAACCCCAGTAACGTTTCAATTGTAATGGTACTTTTTCAAAAAAAAAAAAAAGTGAGTGATTATCATAAAGAGCAAGTAAATAAATCATCCACTACACTTTGTTTTATCACTGTTCTTTCGAAAAGACAGAAATTTGTTGAAATGAATATCCAAATGATGACCACAGAATTCTGTGGCAAACAGGGGTAATCTTCCGGAACCAAACTCTTAATATGCATTAAATGGTGTTATATAAAACTGTATTTATTATATGACATAGGCTAAGCCATAGACTGAGAAACGGGAAGATAATTATCAGGTTACAGTCCATGCTGATAATAGATCTCCTGTATTCATTAAGAAAATAAAACAGTAGTACTGCCGCTGAGAGAAGACACATAAAATGTCAGTTACAAACCAGTCAAGCATGTCTGAAATGGCTTTCCTCAAGCAAATATCATAAAAGATTATTTAATCTGAAGTAGCAAAAATAAGGGGATGCGATGAATAAGAAAATGACTCCCTTAGTATGAATAAAAAGGATGATAACTTACTTTCTCTCACTTTATGGATGGGTAAAAATCATCATGATAATGTGACTGTAGTTCACTATTCTTAACTAAAATACTATGATCTGTAACGGATTGTAGTATCATCAGAAATTGCAGCATTTCAGACATCTTGCAAGGCTACTGAATTAATCTCAAACATCTCAAACCAAATTAACAAGCCACCTTGGAAAGTCATCATGCTTAGTTACATTACCCAGTAAGTTCATCATTCCATAACTGGTTTTTAACCTCATGAAAGGACAATCACTTATCAGAAAGGAAGAAAATGCAGTGATCAAGTATTGCCATTTACTTCTCTGCGAGAATCCATCTTTATTTTCTTAGCTTCCTGGAGCAAACAAAGAGGTAAAGCTCCACCAAAAATGAACACCCTTTCAACAGTATCACTTGGTTACTTATGTCCATGTTATCAAGGCTATCCTAAGGTCCATCTAATAGTTTTTTGGCATGAAACTTTTATTATCATGTAATAATCAATATATCCTCCAATCACGTGATACCCTACCAGGCCATTATTGAGGTATTAAACATCGTTAGCACTTGCACTCAATTCATATTTTTTGTAACACATTCTTTTATTAAGCTCGCATATTCACAAATGAAGCAAACTAGGAAAACATGGTTAATTTGACCAGATCCAGTCATGACAAATGGAGAAGCCAAAAGTGCAAGTATCCTCCTGTCAATCAACTTCAGTCTGAATGATTCCAAAACCCAGCCAACGTTCAGACACAGTCAGAACACAGAAAGGAAAGAGTTAAGCAACTTATCTTGCAAAACAACATTTTTCATTTTCCATTAAGGTAAGGTTCATGTTGCAGAAATGTAAGGAATTCTGATCATCATGTCATCCGTTGTGCATTGGTAGTTCGTCAAAGTCATAGCAACCAGCATCATTGTAACATTCTCAAATTGCCGATCGTATCAGCCCACATTCAAAGGAATTCAAATATCAGAATGCCCAAATTCCTCTCACACATCTTAGGAGTTAACAAGACTGGATGCTGAATCAGGTTAGTGCTACTGCTGAATTTATTAATTCATTATGCTGTAAAGGTGCTTTATCAGTACTGTGAGGACAGAAATGACACATACGGGCTTCAAATACCAGAATGCACAAAATACACTCACATCTCTTGGGAATTGACAAAACTGGTTGATAAATCAGGTAAGTGCAACTGCGCTGAAAATTATTCATACACGATGCTGTAAGGGTGTTTATCAGTAATGTGCTGACAGAAACGACACGTACAGCCTCCACTAGACATAAATATTCGTGTCATTGAGTTCCATTTTGTGGTATTCTAACTGTCCCCATAAGCAGACAAGCTAAGGTGGCAATCGATAATGGGTCAAGCACAAGAAGTTGTCAAATGATTCCAGGTAGTAATAGACAATATTGTAGGAAAGATGATATGTGTAATCCAGTGAAAGCTCCTGGCATGAAGCTATATTACCTTACTTTTCAATCCAACCAAAGATCAGCTTGAACAAATCTAATTCAAACAACGATCAGCTGGCACCAAAATTTCAGACATCCTAAGCCGATTTCATAAGCAGATAAGGGGATCTTGTCAACCACAAGCAGGTAATAGTGAAAAGCAAGTAATAGCAGGGTCGTTTCTCGATGACGTGGTTAAACCTCAGTATCTTTGACTTCTAGAAAATGTAGTTTTAGTCATGTATTTCAAAACTCAAGCAAGAGGCATTCTGAAGATGATTATAGAAACAAAATACCACACAAACACCACAAGTCTGCATTGAAATGCTCCTTTGATATCAAACAGATGTTGATCAAATCAGACTTTCAGCATTGGGTGCAGATAATCGTTGTTCACAACAATGGTGCGTGTACAGTTGATATAATGTTTTTTAATTTATCAATTTTCTTCATAAACCACCATCAAGGTGAAACATCAACCATGCCAACTGAAGGAGGGGAATTAACGCATCTTTTTATCAAGATGCAACACTATCACAAGAAAAAAAAAGTTAAATATGACCCAGAAAAATTGCTTCACATAAGAGAATAAATAATTGGTACAATTCAAAACAGGTAGACAGACATTATCAGAAACGAGTATCAGCAAAAAAAAGGTACCAGAACTTTCTTGAAAAGACATCAGTCAATCATCTGGTAACAGTACCTTAAGAAAAATCACATTGTCTATGATTTGGACGAAGAATATGGAAGAATTAAGCTGATCCCAAGCAGATGAATGTTAGTAAGTGAATGTCCTTATTTAAACATGTGTAAATTATCATACCTAGCTGGGTACCATTTTTTTTTTCTGAGGATGAGAAACACATCAAGAGTACCACAACTGGAGCTAATTTTTTTGGTAGGACGTGGAGTTAACATAAGGTTGAAAAACTCCACTCCCATTTTGGTGTTACAAACCAAACAACGCACGAAACTAGACACAAAAAAATTGGATACCTGGGATTCCAGAACTCTGCCGTAACGGCTGAATGCATTCTCGAGCTGACGCTCATCGATATCCCACGACAAACCTCCGACAAAAATTCTATACCCTTCCTTCGTGGCCATCTCTGTCTCACAATCAAAATACGTCGTTCCTGCAAACTAAGTACCAATAAAACTTACAACCCCAACCGGAATTGACGAGGAAAAAATACAGAAAAATACAGAGAACCGCAGACTGGAGAAGAAATCAGAAAACAGAAGAAAAGAAATCAAAAAAATTTCAGAGAAGTGAAAGGAAAACACTGCTTACCACGCTTGAGCGAAAATTGAGTGAAAGTAGCAAAGGCTTTTGGATCAGATTTATACCCTAGACGATGAGGGCGAGGGGTTAGCTGTGAGATTTCCCAGTATTATGACGATTTTAATCAAGAAGATTTGCCCTAATCCTCCACTTCACGTTTTATTTTTGTTTTTAATTACTTTTTCTCCCTATTTTTTCCACAAAATTTAAAAATTAAATTGTCATGTCATAATCTCACGTTTTAGCTTACTAATCGTAATTAATATTTTATTTTAGTTATTTATTATTAATTATTAATTATATCTAAATTACTTAAAAACATGGCATCAAAAAATATGATTATAGAGTAGAGGCTTCAGGCTAGGTTGTATAATGGGCCGTTAGGGTGGAACTCTTGTACTGCCTACGTGAAGAAAAGGCAAAATAACGTATAATTAATTTAATAAATAAATTATTTATAATTTATTATATTAATTATAATTATAATTACGTCAATAATTATTTTAATATAATAAACATAACTACTTTTTTTTTCTTTATCATTTTCTTATCTTCTTATTTGTAACTCTTTTTTTTTCTGCGCAACTTCAATACAAAATTCTTATGTTTTTCAAATTCTTAAAGCAATGGTGTTTTTTAAAATACTCTTAAAATTTATTATTTATCGAACCAAAACTAAAAGTATCAAAAATAAACAATTGAACCCTAGACAGGACGGCCGATTCTGTCCAGTTTTATTCAAACGTTTAATTTAATCCTAAAATAAATTAACAAAAATTACAATAAACCGTCCAGATGTTATTAAATCACGAAATTTTTGATATATTTAGACCAAATCATGAGAAGAAAATCTGTAAATTGGTGTTATTTTTTAATACTTACACGATTTATTATAATTTAACTATAAAATTACAATAAATCGTAAAAATGTTATAAAATCACAAAATTTTTATAATATGTAGACCAAATCAGAAGAAGAGAATCTGAAAATTTGCGTGATTTTCTAACACTTGCTCGATTTAATATAATTTAATCATAAAATAATTAACTTAATTTACAATAAATCGTACAAGTGCTATTAAATCACAAACTTTTTACCATATGTAGACCAAAACATGGAAAGAGAATCTATAAATTTTTGTGATTTTATAAGACCTGTACGATTTATTGTAATTTAACATTAAAATAATTAATTAAAATTATAATAAATCGTACAAGTCTTATAAAATCACGAAATTTTTATCATAGGTAGACCACATAGCAAAAAGAACTGAAAATTTGCATGATTTTATAACACTTGTATGATTTATTGAAATTTTAGTTAATTATTTTTAAATAAAATTATAATAAATCGCGCAAGTATTAGAAAATTACACAAATTTTCAAATTTTCTTCCTATAATTTGATCTACATGTGGTAAAAATTTCCTGCTTTAATAGCACTTGTATAATTTATTATAATTTTAGTTAATTATTTTTATGGTTCTCATTTAAAGTAAAACCGGGGAGAACGGCCGATTCACCATATCTCAAGATTCAAATTGTCTATTTTTGATACTTTGAGGTTTGACGATAAATAGTAAACTTTAAGGGTTTTAAAAAAAAAATCAATACTTTAGAGTTTAAAATTAAAAAAAAAAAAACTCATTAAGTAATTATATTTAATTAGGTTGTTTTAAACTAAATAAAAAAATTTTGGTTTATTATTATTGTATTTTTCTTTGCTGATTTAGTTAAGAAAAATTATTATGTGATATGTTTATTTAATATAATGCCAAAATTACAAGGAATCATCATTTAAAAACATAATTAAAACTAAAAAAGACTTTAATTAGATAATTAAAACGACTAAATTAAACCAAAATGACAATAAAAATTATATGTATACATGTACAACATATATACACCAATCCCCTACTAATGGATTGCCCTTTTTTATAGCTTTTTAGCTACACAATTTTGAAATATCACCTCAATTCATTTCTTCGTAAGTAATTAAGAATCAAATTATTAAGAATGAAGAACAAAATAATCATGCTCGTCACTAGACCGGACCGGCCTGGTTTGCTAAATTGCGGCCAATGTATGTTTCAATTTCAGCATTACACCTTTGCGCCTTGTGGTCTCCACACTGACTAGGCCGGTCTGCTGATTAAAACTAGCGGGTTGATTAATCTATGAAAAAAGGTTTGAGGTTAGACCGATATGGGCCGGGTCGGGCCGGGCCGGCCAGTGGGTCAAAGGCTATACGAACCTAACAAAATAGCAAACTATATTTTAAATTTTCCAATAAATTTAGAGAAATAGCGTTTGTAAAAATGTTAAAACTATTAAATAAAAGATTAATCAAATATAAAATTTTAAAATATTATCGAGTAGAGCTAAAATTAATATATACAAAGCTTGTTTATTTTTCTCCTTTAAATGCTGCGTTTCTTCATTTACAGACACTGTACATAGTCAGCGTTAACCTGTTGTAGAGTTTCCAAGTGTGGAAGAACAGAACCACCAAATTGAAAATTAGAGTCGCCAACCCATTAACCTATTTCTCACTCCCTCTTGGATTAGTTTCCTCGGTGTGGATAACGCATCACCCTCATCGAGCAGAATGCGGTACAATTCCCACTCCCTATCGCAGATCATGCGTCTTCCGATCTCCACCTGCCGAAAAAAAAAAAAAGAAAGAAAAAAACATCATTTTAGGTGTCAAAAGATACCAAATGAGTGTTGATGAATAGATTCTGGGAGAATTCATACCGAGAAGATGCTCGTGTTGAGGTGTTTGAGTGCGAGAGTAATGTCGTGGAAAACAAGAGGACGACCGCGGCCGGATAACTCGACTGGATTGGCTACAAGAAGCTCGGTGTCAGGACCTCGACTCACCATGTTCACCCTAAGAGGGCGAAGAAGTTCCATTCTCAACCGAGAACACAATGCGTTTTGCTTGTTGTTGTCGAGTATCTTCTTCCCATCTGCCTGCCTCATGAACAGCTCGACATTGCAATTTCCTTCTGAATTTGCAAAGAATCGCCCGTAGGAAACCTGACATTAGAGTAAATGAGTTTGAGGTAAAGTTTATTCCTGTAAATTGAGAAATAATATAATCATTTGTATATTATTTTCTATTCTTCTTCACATAGAGGTCAATTTCTTTTTATTCTTCAATATTTGATATTAAAATCTGACTTTGATAGCATGATAAATTAATAACAGTTTCAAAAGTTTAAACTCGTGTGATGAAAATAATTTAATCATCTATATATTTTAACGATGAGAAATTAATTCTATCCACTTCACAGACTTAAAATACTTAGCAATGGCAAAAATTAATCAATCGAACATAATTTACGCACTTGGATATTGTAATCCTTCAAAGTCCGCATGATATCGTAAATAAGACCTTTGTGGTCTCGACAGTGGAGTTGAATAACCGTGTGAGAGGGACTGAGCGTGTTGTCCACCTTAATGACGACTAAATCCGAAGAAAGAGGATCTGGAGGGTAGCCAGAGGGCAGCTCCAAACTGAACAGATCCCCATCAATGGAGGACAGAAGAGGGCCATGCGAACAAGCAATGACTTCTCGGCCGACCAACTCAATTTCGCAACTTATGAGGGTGTCTCGAAGAGCGACTTGTAATCGATGAATTGTCTCTTCCTGCCTCTTTGGCGTGTGAAGAAGCTCTCTGAACCAAAACATTATCGAGAAAAAATGGTGAAATTTGATTTGAAAGTACTTTAGACTGTATTTAAGACTTGTACATTTGATTATAGATTTATATTGAACTGATATGACCCAAAAAAAAACAACCTCGTATCTGAGATGAAGAACAGATCCATAACTCTTCCATCCGGAGCAGTGGATACCTTCACTCTTTTTATTGTCAGTTCTAGCTCGCAAAGAACATCAGTTACATCTACGGAGAAGAAATTTCAAAATTAAAGACTCTTTTATTTGAATTGAACACATCAAAATTAGTCTTATAACCAGCTGAAGTGGATGAAATTGCAAGGGGAAAAAGGATTCACCATGTAAAAGGCCTTTCTTGTGAGAAGAACACCAGAATTTCAGGAGGAAAATGTCAGGCGGATTTGGATGCTGGTTTTGTAATTGATAATAATGTATTCCTGAAGTTGAAAATTGTGAAGGGCAGACTTCCAGCAGCCTGTTCTTCAACAATCCCCATCTGGTTCCTGGTTTTCCCACTACCCAGAACACTATGAAGCACCACTTTCCATCTGTCGAAACATCTGCAGAAATTCATATTCAAGAGCAATAATTTGATTTAGTAAAAGATAAGCTCTGGACGAAACGATTACAGCATAGAGATATCAACCAAAGATTCAACCAGAAATCAAGGATTGCGATAACCCACAATGTGTTTGTTCGAGATCTTCGAGAAAACCAAAAAGGGAAAAGAGAAAGAGCTCGATAGCGATTAGCCTTACCTCCTCTTGAAATGCTTAATCCGAAAAGTAATATAATCCGGCACAGGTCACAGCCCAATCCGGTTTTATCCGGGCAATTCACGGTAATCACATATGGATCTCCGGGCTTGTCTCCCGGAGTGACGACCACGACATCCTCGCAGCAAATCCCCATTCCTCCTGTCGCTCTTTCTTCCTCTGATTTCCCCTCCAACTGCTCCAAAATGGCTCTGAAACTAGGAGCGAATATCAAAAAGGGAAAGCCCTGTCAATATTGTTGTTTACTTAGCTTGAGAGATTGGAGATTCCGTCCAAAAAGTGGAATCACCCACGCCCAATACAAAGCAAAACAGCTCACTCACTCTCTCTCTCTCTCTTCACTTTCCTCGCTGTTTTCTTTGCTATTTCACTCCCATTTCTGTTCACATCTCCCAGCTTTCAGCAATATCTCGTGCCGATCGATCATAAAACAGGGACGAAGACGATCGAGAAATTGAAAAACTCGGGGTTTGAAATCGTAGGATGGTATATTAACGATTTGTTTGGTAAGTGCGTTGAAAACCTAACACTATCTTTTCTGCCTCTTAGTTTTCTTATCCATTAAGCATAGGCCACGTGGACTTTGTTCTTCACATAATCCCCGCTATCCGACAATTAGCCCACCCCCTTTTCCGACGGAAGATGTTTATTTGTATTTTATAATAAAATTAATAATTACAATATATTATAATCAGTAATTGTCTCTGATTAGTAAATAATCGAGAATTAGGAATGCAAAATAATTAGTAATAAATATGTGAAAATTAATTAGTTTAATTAATAAGAAGAAATTTCGAGGAAACTGAGGGAACAACATGTATGCTTAGGTCACGGTCCAATTAAACGTGACGAAGCCTATGACGTGCTTCCAAGTTGCAAATGAACTTTATATTTAATATTCTCTAAACTTGTATTATATTGTATCTTTTATAAAACGGTGCCCATTGTTGTCGCGTTGAAAAAATATTATTTATTAGTTTTTAAAATAAAAAATAAACTTAAAAATATTAATTACCCCTGGTGCTGAACTTTGAGATCAATTAAGGAAAAAATAGTATATAATATAATAAAAGGACGTGCCTTTTAACTCTATGTTTAATGTTACTAACTACTAAGCAATTTCTTAATTAATTCTTGTAGTAAATAATTATGGGTCCAGATTCTATATTTTTAGAGTTTTATTCCATATAAAAATGCATATACTTGCAAAAACGCTTTGTTTTCCCAGGACAACCAGAAAATGTTCGAGCTTTTAATAGCAAATTACAAGAAGAATTAAGCTACGTAAGTGGAAGTGTCAAATCTCACGTCGCTCGAGAATGAAGATTAGTGAGGCCTTACTAGTCGAGTTTTTCTCCCTGCCAAATATAAAATGTTTTGCACTTGGTCCAACAACAAAGTTGTGTGCTCTTTGTCCCAAAACTAACAATATTGTACCGGGAACATCGGAGACTCCACAAACAGTATCATAGTCATCTTCCGATCGGAAGTGTGATAGACGAATCACTCCGAAAAGATGAAGATTGTAGCGACCCGCACTATGAAACCAGTGGGGTGCCAAATCCCACATCGATTGGGAGTAGAGATTAATAAGGGTTTACAAGTCGAGTTCCTCTGCTTACTCAGTACAACGTATTTTAAGCATTGTCCAACAACAAAATCATGTGGGGTTCTAATCCAAAACTAACAATATTGCACTGATAGCACCGATGATTCTACAAATAATATCAAAGCTATATCCCCATCGAAAGTGTAATAATCCAGGATTTGCCTATACTTCGACTTAAGTCCTCAAGGTTTGCTTTACAATCGTACTTATTATCTTTTTCCATGTTAGGAAAAAAATTTTGAGTACGATTGTGGGGCAAATCTCGAGGACTTAAGCCAGATTATAGGCAAATCTTGGATCGTTACAAGAAGTGTGCCTGACGAAGACGACGAGACCTTTGAAGTGGGAAGTATTGTGGCAACCCACCCTGTGAAATCAGTAGAAATGTCAAATCCCACATTGTTTAGAAGCAAAATTTGGTGAGAGATTATAAGTAAAATTACTCTTTCTACTTATTATAACGTGTTTTGAATATAGCCCAAAAATAAAATTACGTGGGCTTTGAGACAAATCGAATAATATTATATTAATAACACCGAAAACTGCATAATAATAGAGTGTCTTCTCCGACTATAAATGTTCACTGAAAACATGTGAGAGTCGCCAAATGCCAAGCACGAAGCTCACAATCCAACGGGATCCCGTGCGTTACTCTTGTAGTGGCCATTGGGTTTGTTTGGGTCGAATAACAAATTATTTTATATTGAAAATTTAGAGTATGTAATAATTTATCTATATTTAGTATTAAGTCGTTTATTTTAGTGCAAATGTCGGGTCAAAACATACAATATTATAATCTTATCAGAAATTTATTCGACTGAACTTGGGAAATGTATGCCTCAATCGATGGGTGATCTGAGTTTTGAAAGAATAAAAGGAAGGTATACATAGATTGCATAAATATTTTTTATTATAATATGGTTAGACTAACTAACTATACTGATGTTGAAATAAGATTTTCCAAATATGTCAAACGAAGAAATAATACAAGGTCTTCATATTTAACGGAGGACAATAGTTTTAGGATAAAAAGGATGCTTATGGACGGCTCTGATTTGTCAGGTGTGTAGAAGTAGTTACAGGTGATAAATATTTCAAAACTTGGATAATCCAACTGACGCCGTCTTCCTCGTATGAGTTCATTCTCCTGCAACTAACATCCCCGCCAAAGTCTCTCTCTCTCTCTCTCTCTCTCTCTCTCTCTCTCTCTCTCTCTCTCTCTCTCTCTCTCTCTCTCTCTTAAATAGTTCAATGTTCTTCTCTACTTCCCCAAGTCAATCATTTTGTCTTTCTTTCGGTGTCGTTTCGGGAAGGAAACCATGGAGTCTTCGAGTTTTCTTTCCTTCCTCGTCACATTACTGATTATTTTTCCGATATCTTCGTCTACTGGAACTTCCAATAAAATTGGGGACAAGTGGTCAAGATTATCGAACATTCGGGCGGAGAAGCTGATCGCCGATCTCAACTTGTTTCCCAAAACCGAGGTCAACATCGTCGACGGAAATACTACCCATTCCTCTGTAAACGCCGGCGGCGAAAAGAAGATCGTAGAAAGACCGTTCAGGTTCCCTGACATAGCTGATTCCGGGGTTTCCGTAGAAGACTTTGGTCATCACGCAGGATACTACAGAATCCGTAATTCTTATTCCGCTAGGTAGCCTCTCATTTTCTGAAATTCAGGAGTATCTTATGAGTTTAATGATCTAGAATCTCAGTTTTGTGTCTTAGATCTACGGTCTTTCTCACTCTCATCGTTCCCAGCTCAGCCATACTGGGTCATAAGAAATTTACTTTTCTCGTTTTTGGATATTGATATGTGAGTTTATCTGTAGGATGTTCTACTTCTTCTTCGAATCCCGGCGCAACAAGACAGACCCCGTCGTGATATGGCTGACCGGCGGCCCAGGATGCAGCAGTGAAATGGCCTTGTTCTACGAAAATGGTCCTTTCAGTATTTCAGATGACTTGTCTCTCGTCTGGAACGATTATGGTTGGGATAAGGTATATTTTGATTGAAGATGACAAAATGTTTTCTTATTTGGGGAATAAAAAATGTCTTTTTTTTTTTGGTCTTTTGCAGGCTTCCAACCTTCTGTATATCGACCAACCTATCGGAACTGGTTTTAGCTATACTTACGACAGACGTGATATTCGTACAAATGAGGGCGATATTAGCGATGATCTTTACGACTTTCTACAGGTCCTTTCTTGTATTTTCAATCTATGATTATCGTATCGCTTTTCTAACTTCTGGGTCTGTTTGAGAGTTCAGGCTTTCTTCTCCGAGCATCCTGAGTTTGAGAAAAACGACTTTTTTATCACCGGAGAATCGTACGCCGGTCACTACATTCCGGCCTTAGCTGCTCGAGTTCACAAAGGAAACAAAGAAAAAGAAGGAATTCAAATTAACTTAAAAGTATGATTGTTTTGATCTTTGTTAAGTCCAGAACAGCCATGGATGGTTGATCTTTTTGCTAACCGGAAATGGTTTTTTTTCCGACCAGGGATTTGCCATGGGGAATGGTCTTACCGAACCTTCTATCCAGTACAAAGCTTATGCAGATTATGCATGGAACATGGGCTTGATTTCTGACTATGTTTATGATCGTCTCGACAGCATGGTTCCTCGATGCGAACGGGAAATCAGGCGATGTGGTAATATATGTTTAAGATTATTCTTTTAATTTACAAATAAAATTTCCAAGTTTTAATTTAGTATGGTATACCATGTTCTCATTTAATCAAGTATTGATTTTCAGCCTCTCCCATAGTTTCTAGTTTCCGACCTAATTTGAATTTTATTGATCCATTGACGGGAATCAAAACGTCAACAAAAAAATTAACATAGTTTAGAATTAGGTTAGAAATCGTCGAGTATTGAAAATTGAGTCAAAACACTCTATCAACATAGAGAACACGGTACACGTTTACTAAATTTAATAGATAAATTTGACGATAAAATTTAAATTACTGATAATTAAAAGATAAATGTTTCTTTTGTAAATAAAATATTCAATATATAATTTATAATGGTTTCAAACAATATGATTTAAATTACAGTTCTCGATATATTTACGTTGTAATTTCCGTGTTTGTGCCTAACATCCATTTTTGTCTAGGCACCGACGGGACATACTCTTGCATGAGAGCTAACTACGCTTGCAGCCCAATTTTTACTAACCTCTTGGTTTATTTGGGTAACATTAACGTAAGATCTTCGAATTCGAATAGTCTCTCTCTGATTAATCTTTGGATAGGGCATGACATCTCTAATCATGTGACAAAAATTTGTACGTTTTTATGCAGTATTACGACATCCGAAAGAGTTGTGAGGGAAGCATGTGCTATGACTTTTCGAACATGGAGTATTTCTTGAACAAGAGATCAGTGAGAGAGGCTCTTGGAGTTGGAGACTTAGAGTTCGTTTCATGCAGCAATACTGTTTATAATGCAATGATGATGGACTGGATGAGAAATCTCGAAGTTGGTATTCCGGCTTTGCTTGAGGACGGCATCCAAATGCTCGCCTACGCCGGAGAATATGATCTTATCTGCAATTGGCTCGGTATCGTGTTTTTAATCTTTATCAATATCACGATTTGTGTCGGAGTTGATTCTTGATTCTTGTAAGATTCATGGTATTAGGTAATTCGAGATGGATTCATGCTATGAAATGGTCAGGCCAGAAAGAGTTTGAATCTTCAAACTTTACTTCTTTTTCGGTCGATGGTTCAGAAGCTGGATCTTTGAAAAGCTATGGACCTCTCTCTCTCCTAAAGGTCTCTCTCTCTCTCTCTCTCTCTCTCTCTTTCTCTCTCTCTCTCTCTCTCTATATATATATATATATATATAGATATTCTCTTGATCATGTTTGTTGGTGTTAAGGACAGGTTTATGACGCTGGACACATGGTTCCGATGGATCAACCCAAGGCTGCTCTGGAGATGTTGAAGCGTTGGACTGAGGGCAAGCTTTCTTAGACATTATCATATTTATTTATTTTAGTTATTAGATTTCTCTTTTACTCGTGTTTAGGAAATAAAAACATTTTTTTGTGTTTCAAAAATCAACTTTCTTTTTTGGAATTCATAAATTTGAACTATTGACAAAATTGTCAAAGACGCCATTTTTTTAAAAGTCTAATTACCGATTCTTATAAAGCTTTGACTCATTGATTCAAGCCTCTAAGCAAAACTAGTCGAGAGAGCGCGATCCCCAGGCCGTCCTATGAGCCATGCCGCGCTCGGTTGATTACTACGAGCCTCCGGTGGTTGATGGGTTAGGCATGGCCTTAGTCCTCTTGATCCACCCTAACCCATTGATCACCGTGATAAACTGTTTCCTGCATTTTGTTGTACTCTTTTTTTGGTTGACAGTCAGCTTCACAATTGCAGCTTCGCATGGATATCCCAACGAAAATAATACTACATTTATTCTTTTATTTTACATTTCAAACATATTTGTTTGTATCGACACAATTAATATAATAATTATTTATTATTTATTATTTGATAAGTTAGTAAATATGGGTAAAAAGTAAAATAAAAAAAATAAACAGAATATTATTAAAAAAAATAAAGATAAAAATCAATCTAGGCAAACACCTTGTGGAACTAAGAGTGAAAACAGTAAAAAATAAAACATATTTACATAAATTAGAGTAAAATCAACAGTAGTTTAATATTTTTTTAATGAAACATACCAAATTGGCTCATGATCATATCATAACACTTGCAAATAAAATATGCACAACAAGTTTACTATCAAATCATATGACACAGTTGCTTCTCACTGCATTAAATTTCTACTAATTCGAATTAATTTCCCATCGAGGTTGAAGTTGGTCGCGGAAGTCGTTTCGCAATTTCCTGGAAAACCAAGAGATTTGTCTCAGAATTTTTACAAAACTAGAGTCTCAAAACGTAAATTTGTATTAATCAGACCCTTGACAACAATTTATAGACTTAGTACCTCAAATAGCTGATTTATATTGTCTGCTGTCTTTGCAGATGTCTCAATGAAGAACATCCCATTCCTCTCAGCATACTCTATCCCATCCTTCACCCACATAACATGAACATCTTATCAGATCAATTAGCAACACAGACAATCCTTCAATTTTTAACTTTCTGTCAGTTTTTCTCCTTTGACGAAAAATACCCGAATACCCTCACCTGAACAGCAACTTCCCGTCTTTCATGTAGATCGGCTTTATTTCCAACTAGGGCCATGACGATATCAGGGCTGCCATGTTTTTGAAGCTCCTGTAATAAGTAGCAAAGACCTATTTATTAAGAGTACATCCCAAATCAAAAGCAACTTAAGGGTCTTGAAGCAAAGATGATGGAAGCAAGAATCAACTTAAGGG
The DNA here is from genome assembly GCA_022433055.1 of Begonia peltatifolia. NCBI lineage: Eukaryota > Viridiplantae > Streptophyta > Magnoliopsida > Cucurbitales > Begoniaceae > Begonia > Begonia peltatifolia. The sequence continues at coordinate 23,962,870 of CM039520.1, read as the reverse complement.
ACTCGAATACTAAACTAAACACAATGATAAAATGTTTTAGTTTTCCATACAAATCAAAAATGGAACAAGGGATCACTATTTTAGAGGAAATAAATACGCAAATACGATGATACTCTTTTTTTCTTAATAAACCCTTTGTATTAGAAACAAAATATTGCAAGAAGTTGGAGGAAGAGATCTCCACCCGATCAAGAAACAACTTGTGATAAACCATTTTCTTATAGTTGGAAAGAACCATATTAAAAGGATAAACATGACGACACTCTTAATTTCCTGAATATGGGGCAACACCATGTATCAACAATTGAGAAGATTTCCTACACTATGCACTTGATTAAAAACAAAATCTTAACCGAAAAATGATACTAATAAGATGAATAAGATCAAATAACCTAAAATATTGTAAGTGAAATGAAAACAGACCTTAACCCAGTATTGTGCTTTCGTGAAGGTCTCAGGGCTTGTAATATCATAAACAACAATTGCAACTGCAGCGCCTCGGTAGTAAAGTGGCGCTAGAGCTGCATACCTGAATCATGGCATCCAATTAAAAATTCAAGTCATTCAAGAATAGGGTCAATGGGAGAAGGGGAAAGGAGAGATAAAGTGGGGGAAATGAGATTCTGATTGGAACTAAAATTTCATTAATGACAACTTAATATTATGTTGAAAAGCAAGTGTCTGTCTGTATTATGATTAAGATATACTACCTCTCTTGCCCAGCAGTATCCCATATTTCAAATTTAACTGTTGTTGAATCTTGCAATGCTATCGTCTGAGACAAGAACGAAGCACCAACCGTAACCTGCAACAACAAAATTAAGTAGCTGCAACGTGAAAAGTTCATAGAAAAGCATCATTATTGACAAAATAAGATGGCCAAGTTGGTATGCAAAATGAAGAATCCGAGGTAAGCTGAGAAGAATAGAGTTATATTCAGGACCTTGGAGGTGGGATCAAACTGACCACGAACAAAGCGAAGAACTATACAGCTTTTACCAACACCAGAGTCACCCAACAAAACCAGCTGCACAGAGAGAGTAAAAATGAATATGAAGTCATAAATATTATGTCCAGCACAGACAAGGAAATTAAGCATGTTATGAACTGCCTTTCCCCTGATGACCATCTTGAAATGATTTAGCATATACGAATTCCATTTAAAAGAATGAAATTGAAAACCTCCGAGGGTTTGAGTTTAAAAAAACAAATCCCCAACTTAAATGATTATAAATTGAGAAACTATAATGTTTATAGGCAACTTTTTATGTAATTACTTACCTTCACGCGAAGATTCTTGGAATCAATCGATCCAGTTTCTGAATTCAAGCTCCCCAATAGGCCGGGCGTTCTATCTGCTAACCGCAATTCGATCAAAAGAAAGGGAAAAATTACAATCGGACTATTGATCAGAATGAGTAGAACGATGCATAAAAGCTGATACCCGAAAACCAGAATTAGAAATGGAACCCAGAAAACCCTTTTTCATGGAATCAATCAGACCTCGTCGATGAGAAAAATCAATATAATCGACCATACCAAGACGAAATTCTCAATAAAAATACATATTCCGAAAGAGAAAACCGCATCCGACGAAGCAGTGAGATCAACGTTTGGCGGAAGAATTTACCGGGAAGAGAAGAAGAGCACCCCATTGAAACTTAAAACTCGGAAGAAAGAAAACTCTTGTACAAGAACCAACTCTGAATTGAATTAAACAAGAACAAATATTTCTGAGGGATTCCAGCGAAAACGGAGAAGATTTTACGGTCTCCGCTTCTCGTTATGTTGCGTGAGTATCAATGGCTCGCTCAGAAGTCAGACCCTCTCTCTCTCTCTCTCTCTCTCTCTCTCTCTCTAGATTCCGTCGCTATCAATCTGTGTCGATCATAATTCAGGTAGCTAACAACGATTGCAATGGATGACAATGGCAGCCAGGCTAATTAATCTTAATCATGGATAATGATTCAGGTTCCACATTTATCACTCATTGCCTTTATTTTCGTATTTTAAGTTTTACTTTTTAGATTTTATAAGTCCAATTTTTTGGACGTATTTTAATAAAATAATATATATTTACTTTTTAAACTTATTAATCATGTATTACTCATTAATTAATTATTGTGTCCATCAAAATAAATAACTTATTAGTTATATTTATTAATGATCGTGACAATACAGAATTAGATTATTTATTTTAATAATTTTTAATAAGATAATTATCGATTTTAATTCTGTATTATATACTTTATTTTAGTTAGTCTCATTTACTAACAAAACCAGCAAACTAAATCTTGTACTTTGATTATTTTATCCGTTTTGACATTCAATCAACACTTCTTTAAACAATTATTTAAAAAATTACCAAACGATATTGAATTTACTTAAATTTTTTATCACGTATTCACTACTTAATTAGAAAATAATATGAAAATTTTCGTAATTTTTTAACACATGTACGATTTATTGTAATTTTATTTTAGTAATTTATAAAAATATTATAATAAATAGTAAAAGTTCTATAAAATCTCGAAATTTTTTTTTGTTATTTAGCCATGATGTGCTGAACATGTGAAAATTTTTTCAAATAAATCTAATATATTTTGTTATTTGTTTAAAAAGTAATTTATAAAGTAACGAAGAAACTGAGATTAATTTAAAAAAAACACCAAAAGATATTGGATTTATTTGACCCTTTTTTCACATGTTTAGCACATCATGGATAGATAATAGAAAAAATTTCGTGATCTTATAAAACTTGTATGATTTATTATAATATTTTTATAAATTACTAAAATAAAATTACAATAAATTGTACATATGTTAAAAAACTATAAAATATTTCTGATTATCTTCTCATTTTTTAGTGAACATGTGGTAAAAATTTCAAGTAAATCCAATATCGTTTACTAATTTTTTAAATGAATGTTTAACGAAATTGTTGATGAAATGTCAAAACTGATAACAAAATTAAAGTACAAAGTTTAGTTTGACAGTACAGTGATCTAACTGAAATCCCGTGCTTAGTACATAGTTAATATTGATAATTATTCTTTTTAATTTTATATTTGATTAATTTTCTGATCACTTTATTGTAACATGTCCATAGAAACACCATAATAAATTTTTAATTGATCAAACTCGAACACTTAAAACGATAATTAGAAGTTGGAGTCAACTATTCACACGCAAAAAACAAGTTAAATTGTCTAATTTTGTTAAATTTTTTAGAAAATTTTATTAGATAATTATTAAAAATATATTTAAAAGCGTGTAGATTTTAATGAGAAAATTAAAATTAGCCCCAAAGCACCAAATATATTTTACCTTTAACTATATTAAGTATTTAAGTGGGAGTTTTATTTTAAATTATGAAATATGTTTAAATGGAAAAGATTTTAGATTATATCATTTTTAGATATTTTCTAATATTTTAAACTAAGGTAAAGTACGTGTATTAAACATTAAACTTTAGAATTTAACCTTGAACTTGATTTTATCCTTGTTTCTTTGAATAAAATAAACTTCAAATTTTACACAATTAACATATTAGACACTACTTGATTTTGTTAACTAAAGCAAATCAATATTATATTTGAATATAATTTTAATTTGAATTTTAAAGAAATTACAAAAATCAAATAACACTGACTTAAACCGAGCATAAACCAACCAAAATAACTCAAATGAATATCTAAATTGAGCAAAGATTCCGAAATAATTTGGGAAATATGATGCTTTGTAACTATCTATTTGACTATTTCTAATAAATGAGGACTTTTGTTTTTAATTTAAAAAATAAAATAATTTAACTTCATAATATTTAAATCAATCATTTCAAATTCGAATATATTTCTATAATATTCTTCTAAGCACTCCACTAATTTTTGTTAATTAACGTTAAATTAATAATTTAATTAACTATTACTCTTTTTATTACTAAATCAGTTTCCTTATGCCAACACCAAAAAGTTATTAATAAATGAAAAATAATACAAAAATACGAATTCATAGCAAGTTTTACTAAAACTAGAACATTAGTACAAGCAAACTTGAAAGGTTTTATACATGTTCATTTCATTAATATCAATACATTTTCTCTTCATGGCGTTGACACCTTCTTGTCTGAAGAAGAAGAAGAACATGCAGAAGAATCTAGGGTTTGATAGTTCACGTATCTACTCGGAGCAGAAGACCGGCGAAACCCTTTCGGCAAACAGCTTTCCACTTCCCCTCTTTCGGATCTCATCCTCGATCCATCAAGTACTTTTCTTGGCTTCAATCCAACGTATTCACGAGCTTTAATTGTCATCCGCCGTGGATGCTCTGAAGATTGCACGAACACTTTGTCGTGAAAAGGCGTTACATGCAGGGGAGGAAGAGATGAAGACGAAAGGGTTCTCAAGAGAAATAGGAGAGAGAGAAAGAAAAGTCTACGAACAGCCATTTCTGGAGAAAATTGAAGTGTTTGTCTGTGAAATATATATGGATTGGAGGAAGAAGATGAAGAAGAGATGACCCTTAAATAGGATCATGAGGAGATTTTGGTAGATGAGGAAACGAACCAACTCATTGCTAGCTTGCACAGCATGCATGCTCAGGTTCTTTTGGGGGGAGAGAGAGAGAGAGAGAGAGAGAGAGAGAGAGAGAGAGAGAGAGAGAGAGAGATTTTCTTAACTTTTTTGACAAAATATAGGTGAGAAACACTCGTGCATTTCATAACTATGGATCCTAGTTATACTTCAACAAGTCAAACTTCTATGTTGTTCTCGTGATTTTATGTTTTAATTATGATACTAATCTTCTAATTATATACTAAAACCAGTCTGTTAGTAATCATTTACATAAGTTTTAGAAAATAATATTTTAAAAAAATAATTAAAAACTATATTTCTGAAAATATAATATGCATTAAAATGCATGAAGATTAGCTTGATGAAAGTAGAATCCAAATAGAAGTCAACTGTATGATCCTCTTTTTCGTACGTGTAATGAGATAATTGGAACACGTGTATCTTACCAGCTTGGTCGGCTTGTTCTAGGTTATATAATTCACCTACACCCTTCATATGATGCCGCGTGTAAATCAAAGGCAATAATCATCTGCCACGTAGCATCAAAACGAGAGTCTCGGATGGTATCAACGGTCGAAACTTTATTAAATTCGAGAAAATAAAAGAAAAATTAAATTTGACCAAAAGTCAAACACAGGTCATTTAGATAAAGCCACATCTGACTCAGCTTCCTAGCAAATACAAATTGCTTTTGCATCCACTTTTTCAAGGCATAATTTAAAACATATAAAAATCAATATATCAATATCTTTTTGTTTTTTGGATAATTGACACATTAAAGTGTCATAGGTGTACTTTGGAAGAAGAAACCAATCTTCCACGGGTAGGAAATGAAGCGCCTACCGTCTCCGGCGGGTTTCTGCCGGAACTTAGTTATGTTCACCTGAAATTGCTTCATACCATTGGTTTTATTTTGATGGGATGTGTCAAAGACAAGCTTACATAGTTTGGACCACTTTACATCTGTTCCAGATACTTGCATTTTATTAATTACAATCTTGGGAATGTTATATCATAGGAAGGGTTAAGAGATGTGGAGGATGATCAACGCAGAAGATATAAAGTAGAAGATTTTGGATAAGAACCTTGTGTCACGTGATGTGTTTTTCTACCAATTGTTATATATTGGAGGAGGTAAAAACTAACATGTCCGGAGATGAACGGAGGAACCTGAATTATTAGCCTTTTTTAGTGTGACGTGGGAGCCACCGACTTTCGAGAAAGAGTTGTGAAAAATTTGGCGATGATTTTGATGATTTAGCGCACAAGATTGAGTTTTCGACCCAATCATTCTTGAGTTGTTTTTAAACTAAAAATCTAGGATTTAAAGTAGGAAATTTCAATCATAATATTGATGATGGTATCGTGGTCAGGTGCTGCAACTTGAATGTAAGTTCTTGAGCTTTGGATTTTTGACTTTCTTTTAATATTTGATCTTTAGACTTTGGTAAATCCAATGTAAATATGAATTTAATTTTCTGTACAACATATTTTTATATTAAATAATTATTGTCATCGATCGTATGTAAATTGAGCACGTACGTTAATTTAAATTTTATTTTTATTTGTTATTGTTAGCTATAAGTAATATGACAATTAATGACCGTGTCTTTTGGGGGCGCAAAACATTAAACTTGTTCAGATTGTTTTGACCTTTGAGTATCACTTTTATGTATGTTCGTGTATTTTGCCTTTGGCAAAGTGTGTTCAAAATCTTTGAGTAATTTCATTTTCATAAAAATCTATATTTCATATAATTATGTATCACGTTATTAGTGGATTGGTGAAACTTTATTTTTATTTTAGTTCGTTTCATTCTTTTGAAAACATATTATATCACTTTTATTTAAATTTTATACAGTTTATTTGACATATACTATCACGCTATCAATGATGCCATTATTAGATTTTATTTTAGTCAATTTTTCACGAGACTTGCCTATTTAATAAATTGTATAAGACTTTGCTATTTAGCGACACTTAAAGTTAATGATCAAACAATTTGGTCTATTTCAAACTCAATTGTTCCTTATTCTGTCTATAGTACTTTTGAAGCGTGACAATATCATCGGAAGTATTACTACCATGAGTTTATAATCTTCCTATGGGCAAGATTAAGATTTGCAAGAGAATGACGAAGATGATAAAAGGTTGCGCATGGTATGTGAGGAAAGTGTCGAGGAAGATGGGGAGAGTAAAGTACACCAAACCCCGAAATCCAGGCCCAAAACATCCCGATGAGAAGACGAGAAGCGTCAGGTCTCTCGAGCACAACTAGGGTAACTTCCTCCACCGATACCATTTATGCATTGAGAGTCAACCTTGAGAAGAAAATACTGATAAAATAAGCTGTTAATGTCGCTTGAGACTTTGGAGGATCGGAAACATATTTTAATTTCGAAGTGTTACTAAACTTAATTATTAAAATCAGAAATTATATAAAAATAAATAAATGAACAAAAGGATGATGCATGCATCTTTCGTCAGCTTAAAGCATGCCGGCTCTGACTCTGTACATAAATCCCTCCTCTCTCTCTCTCTCTCTCTCTCTCTCTCGCTCTGTACAGAAATCTCTCGCGCTCTCCTCGACATGTTGGAAGCTTTATGGTTCCAGCCAACGCGGACATACGTGAATAAGCCTAAGCTACTGGACCATTCCCGCGGGTTCCGAAATTCTTTTTCTCAAGTTCCGATTCTTGCCATCTCAGATGTGAAGACGCTTTATCTGCGGAGGAAACCTGTCTCGTATTCCGAGAGAATCCGATTGAAGAAGGGGAAATTTTCGGAGTTGAGCGCCTGGACTCAAGGGGGTCCTCTGCAGGAACTCGAAGAGTCGCCTGTTTCTGTCGAGCTGAAGCCGATTTGCAGCGAGAACCAGTTCGATCAAGTAATTTCACAGGGTCAACTTACCGCTGAAGCGGCGATCGTCGTCTGGTGTGTACTTGTATATTCTAGGGTTTGATTAGGAATAGGTATTTGTCGAATTTGACGGTTGTTTAAGATTCATGTGGCTAGTATTCTTTGCTTTTCTTTTGTTCTTCTTTCTAACTAGTTTTCTAGCGATAGCGCAAATGGCCGGAAGAGGACTAGATTCTTATTAAATCAGCTGCATCTGGATTTTCTTTTCTTACCCGGAAATCAAATATCTTTGTTTGAGCTGTAAAGTACAAATTTGTGATTATCGATTAAAATTTATCAATGTTTGACTTATCTTGGTTGAATTTAGTGATTCTTTGGATGATGGGATCGATTCTTCCTTCGTTTTCCCAAACATTCGAATTTATTTTACATTTGTTTTTACATTAGAGAATACTCTTTTGGAAGAGGATAGTCATTTCCACCGCTGTATGTATTCTTCTTATAATCATAATTTTGACATATGATGCAACATCATTTATCCATTCAAGATGTTTTGTGTTGAAAAATCACAAGTTCATCTAGCAGTTTGTTTATATTCTTTTGATTCTAGAATCAGTGTGGAGGCCAGATTTTGTTTCTTTTTGGTGAATTAATTGGTATTCACTAATATGGATTTGTAGGATGGCAAGTTGGTGCAGAAAATGTGTGTATTTAAAACCAAAATTGGAAAAGTTGGCGGCTGATTATTATCCAAGGTCAGCTTAGCACTTACTGATCTCAATTTAATGCTGCTGTAAACTTGCAGATCATGACAACTCTCCAAACGTTTCTTCTGTTTGACATAAATTCTATTCAATTCAAGTAGGATTATGTGCAGAAAACTTCATCATTTTACTCTCGAATCAACAAAAACGGCGTAAACAATCCAAGTATTTTGAATAAACAGACATGCTTTCTTTTCTGACCCTTCATTTTTGTTCAATATACCAAAGTTGTTGATAAAGCTCGCCTCTAAAAAGGTTAGAAAAGCTGAATGGCCATTTTACTTTTTCCAAACTGTACCTTCCCTTATTGCCATTACTTTAATTGTCATTTCTTTTAAGATCCTCTTTTAAGGTTCCTTCTATAGGAAATGAAGAAAATAGTATGCTGTTTATAAAGAGACATTTTAAAATCCAAATTTTTTGCTGAATCACCTTCATATATATTATTTTTTTTTTTCATTATTTGAGTAATGTACTTCATTGGGATCATGCTGGAATGCTTTAATTTTCTTCAATGTAAGTAAGAATATCTAACTTAATATAGTTTGAACTGTTATTTTGTAGATTGTTGTTCTATTGTGTTGATGTCAATAAAGTTCCCCATAAGCTCGTCGCCCGTGCCGAAGTCACGGTAAGTCTATAGTTCCTTTGCAAAATATTATTGTTCAAAAAATAAGTTTAAGGACTGCTTTCTAAAAATCTTACTTAATGCAATTTCGTCGTACAAAACGAAAATAAGTTTGATTTGAAATTGAAAATCCATACGTTCTAGATTTTTGGGTTTTAAGGATAGCTTGGAAATAGTAAAACCACTTCGGATTAGTTGAGGCGATCTTAGTCGAATGAGTTTTGCTTATCTCCATCGATTTGCCCTCTCTCCCTCTGGAAATTAATTTAAATCTCCGATTTTCTTCACCACATGAATCTGGACCTCCTGGGCTTCCAAATTTTCTCAGAAAATGCCAACTATACAGGTGACCTATAATGCCATTGGATTAAAAACTGTGGTTTACTTCTCTCTCTCTCTCTCTCTCGATCTCTATAAACGAAATGAGTTTTGGACATTACAGCTATGGAAAAATGGTACGAAAAGGGGTGAGGTGATTGGTGGCCACAAAGCATATCTAGTCGTTAATGAAATCCGCGACATGATTGAAAATGAATCTACCACATGACACATTGCATAGGTTTGTACATCTTCTTTTTCCATCTGTTTCCTTAGGAAGCACAAAACATGATCAACCTTTCTATTGTCCGGTCAATACATCGATCGTTTAGGAGAAATCTGAGTTCAGAATTACTCAAATTATCCCCATTATTGCTCGATTTGTGTTTTCTAGTTTGATTGACGAGGAGGATGGTTATTTTGAAGCCGGAGCAAGAGCGAGCGTCATTAGAAACTCGTGCAAAGTTTTTCAGGTACATGAATACAAATGATATCATCAGGCGGGTGGTCATTGGAACTGTATAGTGCAACTGGTTTTTATTGGAACAATTTTTTATAATCTTATTTATAACGATAGGTCGTGGCACTTATCATTTGTAGATTGAGCGATCAAATTGAGTTAGGAAAGATGGATTCGCCAAAATGATTTGGAAATCATGGCATAAATATCTTTGGAATTCTTTCGTCACGTTTATTTTTTAATTTTACTTCATGAAACGTCACTGATTAATGATTTGTAATACTATCTGTCAAAATGCACTAATTAATAAATATCACGTCAAAAAAAAAGAAAAAAGAGTTAAAATTATAAAAAAAAAAAAACATAGTATTACCTTGTAGGAAAAGACGTTTGAAAAGTGAAGCATCTAACGAGACATTAATACGATGCAAAGTCAAATTATTGTGCTAGTTTGTATGCTTATCATAAGTAAAGTAATTTGCCAATGGGTTCTTTTCGATTAAATATCATTTTGAAAAGCTAAAGTCGTGGTTAACTTAAGAGTTAAATGTTTGTTAGTCGTACTATAATTTTGACCCGTCGTAACTAGTTCGCAAGGGTGAGTAATATTATGATTGTCACGAAAATTCGCTCGTTTTCTTTTTAATCTCTTCCCGACGTCTATTTTTCAAAGAATAATATTATGTATATCGTTTATTATTATTTTTTAATTTTTAATTCTTGAAGTGTAAACGTTGTTACTAGATTTTGTCAATTCCCAAAATATCTCTAAAAGAAAATCTTCTATATTTGTATTTTTTAAATTTCCATTTTCATGGCATCCTAACACCTCAAAGGAAAGATGCCCATGCAAGCATGCATCGCCGATCACCGTCCATTTCTAATCGGACGGCCCACGATCCTTCTGTTTCTCTTCTCTCTCTCTCTCTCTCTCTCTCTCTCTCTCTGGTATGTTGGGCCGACGCCAGTTTTCTCTTGGAATTGTTTCCAAATTCTTCCCAGATTTTCCAGGAAGATAGCTGAAACTCTCTCTGCCTTTCGCCGTCACCTTTCCTTTTACTGAAATGGAAAGTGCTTCGACACGACGCCGTCTGCCACTCCTGCAACTTTCCTAAATTAAATGTGTGCATCGTATTTATGTATGCGGGTGTCGTCGCTTCGTCGTGGTTGATTGCTGGTCGTTTCTTTTGATTTCTCTGGATTGTTTATGTATTTTATTTCTATATGGCGTAAGATTTAGTTTCAGGAAGAAAATATCAATTCAGAGACTTCGCCCTTGTATTTGATTTAAAGGTTAAGGTTCGCCTTTTTTTTTTTAATCCTTCTTCCCCTTTTTCTGGTGTAAATTATAAATATCAATAGTTGTTTGGTTACTCGGAAAAAGGCTAAAGACGATACGAGGTTGTTAGTGCTTGATTTCGTGGTTGTCTCGTAATTTGTTAAATTTAGAACGAAGAAAATAATTCACAAATTCTGCTTGATGGTTACTGCTTTTATCCTTTGGAGTTTATCAACATTGCAACTGTAATTTTGATTCTTTCTCCTTTTCGTGCGCACTGTAATAGTTTGCATCTGATTTTGGTATTTTTGGGCTTTTCCTGGCAAATAATACGTGGTCGATGTTGAGGGTGTGATTTTGTTTGTTTTTCCCCCGTTTCACGTGGTCAAACTTTTGATATATATATATTTTTTGCCTTGTAGAGTTCTGAGATGACTTCTGGGAGTAATGTTGATCTGGGAGTCCTGGATGAGAGTTTGCCAGTGGAAAATGGAACTTTAGAAGATAGGTTTGAGAGTGAGCTTGAATTGCTGCTAAGAGAACAACAGCATCAATCATTTATTGAAAGAGAAAAAGAATGGAACATATATCGTAGTGGCAGTGCTCCGCCAACAGTTGAAGGATCACTTAATGCAGTGGGTAGCCTTTTTAGGAACTGTGATTTTAGCAATAGCAATGTTAGTAATAGTAACAATAATGGAGGTTCATCTGAAGACCATATTCGTTCAGATCCTGCTTATCTTTCCTATTACTATTCCAATGATAATAACAATCCAAGACTGCCTCATCCCTTTTTGTCAAAAGAAGACTGGCGTGCTACACAAAGATACCAGGCCAATGGATCTCAATTTGGGGGTATTGGGGATAGGAGGAAAAGGTTAGTTGATGATGGTAACAGATCATTATTTTGTGTCCAGCCAGGCGTATCTGTTCAGCAACAAGAAAATTTTTGTACAGATTTGAGTTATTCTAGTGGAAGAAATTTCTCTTCATCTGGCGATAGAAGCTCAGATAGACCAAATTCAATTCCTTCTAATGACCTTGGTGGGCGGAGGAAGAGTTTTGCTGATATTCTTCAGGTGATTATAGGTTTTTAATTACTCCAACAGTTGTATTATTGGCTGCAAAAATTGGCTTAGACATCCAACATAAAAGAACAACATTACTGTAAAATTATATTTTTCACACTTGGGCTCCCATCTTTCTTCTACCAAGCAATAGACCGATCTTTTACACGAGTCATGGCAGGATTTGGTTTTATGTGGAATACTATACTCTGTTTGAGCATTTCATTCATCTTCATACGCATGCTAATCTACATGTTATGACTTTGGCAACTCTTTTGACCAACATTTTTTATAGGAGAATGGGAATCCATTTTCAAATTTAATTATCTTTTCTGCTTTCGTTTTATCCTCTTTCACTTTCACACTAGTTGCATCTTGATTTTTGGTACATTTAAGAGGTCTTATGACTAGAGTAATTGTAGTCTGTTTGTTGTTCCGGGTAATACTCAGCGCGTTCATTTATTGATAGAATGTGTTCTTCCTTTTGTCCTCAGCTGTCACAATATATTGACGGCATCATAGATTTTCTTATAAGCGTGTATTCTTTCTTTTAGATGAGCTATGCCAGCTTTCAAACTTTTGGCAGCAATTCACCTTATTGCACACAATTGTTAATTCAAAGTTTTCTTAGCCATCGTTTTGAATAAGTTGTGCTTTTCTTGGCTTATTACACTGAAAAACACTGTATTTGGATTTAGCTGAATTTATTTATTTACCCCTTGTACCTTGATTGTTAAAGGGGAAATACTTATTATTACTCTATTTTGGAGTTTTTATTTTGACCAGACACCTTTAATGACTGCAGGAAGGACTTGATCGGCCTGGTTCAGTTTCATGCCAACCATCACGCCCATCAAGTCGTAATGCTTTTGGTGATTCAGTGGGTGCTGTTGATTCTAAGATGCCTGGTTTGTCTAACGTAGTAGGTTCAGAACTACAAGAAGGAGCAGCTGCTTATAGCCTTTTAGGATTGCAAAGCCATGGTAGACCAGTTTCTCATTCATTTGCAGCCTCGGTTGGGTCATCTCTGTCAAGAAGCACAACACCTGAAGCACAGCTAATTGGAAGAGCTCCAAGTCCCAGTCTTCCACCTGTGGGTAGTAGGATATTTCCTGTCGAGAAAAAGAACCATTCATCAAATATCCAAAATGGTTATTCTTCTTACATTGAGCAGCCAGACATTACAGCTAATTTAGCTGCTTTGAGTTTGTCAAACAATAGACATGAAGAAAGTCGGGTTCAATCTCAGCTTGAACTAGATATCAATAACCAGTCTGATTATCTGTTCAACTTGCCCAACGGAGGTGGCCTTAGTCTGCAGCAGCAATTAACTAATGACTCCATTGATACAAGTGTCCCATTTCCAAGTGATTATGTAGATTTAGCCAGGAAAAATGGGATTCTTAGAACCCTCAATGCATCTAGCTTATTGTCCAATGAGCGTGTTAACTTTCCCAGGAGAACTTCCTCCTCTGCCAATCTTTATTCAAACGTAGGTTCTTCAGGCTTTGGATATTTGGAAGGGCCAAATATCCATCGACAGAATGCAGATAGTATAAACATTGGTTCTGGTTCCTCTACCATAAATAGGAAGCTGAATACAGTGATGAACAATCACATTGATGCAGGTAAGCTCTCTCCACGGTTTTTGTATTTTCAATTGCACCTATAGGCATTGTAACTTTTACCTATTTCTTTTTTTGGTTAGGTTGTGCCTTGGATGGAAGTAGGAACACACAAAGTTTGGGTGCCCTTAGAAATCATATGCATGGTCTTCAATCTCCGTTCATTGAACCATCTTATGCTAAGCTCTTGCCTGGAAGCTCTGAGTATGTGACCTATTGTAGATCGAGTCCTGGTGATATCTCTCAGGTTCGTGATTCAACAGGCACTTCACAAGGAAACTTGGATGCGTTTCAAAAGGCTTACCTTGAGTCCTTGCTTGCTGAACAAAAGCAACAATATGAATTGTCACTTTTAGGGGAATTCAATGGTTATAATCGCAGGCATTTTGGCAATCCATCATCTGGTATTAGTATTCCATACATGGGGGATTTGATGGCTAATGCCAGACTCTCTTCTATTGGATCTGGAAGTTCAATGCTGCAGAATGAACGAATCTCACGCTACAATTCGATGACTAGAAATTTCATGGGAGAATCTATTGGGTTATGGCCCTCAGACATTGGTAACTTAATGGAAGGAAGACTTGGATCGTCCTTATTGGATGAGTTCAAAAGCAATAAGTCGAGGTCTTTCGAACTTTCGGACATCATTGACCATGTAGTTGAATTCAGGTATTTGACCATTGCCTTGTTTGTTTATCTCAGTAGATCAGAATGGTACTGGTTTTATCTTTGCATATCTTTGACGTAGAATGTGTGGTTTTATCTTTGCATATCTTTGACGTAGAATGTTTTTCTGGTTGATGTAGCATGGATCAATATGGAAGTCGTTTTATTCAGCAAAAGCTTGAAACTGCCAAATTGGAAGAACAGAACGAGATTTTTTCTGAGATTATTCCACATGCCCGAACCTTAATGACTGATGTCTTTGGAAATTATGTTATTCAAAAGGTAACGTCTTATGTAATTGAAAATGCTGATTTATGGTCTATTATGTCATCATAATCGAATTCTTAATCAGAATATACGGTGCTTTGAATCACAGTTATTTGAGCATGGTACAGAAAGCCAAAGAAAGGAGTTAGCTAGCCAACTTACTGGCCATGTTTTGCCTCTAAGTCTACAAATGTATGGTTGCAGAGTTATTCAAAAGGTATTTTTTTATCTCCTTTCGTATGATTGATTATCATGGTTATAGCTTTCTCCTACACAGTTCTTGGACGCTGTTTCATATTAAATGGGTATATGGATACCTGTATATATTGTCCTGTTTGATCTACTTTTAACATACGTCATGTTTTTGTTTCATAAATTTTCCCCAAAAGCCTTTTAGCTGATTTCTGTTAATTATGTTTATTATATAAATTGTGGATAAGTAAAAGCATTGAACTAAGGATATTATGAAGATGAAGGTTAAAATGTAGTACCATAAAACAGCTACGCTATCATATTAGTAGTGCTGTCATATTCAGCTACATATTGGTTTATTTTCTTAGGGTTTCCTGAGTTAAGAACTCACTACATGAAGAAGTGACAGGTAGTACTTTCTTGCCGATTAAAGCTAACTAAACATTTGTCATTATTTATGTCTGAGGAATATTGGAATGTAATTTTCTCTGATGTTTAACTATGGTATATGAATTTATTTGGCTAATAATATTGTGTTTTTTGTTATAAGAATGAGCTTTATTCCTGCTACTAGATTTCCGGTGACAGTGATTAATCTGAATGAGATGGAGGCATATATGACATGAAATACTGTATGATAAATACGAAACCTGGTAAAGTCATAATGAGTATGTGTATCACAGGCTTTGGAAGTGGTCGATGCAGATCAGCAGATGCACATGGTGGCAGAGCTTGACGGGGCAGTAATGAAATGTGTACGTGATCAAAATGGAAATCATGTAATTCAGAAATGTATAGAGTGTGTCCCTCAAGATCGAATTCAGTTCATTATCTCAGCTTTCTATGGGCAAGTTGTTTCATTATCCACCCACCCTTATGGCTGCCGGGTTATTCAGGTTAGTATTATTATTTTTTTTGTGAGATATTTTATGTATCACGAGGCCGATTGATTTTTTTCTCTTGATGGTGACAGAGGGTTTTGGAGCATTGTGATGATCTGAATACACAACGTATTATAATGGACGAGATCATGCAATCTGTATGCTCTCTATCACAAGATCAATATGGAAATTATGTCATTCAGGTGCATAAAATTTTCTATATAAATTGTTGATCTTGTTGATATCGACCAAAATTAATATCCGTATCTATTTTTGTTGTTCTTCTCCTTTCATTAAGTAATCTCAATAAAAGAAGAAACTAATTAAGAAAATCTTTCCATTTTGTTGCTTATACGGGAGAAAATTTCTGAAGTAGGAACACTGACAATTTCGTAGTTTATATACTTTCACTTCTGTTTTTTATGCATGTCATGTATTGACTATTTTTTATATATATTTTTAAGGGTTATGTAGTATTTTTTCTGGGTGGCACAAATGGCAGGAATAATTATTTTAACAGCGTCTTCTCATATTTGAGGATACATATACTTCAACTGTGTATCTTTATCAATGCCTTTCAAATAATTTTTAGGGTAATTTGGGTCATAGTTCTTCCTTGTACAAAAACTAGTTGATTGAGATTGTTTTTAGCCTTTTTTTAAATTTTTTGTTATTAGATTATGTTCGAATCTTTTTGAGTTGTTTAGTTATGTGTCTTATTCTTTTTTTTCTTCTAGAAGTAAAATATTTGTCAGTAACCCTGATAATTATTTATTTTCTGCAGCATGTTCTTGAACATGGTCTGCCACATGAACGATCCGCCATCATAACCAAGCTTGCTGGGCAAATTGTAAAGATGAGTCAACAGAAGTTTGCTTCAAACGTTGTGGAAAAATGCCTAACTTTTGGCAGTCATGAAGAACGTCAACTTTTGGTGGATGAGATGCTGGGTTCTACTGATGAGAATGAGCCCTTACAGGTTTGTTCCTCCTCACCATTGCTTAATTTTTGAAATTTAATCCCCAGGCCAAATAAAAGTATCCTTTTGGTGATTAATGGGAGTGTTCTAACTTGAGTATGTAATTTCAACCTCATTAATGGTTTCTCATTTATGTTAAGAGAACAGAGAGAATTTTAGTTTGGTTCTTCTAAGCGGAGAAAACTTGTTGTAAACTAAGTTTCCATGTGCTTTTTCTTAGAGAGTTCTTCTCCTCTCTTATTTGTCAGTTCTGGTTTCTAATTTTTCATTATTGAATTACGAATATTCAGGCAATGATGAAAGATCCGTTTGGAAACTACGTCGTCCAAAAGGTTCTGGAGACATGCGACCCTCAAAATCTCGAGTTGATCCTTTCACGCATTCGCGTTCATCTGAACGCGCTGAAGAGATATACGTATGGCAAGCATATCGTTTCTCGTGTTGAGAAGCTCATTGCCACAGGAGGTAATATACCTTTTCTTCCCATTTTCTTCCTCCTATATACATTCCTCAGTTTTACCTACTGGCATAGATTTTTCCTCATTTGCAGAAAAGAGAATCGGGATGACATCTTCAGCCACTTCACAACAGCAAGCCCTGAAATAGAATCCACTGGCTTATATCTAGAGCAGAAATCTACAGTTTTTTTTTTCCATTTTCTATCCTTCTTGAACTTTGCTCAATGAGGGTCAACTGTAGAATGTTAATAAGAGAGAGAGAGAGAGAGAGAGAGAGAGAGAGAGAGAGAGGGTTGGGTTGGTATAAACTGGGTTTACCCTTTCAGAATTTGATCTTTTTGAGGTTGATAATAGTATGTAGCAAAAGCAATTGTACATGGTTGGATGGGAAGTAGCAAGTTGATATTGTAGTGAAATGGGGTGGAGTGAGTCAGTCTTGTTTACAGAAATTCCACTTCCATTTCATGTAAATACAGTCCAGTTTTTATTTGAACGAATATATATATTATATATCTTTCTGTTTTCCTTCATTTCCATAGCTTTTGATTTCTGAATTCTGCACTTCCCTTCCACAGTCATCGATCATCAACGTTTTGCTACGTCCACTAATTTGGAAACCTACAAGAAAATGCTGCCGAACATGTTTCTGCGTATTTTATTTGAAAACCTGTAGTGAATTTTAGCTTTCAGAGTATTTTATTTGAAAACTCTGGTGAGATGGACTCATGGAGGGTTCTTTGCCCAAAACGGAAATACGAATCGAGCTCAACTCGAAAAACAACGCGAGTGGAATGGGTTCTGCGACGGAAAGTTCCCTGCCGCCGAGAAGATTCATCATCTTCCGATGAGAAGAAGTAGAAAGCGTGGAATAGCGACCGATGTCGCGGACTATTTATCACAAGTTAGCAGTAACTGCAAAAGCTTAACTGACTCTCTAATTCTAACGGCAGAAGGTACCAGCCACTGCCAAACTCTGGTTCTTGCTATCTCTGATGCGAAAACGGTTTTTTCTGCACAGAAACATTCTGTCCAGCTCAAGCCCATTTGCAGCGAGAGTCGGTTTATCAAGTAACTCTGCATAATCTTCTTCAGATCGTTGCCTGGTTTGAATTCATATATCCTTCTGATTATTGGGTAGCTGCCTATTTGTAGAGATGGATGACGTTTCCTAGTTTCATTCGATTGCCGTGCATTTTCTTTCGTTTGTTTATCTTTCCTTCTTCTCTGAGTATAAGTTCCCTGTTGAATTAGGCGCCATCGATTTTTCTTTCTCGGGAAAGAAATGAAAAGTGGATGGCAGGAATCGGAAGAAAGACTTATATTGGCCTTCCTGGATGAGTTCAAAAGCAAAAAGTCTAGGTCTCTGGAAATCTCGGACATTGTTGGTCATGTAGTGAAAGTAAGGTATTCAACTATTAGCCCAGTTTATCGGAATGGTACTGGTTTTCTTTTCTATCTTTGATGTACAATGTTTTTATGGTTAATGTAGCATGGATCGATACGGAAGCCATTTTATTCAGAGGAAGATTGAAATTGCCTCAGTGGAAGAGAAGAACAAGATTTTTTCTGAGATTATTTCTGATCATGATCGCTTAATGAGTGATGATTTCGGAAATTGTGTTGTCCAAAAAGTAACATTTTGTGTAATTGACAATGCTGTTTATGGTCTATTTCTTCCCAACTGAATTCTTAATCGGAAGGTGTTCTTGAAATTACAGTTTCTGGAGGAGGGTACTGAAAACCAGAAAGAGGAGTTAGCTAAAGTACTTACTACTGATGTTGTGGATCTTAGTGTGCATAAACATGGTTTCAAAGTCATTCTGAAGGTTTTTTCCTTATCCTTTCAAATAATTGAACAAAATGGTATTAGCTTTCAGCTCCTCCCTCCTTGGATTTGTTTCAAATCACGACCCGTTCGAAGCTTGAAAACTACAGTTTGGGCGAACTTAATGTTCTTTCTCTAGCTATCTATGTCATTCTAGCACTGTTGACATAAATAGTGTCACGCCAATCTGTATAATCTGGTTTGTTCTAGTTTTTTCCTGCATTATTGTCCTGTTGCATAATGATTTCCCATGAACAAGTCAATTATCGTCATTATATACATTGTGCATAAATAAAAGCATCTAATAAAAAATTGAGGAGAGATGCAAGTAGTAAAATAATCGAGGAAAAACAACTGCATGCTCATTCTAGTGTTGGTTTACTCATCAACGTTTGGTTTATGTTCTAAGCGGTAGCTAAGTTATGAGATTACTACAAGTAACTGCAAGGCGGAAGGCAGGTTCTTCTTTGCTGATTAAAGTCCTAATTAGTTGTGGAAATAGAGTAATTACAAATTTCTTTGATGTCTATTATATTATATGAATGCATCTGGTTGATAATGTTTTTGAAAACCTTTCGAGATTGGGACGCATAGATCCAATCCGATGTGATAATAAACTGTAATAGATTATACGTTGGAAGTCCTATCGTTCCACACATCTTGTGACAGGCTTTGGAGACACTTGATCTGGATCAGCGGTCTCGGATAGCGCAAGGGCTTGATGGGTATGTGATAGAATGTGTAGTAGATCCAATTGGATGTCTGGTAATTCAGAAATGCATAGAGTGTGTCCCGCAAGGTCAAATTCAATTCATTTTCACAACTTTTTATGAGGGAGTTTTTTCATTATCCACCCACCCTCATGCCTGGAGGGCCATTCAGGTTATTACCATGTTTTTTTTTTCCTTTTGTGTGACTTATATTTTGTGTATCCACAGGCTAATTGAATTTCTTTCTTTTAATTTTACTCCATCTAACAGAGTGCTTTGAAATGTTGTGATGATTTGAGTACACGAGAAATGATAATGAATGAATTAATGCCGATTGTTGGGGATGTATCACGAGATCAATTTGGAAATTTTGTCATTGAGGTAAATGAAACTCCCTGGACAAATTGTTGGAGAGATTCTTCTTCATATGAAATCAATTATTATAAAACCCTGATTATCATCTATATTCTGTAGAGTGCTCTTGAGCATGGTCGACCACAAGACCGATCCAGCATCATAAACAAGTTTGCCAAACAAATTGTAGGGATGAGCATTCACCAGTTTGCTTCGAATGTGATCAAGAAATGCCTAACTTTTTGCAGTCGTCAAGAGCGTCAACTTTTGATCGACGAGATCTTTGATCCTACTGATGAAAGTCAGTCCTCACAGGTTTGTTCCTCCTCAATCGCGACAAATTGTTTGTTTTCTTGTAATCAAAATTATCCATGGTTTCTAATTTCCATCGGTAATTGGAATATTCAGCTGATGATGAGGAATCCATTTGGAATCTCAGTTCTCCAAACAGTTATCAACACTTGTGCCATTCAAAAGTTAGAGTTGATTCTGGCTCAAATTCGTATTCATTTGCATTGTCTAAGGAGAGA
This sequence comes from Begonia peltatifolia, assembly GCA_022433055.1. Lineage (NCBI taxonomy): Eukaryota > Viridiplantae > Streptophyta > Magnoliopsida > Cucurbitales > Begoniaceae > Begonia > Begonia peltatifolia. Next base: position 23,942,431 of record CM039520.1, on the reverse strand, counting down.
CACTTTTCGTATACATACCGTTGCTCGCATTGAGAAGCTCGTTGAGGCAGGAGGTGATCCACTTCTTTTCGGTTTTGCTTCTTTGTATAAATAGTTCTAAGTTTAACTTACCGGCTCTCATTTACAGAAGGGAGACTTGAGAAGGCTTCTTCAGACCTTTCCCAAGCCATTATTCCTAATTGATTCAAGGTGTACATCTTGCGTCCACTACCAGATAAGATTCTTTTTTTTCCCTTATAGTCTTGATAGCCCTGGTTACTGACCAGGTAGTGTAAAGTGTTTCTAGAGAGAGAATTCACTTGGTTTTGCTTTAAAGAAGAAATCTATAGTTTCTCTGTTTTCGTTCCTGGTAACTTAAGACCACTCGATTTTGGAACTTGACTTGAAGAGGGAGGGAGAGAGAGAGAGAGAGAGAGAGAGAGAGAGAGAGAGATGTCTTTACGGAGAAGTGCAGTCAATATACGAAAATGAAAATGATTGTGGAGAAATACAGAGTATTCAGATGAAGGTCATACGTATACATACATGTATTCCAATGCAAAGGTAAACTTGAATTTCAATCCTTAAATTTGTTTATACTTTAACTAACCATAAGAATTGGTAACAAATAAGTTTTAAATATGTACAAAAAAAGAAATCAATTTGAATATTCTGCTGTGTTTGTATGCATGAATCCAATTCTAAGTTAAGCTTCAAAAAATCCACCATTTTTTCTTCTTAGAGCAGTATGCCGGTAGCTCTGCATCAGCAAATTAAGCAAACTCGATTGAGTTTTCTAATTTTCTTATGAAAAAAACTCATCAAGCATGTTATCGATGGAGAAATTCATGCATTAGTGGTACCTCCTTCGGGATATATTGAATTATAATGCACCTCAGCCCAGAAACTCAAGCAAATAACTGCAGAATCCACAAGAAGTTTGAGGTAACCTTTGTAGAACTAAGAATTAGTCTGTTAATTAAGACTACCTCGTTTTGACTTCTCTATGTGGGGAAGTATCTCGATATAACAAGTATCTTTGAACGAAGTAATCACAAAAATCTTCACACCAAACTGCAATAAATAGAGAGATTTCTCATTATAAGATTGTCCAAGTGTAAAATAAGATTCTAATCTTGCTAAATAAGATTTGTAAAGCTCGAACCCAGTCGGCTGCTGCTTGTAAGGTTACGTGATCACCCCACTCGCCTTTCCTGGTTCATTAAGACGTAGCATTCAACTAAAATAAGTCATTTGCAGCAGGAATTAAAAATAGTGTTAAAAAGAGAAAAGAACATGCTGTATACTTTCTCATTTTCTTCAAATAGTCATCGTAAGGCATCGAAACGTAACCCTCATAGATTTCTCGGAAGGTATTAAGCTGGCAACAGCAACATATGAGAGAAATTACATGGTTAAAATTCAGATCCCAACGGAGAATATCGTAAAAAAAAACAAATATTTATAATTCATCCCGTATAAACGAATTTCTCCATATTTGATGTAGAATGGGTGTATTGCTTTCTTCATTAATCTCTACTTTCTAAATCTCTTCATTTTTTTTCTAATGTCTTCAATCTGTTTATTTCTCCTTCCAATCAAAATTGCTCTTCAAATTTGCATGAAAATCCATCAGAGAAGACATACAAATCAAGATCCAACCAACCTGTCCGACAATTTGTTGTCTCACAAAATCATGATACTCAGGAGAGCGATAAAGTTGATCCGACAGCGCACCAAACTGAAAATTATAATCATATTTCATGTTAATTAAAAATGTTAACTTATTTATCATCTGCAATGTGATATGCCACCATTTACTTATATGATAGAGTGCCTAAATAAATAGTAGTTGTAATTAGTATTAGTGCAGCACTGATTGTAACTATTGATAGTTGATGAACTGCAGTTAGGGGGGAATTGAGTATTGTGTGAGGAGAACTGCAAGAGATCCCGGGGTCTTGAAAGCTTGGGAGATTCTAGATTAAATCAGTCTGAGAAAAATCTTGTCGTCATCAATCGATTAGTAAATCTTGTTTTATCACAATGCTGAAGGAATTTGAGAATGCTTCGACACAAATGTAATTATTTTTGCAAAAAATAACACTTCATAGTTGAAACCCTTATCGATATTGCAAGGTTAACGAATCTTTCCAACGTCCAATCAACCATTATCATGAATTGAGAGCATAAAACTATTTTTTGAGAAAACATAATTCACATCCTGAAGATAAATTCATAGTTAAAAATAAAAATTGAAGAATAAATTTTCGAGTGCATACTAATTTCAAATTATCTTCAACCTCCAAAAAATAATGATTAAATTACATCATTTTTGTTTCATAAATTAGTTGAATTTTCTATTGATCACGAAGAAAGTATGAAGACGGAGGAGTATATAAGTGTTTAGCATCTAATCATCTGAGTAGATGGGACTAACTTTACTTATATGTATGAACATTATATTAAGTGGTTCACTGAAGTAACTAACCTGACAATTACCATCCCCATCAACCTTCAGTTCAACAAGATCATATAACTGCAATCTATAGATATATAGAAACAAAACAAAACAAAAAACAATTCAATATCATAATCTGAATACTACGAAAGTCTAACAAGGACAACCTATCTAGAGCCAATTAATTGTTTGAAAAAACAGACAAGATTTACATTATGTTTGATATCTTATAGTGGTCGGACGCCATTGAAAAAATAAACAGATAAAATGGACGAAGGGGATTAACATTAAAGTCATTTGCTAATATGCGGATCCTAATATCAAGAAACGAATACCATCAAATACCTCTATTTCAATCTTAACTCCACTGTTTTTGCGAGATTATGCCCATTATTTCCACCATCTTATGGATGTTTATGAGTTTTAAAACAAGTAACTAACTAGAACATCCAGAAATATTCACCACTATATTAGCAAAGATTAAATGGAAAGAAAAGGGAACAGATAATTACAAAATATCTATATAAGGACAACCTAAAAGAAACACTAAATTGACCATGCGGATATGAAAAATATTATACACAGAGGATAAAAGAGACAAGACCTTTCTAAAAGCCTTTCATGATCCGATATCTCCTCATCAGCTGATGGCAATTTCTCATTAGTTTTAGGAACATGCTGCATTTACTCATTGAAAGAAGTCAGCAGTTGCTAAAAATAAATACTTGCAAGGTATGAAAGCAGTAATGTTTTACATCATTGTGTCGTCGTGAGCTGTTTTTGCCTTTTTTTGTAAATTTGGTCCATCAATTTACCTATTACTAAAATATTTTTTACATCAAAAGTTTCAAAAGGAAAATACTAACATATGGCATTGTTTTAATTGAGTTATATGATTATCAAGTTTATGGGCTAATAAAGGACAGTGTAGACCAAGAAGATTTGTAAAAGTAATCATCTACTTAAGGAGCAAGCTAATAAAGCTTTTCCACAACATGCTTAACTGCATCACACCAAAATTCAATCTTCAAAAAAAAAAAAAAAGAACTTACAATGTCACTTTCATCACAGTCACGTATCTTTTTAGATCTATTCTAGTAGTTTTCCCCAAAAGTGCCCAACTCCCAAGGATATTTAAAGGGAAAATGAGAAATTGTTTCATCGATAGTGGAAAATCAAGAATTGGCTTGTTGATCTATCCATTTAAGCTGTCTGTTCACATTACATAGTGTATGGTCATTTGAACATTTAATTTCTATTGAATACGAACAAGGTCCTCGAATAGTTAAAAGATGAACTCCTGGATAAATAAGAGGCACAGGAAGAAAAATATTCCATAGAAAACACATATTTATATCAACCATTGCATTTACATTAAACGCAGCTCTTAGATATAAGCTTACTTACAGGAATAGGAACCATCTGATTCAGTCTTTTGCCCACTTCACCATCAAGGGCAGTCTCATCCACAATTTCCAATGAATAGGAACACCCTTCATCGGAATATGATGCTTTTTCTTCGTTGGGATGTGAACGGGAAATTTCGATTTCATCCGCCTCGTTGTTTACTATCTTGCTTAGATCCTCTCCCTCCTTACTTTTTATGCCGCCTTCATCAGATGTTTCATCAAATTTGCCGTGCTCTGTACAAATTCAGAAACCAAACTCATTGAGAAACTGCTAACCAGACAAGATATTATGAATATATAATAAATTCTGTGCTTTTACTACCATAATGACTGTGCCTTTTTGAAGGGCCAAGCCAATCCTGCACAAGAACTGAAGCTTGCACATGCTCTTCCCCAGTTCTATACCTCCCCGAGGTTTCTAAAGATCGAACTTTTGATAATTCTTCCTGAAAAGCCTGAGCTATTGCTTCATCGTTCTCCACATTACATGGGTCCAAATATCCTTCTCTGGCATAAGCCACTTGATTAAAACTTGGATCATATTCAAACTTTGTAACTATCCTCTGAGAGCCATCATTGGCATATGTACAGACATCAAGAAGATGAAGGCCCCATCGCTTAACATCTGCATCGATATCATATGTTCCCATATCCTACATCCGCCTTGCTTTTACAAATACTCAGATGGCTCAATAACTAAGAGACATAAACACAAGATAGTAGATAGTCATATTTTCAAACGACCAAGTGGAGTCAAATGACACGGACAATCCAATAATTTAGCTAATCTCCCTATAGAAATAACAAATTTTAACTTTTTCACTCAAACAAAAAAAATATCTCCGTTTGAAACAACGCAGAGAATCACTATCTACCGGAGACGAAAGAAAATGAAGTTACTATGATTCACGTGTAAGGAAATAAAATTAAGCTCAAGTAATCAAATGCTAAAAGGAAGAAATGCTTACAGATTAAACAGAACCACTAATCCAATACCCAACCCAATAAACCTTATCTTCAAAATCCCACACAACCCACGATCAAACGCGAAATTAACAACCAATCCAGAAGAGAAACAGAATCAAACCACAACAGAATAAAAACCCACCTCATAAGCGATAACTGACAAGTTAGAAGAGGAAGAAGGAAAGACGCAGGGGAGGAAAGAAATAGAAGACGCTTGGCATACCAACAGAGATGAAAACTCAACAGATTTACGGACGGCGAAAATAAAGGATTAAAAATATGGAAAAGTAGGCGTCAGTTCAGCGCACTTTGTTGAAATTCTACGATCGTCGAATCGTTTATTTATATAAACATAGTACTGATCGCTTGCTCTCTTTCAATTCCGAAGTTGAACCGCATAGGAGAGAGAGAGAGAGAGAGAGAGAGAGAGGTGGCTTTCTTCACCAAATCTCCAAATTAATCTATCTTCTAATCCGTCAATCTCTCTAATTAAGAATTGCTAATTTATTCCTTAATTGACTTTTTTTAATTACTTTTAATTTTATGATAAATATCAATTCGCTCGAGAGTTTGTAACTCATGCTTTGAATTTTAAATTTCATCAATTGACACATTATATTGTGACTCGTTATCAAATCACATCCTCTCGTCCAACTATTGTATTCGTTAAACACTAAAAAAAACATAACTCATAAAATTAAAAACATATATAGATTATATCGAATTGGTGTAGAGAATGAATCAAAAGCATATGACCCTTTACCTGCTTTTGCGGTTGAATAAATAACTAACTGTTTTGTTTTTTTTTACTAGATTTTGTTTGTTTCTATGTCCCGTTGTTTTGTATTTTAGGAGAAGCGATCATTTTGTATCTTTTTGCTCGCATCTTCGTCCCCCTCCCCCCCAAAATTTTCTCTTATCATTATGTCTGTGATTATCGTGAGACGAATGTCTTGCGTTTTTTTTTTCATATTTTATTTGGTTGATATCGGTTTTCTTGATTCGTTTCCTGGAACAGATGCCAAAAATTTCATCATCAAACGGTAGGATTTACTTGAAACACTGATGATTATTTCTTCAAGCTCTAAATTAATATCCTCAACGTTTTCTCTGTTTGTTTAATTCGTTTGTCCTAAATTTCATCTAAGTCTTCTCTTATCAACATTTACAACATCACGATTTTTCTCGTTTTCATTTTTTATAACAGTTTTGATTCAACATATTTGTTTTCTTTACCATCACTATAAAATTTCGAGAAAAGTCTAAGTTTGTCACGCTGCAAACTTTTCCATACAACCCAAATAGAATTCGAATAATTGAACTCTGCCAAATAGTATATGATTGTACTCAAAATTTACTAGAGGTCGATTATATGCACTATATACGTTCTTCGTTTCTAAGAATTATTGACATCTTTTTAATGGATAAGAAGCATAACAAGGATTATTAGAGCCCAATTCATTGAATGGAATTATCATCTTTGAATGCACAACACATATTTTCAACATCCACTTACTTTATTTTATTTTTTAATATTCTTATACTTTGTGAATATTTCATTTAATTAATATATTATTAACGTACTAGCGTATCATCGTGCGATGTCCATACGTATCACATTCGTATTTTATAAATAACAAAGTTTATTATAGTACATTTTGCAAATATCACTAATAAAATGACGAAATTTTTCCAAGTTTTTTGCTAAATTAGATAGTTAGATTTAATGATAATATTCAATGAAAACAAATTTAAATATTTAATGGAATCAATTTAATTTGATTATAATCACATTTATATATATAATGAAATATATTTAGGAAATTCGACGGATAAACTTTCGAATGAAATATAAATAATTGTTGGGAAAATAACATCTATCATTTACAAAATTTAACTTCTATCGTAATAATTAACAATTTTTTTTTTTTAAATAAAATGTTAATTTTAATGATAATATTCTATGAATATCTTTAACGACAGTATATTATTCTAACATAAATAAAATAAAATAAAATGTTAATTTATTTTTTCAATAAATAAATAAAAATTATTATTCTAACATTAAAAAAAAATGTGCATATAACATTATTCTAAAGTATTCACACTTAGAGCCCGCAATAAATCAAAAGAATAAAAGACTATAAAACATCACCTACTATACAAGACTCTGTTACAGACAACGAACAACCTAAAAAAAACAATCAATATCTGTTACAAACAATAAAACAGCAACATCCATTTTCCTAAAAATAATAATAATAATTATCAAGAAATAATAAATATTCAAAACTGACCACTCTGCATAACATTATATAGACAACTATTGAACTCATTTCTTCTTGAAAGCAACCATCCAGAGGTATGCGATTATCCGGAAAATGACGCCATAGACGATGAGAATAGAAAGGGAGAGACCCCATTCGTTAATATTAAACCCACTTTTTTGGAGCACTGCGCATCGAGTTATAAGCCAGACTGAGTCGTACCTGAACGGAAACTAGAGTTATGTACATGCACAACAAATCCAAGTTTCCGAAACTAGATAATTCTTTTTGTAACAAACGAAGTAAAATTATATCAAATATCGAAAATTGACTAATTTGTCGTCGAAGATAATTGCATTGAAATGTAACTAAATAATCTAAAAAATTACCAAAACGCTTAATCTCAAGATTATCTTCAAATGCGACGAACTATCTTAAAATGTGACGAAAGCATCCTCAAAACAATAACAGATACAATTTCAAATATTTTCTCGAATTGCAAGTGAAAAATTACAAAAAGTCGATTACTTTCCAGGACTTGGTATAAAACTCGAGATTTATTTACTAGGCAGAGAATTTACTCATTACCATAAATATTAGTCGATGAATTTTGACTACGTTAAATCATTGCCATATATCATACAAAATCTGTAAATTTACTAGATTGAGAAATAAAATAAGACATACCTTTCAGCATTTGCCAATATGAATGCTTGCAAAGCCCACTTAGGATAGCAAAGATCAACAATAATTTTCATAATCGCATTATCCATATGCTGCGTCGCTACAAGAGTCAAAACAACCGGAAGAAGAACTGACCACTGCAAAAATGTTATCGATAATACTCAATATAAGTGCATATTTCAGGAAAAAGAGAAAAATTCCAATCTTTTCAATATTTTACTCACCAGTTGAGCAGCACCGGACTGAAAGATGATTGCCAATGCATATGCTATACCAGTCACGCAATAGACCAGGCAGAGTAAAACAACATAATTTTCTCCGAACGAAGATCTTGGGTTGGTGAAGAAATAGAACATAGAAAGATATATCGCAGGCTTTATCAGTGTATTGAAATGGTCAACTGTGTCCTTTGCAATAAAGAAAGCCAAGCTACTCATTCCGGAAGAACTCTCCCTCCAATATTGCAACTTGTCCAGAGAAAATGTTCTTAAAGATGCAATTTTGCACAAAAGAGCTGGCATCAAACATAAAAATCAGAGTAAGAATAGCCCTTTACAACGAATTCAGGATCAGACGTACCGAAAAAACTTATAGATGATATTTTATGACTAATAAAATTCAACTAGAAAAGTTAAAGCAAAACTATATCAACTAATTTATTTTTTCAGTCGGAAAACTGGATCAGCTTATCTAATATAACGAATAGATTAATATAGTTAAGTTGTTTATTTGCATGCATGGGGAATTAAGTAAAAGCAAAAATCTTACAGATTGCAATGATGGAGTAAGTGTATCCATCTGCGCCGAAGTTGTGATCGCTCACGCTTGTAATAGATCCCAAACAGGCTCCAGCAAGTAGCAAGATCAAATAATCTATACCTTGGAGTCTAGATTCTCGTAATCGCTGCTTACCAACTCTGAAATATCAAGGCATAGACAAGATCCAACAATTAGGAACTACGATAATGGGTTTAGCATTTAATACCATCAGAGAACAAAAAAAAAAGCAATTTAAACACCATTTACCTGCCAAGATAGTATTTGTATTGCCGAAATACACCAGGAGTTCTTCTGTGTGACAAATCCTTGGACTGCAAAAAATTGTCCATAATTTTATCTCGTTTGTGCTCCATAGTACTTCTCACTTCATGCCATAGCTCTCCTGCAAAAGATTTTTCAGCTATTGTATCACCGCCAAGGTTCTTTTCATCCGAATGATCAACACCCTCTGGTGATTCAACCCCATTTTCATCTATCTGCATATCTGGCGGTACAGTGTACCCTTTATGACGCATCCATTTAAGAGGAAGCTCTTTGAAACTTACTTCACTTGTACCAGGCTTCACTAGACCCTCTAAAATGTCAATGAAATGGTCTGGCGGGTTAACTCGTTCAGGGACATTAATCCCGAGACTGGCAAAATACTCCTCAACTTTCCTAGTTGATCCGTGATAGACGATGAGACCACCTTTTGCGAGAAGTACTAACTCATCAAACATCTGGAACAAGGAATAGCTGAAGAAACATTTGATTATGAAAAAAGTTAAGAGTTAAAAACTACTTGCATAGAATCTAACTTTCAAGAGATAATTGCAGACCCCTCTTTTTATAAGGAGTATTTGAGCTGATATTTGGTAGTTCCACTTAGTCATTGAAAATTATGAACACCATTTATTTACCTGTTTAAGATTACCAAGTGAAATGCTGAGAATTGAGCAAGATTTTACCTTGGTTGGTGAACGACCATACATATGTTGACGCCTTCTTGAGTTTCCCGTCGAAGAGCTCTAAGAAGTAGCATCGAGGATGCGCTGTCCAAACCAGATGTGGGTTCATCTAAAATCAAAAGTGATGGTTCCATTACCATTTCTAATCCCACATTCACTCTCTTCCTCTGACCTCCTGAGATTCCTCGTTTCTCAACCGTTCCGACCAATGAGTTTCTCACAGCTTGAAGCCCCAAGGATTCAATTACTCTTTCAAGAACTAGAACCTTGTTCGCTTCGGACATTTCAGCAGGTAATCTTCAGCACACAAGAAAGCTCACAATCATGAAATAGAAAAACCATAACAAAAACTCAGAAAGAAAAAATTATAAGATGTGCAAAAGATTAGGAATCTAACGTACCTGCATCTGGCACTGAACCAGATATTCTCTTCAACAGTCAAGTTCCCATGGACAATATCATCCTGAGGCACAAAGCCAATGATTTTCTTGTAGGAATGTATGGAATCATTCTTTCCATTTATGAGAATTGAACCAGTCATCTTAAATCCAAATGTTTTCCCTACCAAAGCAGAGAGAAAAGTTGTTTTCCCTGCACCTGATGGACCCATGACAGCAGTGATCCGGCCAGGCTTAATTTTCCCGGTAACACATCTCAATAAATGCTGCTTTTTCCTTTTCAAAGTAAGAGTTAAGTCTTTGAAAGATATCTCAATTATAGGCCTCTTTTTTATCTCAACATCTTTTGCTACTTTAATAACTCCAGAGAAAGTAAGATTCTTGTTCTCTTCCTCCCGAACTCTCTCTTTTTCAAGTTGCTCATATGCATAATTAAATATCTGGGTATGAGTAGCATGTTTTCCCTTGGGTATATGAATTTCACTTGCTACATCCTCCGTTCCTTTACTGATACTATGACCATGTTTATTTTCAATTTCATGTGTTTCTTGGATGTGCTCTACTCGTTCATTTCTACTTTCTTCCATGATGACACTTGAAGTACCTTCATGTAGAGATGATAATAACTCATCTGTCTCATGTTTAATCTGGACTCTATTAGGATTATCCAGATCCTTCCATGTAAAGGTGTGAGAAAGCTGAACCTGTAGTTGTCTTACATTCTTCTTAGCAGCATCTTTTGCTGATTTCCATCTTTGCCGAGCTCTCGCTCGTGTCCGAGCACTCTGAGCAGCTGCTTCTCTCGATTTAGCAATTCTTCTCTCTCTGATAGTTAAAACTTGATCAGAACAGTTGTAAATAACGAGTAAGAGAACACTCAGTCCGACCTGCACTAGCAATTGAGGTAGTTAATTCGAGAGTCATCGTTTATAGTTTGTGACTTTGAATGATAGTCGTAGGACGAATACTTGCATATATTCCGAACTCAATGAAAACACATTAGTTTTGCAGGTAGATTCAAGATCAATGGAAAGATTTAAAATGGAGAGCGAAGGAAATATCTTACTAATAGCACGATTCCATGAACTTGAATATTCTGCTTTTCGCGGTTCGAATTACATGAACTCAACTTGGAGCAGTCTGCATAATGAACAAATTAACTGTTAAAAAGTCTATGGTATCAGCTGAGCTGAATGCTTATTAATCTGGAAGAATTTGAATTATTTCAACTATCTTACTTTCTTCATATGTAGAACCCATCCTGCAATAATGTCTGCAGTTATAGAAAACAACTTCTTAGCACGAAAGCTGTATCTAAAAATGGGAATGAGTTTTCTACAGAGAATATACTAGTACAATTTTCAGCAATTGTTGTGATAAGAATTACCCGTCACTGCAGGGATTGCTATGAGTGTTTGTTGGACAGTATGATCCAGCAGGACAAAATATATCAGGGCTACTACCCACATCAGCCCAAATATTAGCTCCTCCACAAGTACGGTTCTGTTGTCCAAGAGGCAGCTGATATAAATATCTGCAAAAATTTGACATATCAAGCTTTCTATCCAATATTTGAAGATGAAAACGATGAATGATTTCTGATATTGATCCAAACTTACGGTTCACATACACCCGTAGTTTTATTGAGCGTTGCAAGGGGACAATAAGATCCTAACGGGCAAGCTTCATCAAATCCATTATGCAATTCGAAAACAAGTATAGAAACGTTTAGAGGTTTTATAAGGTCAAGCAAAAGACATAAGTACATTAACATATAAAATACACATAACATTTTTATTCATTTTTTTATAAGAAACGAAGAATGTTGAAAGAAGAAATTTACAATATGAGAGAAGACCCTTCTCAAGAAAAAAAGAAAAATAAATACTTAATTTAAAACAGTTTCTCTCTAATTAAAAAAATTCAGAACAATAGACTTATTTAATAGTATTGAAACTAATATTATATCAACAATTGATAATTGACTCATTACCTTCAAATAGAATAGCATCATGATCAAGCCAGTTGACTTAAAAAATTACCAAACACCTAGCTTCGGATAGAAAATGCATTTTATGATGATTGAATGGCAAAAGGCGACCTAGTATTAAAATTTTTGGCTAGTGATATGGCAAAACCTTGAAGTTTGTCGAGCACGAGATTTTAAAACAAAATAGCAAACACTTGGCGAATTTGAAATGAAATTTAACTTCAATCAAGTAAACACTCGTAGAAAGTTTTGAAATACTTACGAATCATACACGTAATCCCATGAGGACAGAAAAAACCCTCACAACAGGATTGGCAGTCGAGCGTTCTTTCGGGGATGACCTGTGAGTTTCTAAGGTCAATCCTTTCATTGGAACTAACACTACAAGCCCATCCTGGCTCACAACCAGAAACCCATGAAGTCAAATTACAGTTCTTGTTAAGTTTCAAAAAGTTGGTACTTTTTGACCTTTCCAGGATACTATCGAAGTAAAATTCGACTTCTGCTGCTGTACACAATCGCCTTGATGGATCACCTGTCGAACAACAAAAGATTTAATAAGAACTATAATTCACTCAACTGTTCAACCAAACTTTATATCCCATAGAGTTTTCAAAAGTTCAATAAAAACAGAAGGGTGGGGACAAAAACTCTGTCCAGTAAAGTTTTAATTCTCAGAGACATCAAATATAGCAGCCATGTTGTGTCTTTTACTTCCAATAATCATTCTTACCCTTGACCTTCTGAATGCAAGAAGATACGAAGTCCAAATTGGATGAAAAATTAAACGCTCTGTCCCAGTCCCTTTGCCTGAAAACAAATAAAACAATCTCGTGTTAAATCAAATTCCACTCTAGCATACCTACCAAAACAGTTGTTTTATATGATAAAATAGCCAGAAATCGACCATGGAATTCATTCCTCCGAGTAATAATCCAGTAGCAAGATCTAAAAACAGCATAAATCTCCCAGCTTCTGTTTTTCCTTCCATCATCCACATTTTCCCAGAAACCAAACAGAGAAAAAGGAGAGAAGACTCACGCATCTTTGACGCAGAAGCTGGCCCGGTTGCCGAGATCCTGACTCATAATATTGCTCAAATTATAGAGTTGGTCTTTGGCGAGCTGCGTCATCAGTGGAAGATCAGCAGGATTGGTTAACCCATTATTGCCATCAAAACTTTGAGACTCTACCAACTGAACCAAGCTCAGAGCCACAATCGCCACGCATAAAACTCCATAAAATCTACCCTTTCTCATTTTCTGAAAACCCCAACTCCTACCCATCATCCAAAAGGGGAGCTTGAACTTTAGAAGAAGCAAAAGTGGAACATTTCTGGATAAATAATAAAGGGTGGAAGAGGGAAATCCAAGTCCAATCATCGAAGACGCCAGTTTTGAATATAGTAGATCACGGTCTTACAGAAAAAGTTACATTATTCTGCCGTCAATCTTGGTGGTCTGACTCTAAATCGTCTTACATTGCAGGATTATCGTAGAGTTAAAAAATGCAACCTTTCTCATAAAAATAGAAAAATAGAAATTACTTTTCGTAATGAAAATGAAATGAAACCTTTCATGTGATTATGACTTTTTTTTGGATGTATTTTAGATTCATGAATTGTTGTACGTTGACCCAAAACTGTGTTACATATAATATTTCGTGTGGGATAACATTGATTTAAACATGGATATGGACATAAAATTAATATTATTTCTGTCAGAACACTTGGCCAACGTTGTTTGATTTTGACGAATATATTTCATCCGTTGATCAATCAAACATCAGTGAGTTTATCTAAAATTTACTCTCTTTGAAATTAAAATTCCAGATTTCTCGAACGAACTAAATAGAACTACGATCCGACAAAATGAAAATGAAAAAACATATTTTTGTTCCTGCCCAGAAATTTCCACAACCCGCAATCATCTCCGGTGAAGAGCTTCCACCCAGATCATCGGCTTCTCAATACCAAATTGCTGTGGAACACCTTTACTTTTCGAGTTCAAAGCAGCCGGACTTGTCCACTTTCTCTCTCCATGACCTAATGGGGGATGACGACAATGAAGTGTGTCTTCCGTTAGCTGTCACGACGACGAATAAGTGTTTTATATTGCAAGTGGGAAGAAAGATAGGGTAGAGTGCTGTACTTTTCACTTTTTTGGGAATGGAGTTGCCGAAATAGTTACCTGGTCAGTGATCTGTGCATATAATCAGTCACTTCAAAGCAATTTCACCCAATAACTTGAGAGCAGGAACTCCTCGGATCTCCATAGTTAACCTGCTGACTTCTTGGTCGTTCTTTGTCAAATCAACTTTTCGAGACTGATCCTGAAACGCAGGATCAGTCAATACAGTTGTTGAATAGATAAAGAATCAAACGGCATTTTACATCCATCGCCCATTGCATGCTCGATCTGGTTTTGATTCTCAATTTTTTTTTTTTAAATTGAGTTTTGTGTCGGTTTTGTTTAGTTTAAATTCGATTTTGACCACTTTAAGTTCATAATTTTTAATATAAAAATTTTAAATATTATAAATTCAATTTGGTTCGGTTTTTATTGATTTTGAAAAGAACCAAGAACCGAACCAAGTTCCAAAACCGGTTTTTGATTATATCTGAAATGATTTCCGGCCCTATTTGTCTGTACTATCTTAGGCTTCATTTAAGATGAATCTCTAGAAATATGTACACATTTGAACGCCCAAAGACATCTGAAATGTTATATAAAATGACAGTATCTCACCACATTCAAGATTTTATAGCTTAGAGAGTGAGATTAAGAGAATCGAGAGAGCCTCTTCTTACTTCTTCTCCGCGAGCAGCAAGGAAATCCTCAACGCTTCCTGGCTCCCCAAACCACCCGAGATGATCCGCCATTAGGTGCAAGTTATTACATCCGCCACATCGTGCCACTACGACCCCTTTCTCGTATGATTCCCGACAAACCGTCTTCACCGATCTTGTTTCACAGACTTTGCAGGTGAAGATCATCGCAAGATTATGCCTGGGCGATATTTTCAATCTGGAGAGATCGGAAAAGTTCACCGAAGGACTATTTGATTTGTTCTCATGCGAGGAATCAGCAGTTACGTCGTTAATGGGACGTGAATAATCTTTGGTATTACTTTCACATTCCTTGGTGATTTCTGGATTTGGTGTGGTTTGGATCCATCTTCTTGACAAGTTGAATCTGCTATGACAACTGGATTCTGTCCAAAAATATAGAAACATTTAAGCTTAATTCGAGAGTAAAGTTCTTCCAAGTATGATGCAGATAATAGTAAATTTCATTCTACGCGTGAATTTTGCTGAAGTCTATTGAGCCATCAAGACTATGTGTACTGTCAATATTCAAAGGTGCGATTAAGGTACGAAACAATGATAATAAAATATAACAAATAACACAGCCTGAAATTGTGAAGAACGCAACATGATTGTTATATAATAAGTGCAGAGTAAAAATGAATGTTTCTTCAAAGCAGCTTTACCAAGGAGCACGCAGAAGTTGTAAATCAATAAGATGATAAAAAGAGCTACTAGTAATCGCTATTTCATTCCAATTGAAACAAAGGATAAAACATTTTGATGTGGGTTGCAAGAACATTCAAGAGCATGAAATACTGAATATCATTGAAACTTTCTACCTATCTCAAATGGATAAATCATCTGTGGACTGCAGTAATAAACGATTATGCGACTTCTTCCTTGGGGAAATTCTTAACTACAAAGCTACACAACGCAAATTTTTCACGTTTTAGCTAAACTCTGTACTTCAATCGCTTTTATCTAATTCACCACGAAATAGAATGGTCTACATTTCACGATTGAAATTCGAATCCATTAAAATCCTTCGATTTCATCTACTTGTATATATAATATAAAAAAATGGAAATGATGAAACTAAAAACAATATTCAAATTTAAATCGAAGAGTGGAACCTCACCTTGGAGTAGAGAGGAGCGAGCCCGAAAACGGAGAACAACTGAGCCTAATTGCCTCGCCGCCATGGAAGATTTTGGGTCGAGGTTGAAGGAAACAGAGGGCAAATGTAAAGAAGAAGAAATTGCTGAGCGATCCTTCAAGTTATTAAAATAAAAATATTTGACCCAGGGACTGATGAGGTGGCAAATAAACACGCGGCACGTAATGATCCGTCCAATCAATTATTAGACCAAAAACCCAATCTTCTTCTTCTTCACAGAGGATGGTTTTGGCCCAACCTAACAAACGACGGACGACCTTGTTTGATTACATATGAATACCAAATCAAACAAAATATTCTCCACATTCTGCGAGTTATCAGTTCTAAAGATTTGATTTTTTATTCTGGTGTTAGGGTTTGGAAGGTGGGTTCATGTGTTTGATTTGCAGACGGAGGAACGACACAGTGAGATTGGAAATTGATCAAATAAGGAAAGAAAAATGTGGAAGTGATTATCATATCAGAAGCATGGTAGAGCTCCATTTTGGTCGTTAATGGAGGTGGAGGTGGAATAACTTTGATTATCATAATAGACATTCGCCATTACAGAATAACTTTGATTGAAAAAAAAAAGAGAGTACAATTCAAT
The DNA here is from genome assembly GCA_022433055.1 of Begonia peltatifolia. Lineage (NCBI taxonomy): Eukaryota > Viridiplantae > Streptophyta > Magnoliopsida > Cucurbitales > Begoniaceae > Begonia > Begonia peltatifolia. The sequence continues at coordinate 23,925,975 of CM039520.1, read as the reverse complement.
GAGCCATGCTCAAAGTTAACATCAGCCCATTTTCCCATCGCTTTCTTGGAATCCAAACAACCCAGAAGTGGGAAACATAAAAGGAAACAGAAAATGGAGGAGAGCTTTTTCATCAACAATAATTTCTATAAGCTTCAAGAGCCTCACCAGTGAGCCTGCAAGTCCTCCATTCTTGCATAACCCGAGCCCCCATTTCTTCATAGAACCTAATGGCATTTATATTCCAATCAAGCACAATCCACTCCACTCTTCCATATCCCATTGTCACCGCCTGCTTAGCCACCGCAGATAACAGCATTTTCCCCAATCCTTTCCTCCTGTAGCACTCCCTAACAAATATATCCTCCACGTAGAACCCTGGTTTCGCCAAAAAAGACGAATAATTAGGGAAAAACAACACGAACCCAGCAACCACAGCGCCGCTGCTCTCCGATCTGAAAAAATCTTTCTCCGTGTCGTCGATCGGAAGGTCCAGATTAACGGCGCGGTCGATGGGAATGAAGTGTGGGCTAGAGGAAAGAGTTTCGGTTTGGGACAAAGGGAGGGGGGAAACTTCGAGAATGAAGACGGTGAATGATTGGAAAGGAGGAGAGGTGAAGAGAGTGGATGAGAGAGAAGCTTCCGTGGCGGAGAAGAGGTGGGTGAGGCGCTCGAAAACGGCCATTTGGTGGATGAGCTTGTAGATGTGCGGAACGTCGGAAGGAGTAGCGAGGCGGATACGGGTGAAGAGAAGGTGAGATGAGGAAGGAGCGGATGATCGGAATGCGGAATCGGGATCAGGCGCAGGAGTCGGTGGAGGAGGAGGAGCTGCAGCCGCCATTGTTGGTTTTTGTGTGGAAGGCAGGTAGGGTTCTATGGAGGCAATGGAAAGATCAAAGATGGGTTGGGCACGATAGAAAGTTAGTGAAAGGGTAAAATGATGATAGATTTTATTTTATTTTATTTTTATATATAATGTGTTTAATTGGTTCGGTAAAACTCAATTCAAAAATAATTCAAGAATTAAAAAAATTTCTTTTTATATTTACGCAGAATTTTATGTTTTCATTTTCTGTCGATGTAGGACAAAGGGTAGAGGAGAGTTTGCAAGCAAAATGAGGGTGGTCTCCAAATTAAGAGATAGTCTGTGGTTTTTGATAATTTTATTATATTAGCATATTTTTATTTTTTAATAATTTAAATATTATCGTCAATTTATCTATTAAATTAGTAAAATATACACATATTTTTAATTTAATTAATTATTTTAATTTGATTTCTACTTTTTTTTTTAATTTTTTACTCAATTTCATACTATATCGATCTTTTTTTCAGCAATTTTAAATTTTATAAATCGACGTAGTTTCAAATATGATTAGAAATTATCATAATGTTAAGTTAAATTACATAATTAATGAAAGAACGTAGCATACACATATTAAATTTAATAGATTATCGACGACAATGGTTAAATTATTAAAAGCTCAAAATTAAAGATTCAAATTGTAAAAAAAAAAAGAAAATAATATTATAATTACACTTTACTATTTATTTTTGTTTAAGTATGTTAGATTTGTTTTCAAATTTTATACTAGTTCTTACCTCTTTATATATAATTAATTAATAAACACAATTAATATATTTTTTAATTATTCCAAATTAACTAACAACATGCAAACCTATTAATTTAAGATTAGAGGGTAATTGCTACATTAATGATTACTATAATTTCTCCAACACATCGTACCAAAAAATGTGGGCCCAGATGGCAGTCAAAGGGAGGCCCAAAAAACACAGCATTGGCCCAATGAATGCCCATGTTCTATTGATCTCTCTATTTAAATTACGTACAATGAGATTGGGGGGCTCTCTTGCCCCCATCAACTGCGGCGCGCTGCTAGGTTTTCAGAGTTCTTCTTCAAGCTAGTTCAAAATGGTGAGTTTTGAATCTCCGTCTTCAAAGCTTCTATTTTCTGTTAGATCTGATTGATTTTTTTTACAATTTTATATTTTGTTACTGGAGCTGTTGTTGGTGAAGAATCTGACGAAAGCATTTTACATAACATCAGACTGACTTTCGTGTAGTGCTATTTAATCTGGTCTCGTGAAAACCTAGTTACTTACCGGTTGTTGATGGATTTGAGGAATCTTGTCGCAGATTCAGAGTATTTAGAGGTTCTTATGCCAGTGTCTTTGTTCTTGATATTTTTCGTACTCCTTTCTCTTAGGTTCTCCAAAACGATATTGATTTGCTGAATCCTCCGGCGGAGCTGGAGAAGAAGAAACACAAGCTGAAGCGTCTCGTTCAGTCTCCGAATTCCTTCTTCATGGTAGTAATGGGCTATTTTTTCACAAAAAGAAATTTATTTTTTCGTTTAGCGTATTTAGCTAGCAATCCGTGCATGTTCAACTCTTATGTTAATGGATTTTATCATCTTGCCAAAATGTTATTATGAAAAAACGAGAATGATTAGGTGTAAATGTTTGAATTTTCTGCCATTATAATCTAGATTTTGCATTATGCAATGATTAGTTGTTTTATTTTCTTACCAAATTTTTGTTCTCTGGGATGGAAATCAGGACGTCAAATGTCAGGGCTGCTTCAATATGTGAGTGGCATTAACCTTCTTCTGTGTATTTGTGCTTTTTGTTTTTTGCCCTAGTTTCATAGAGCTGATATTCGTTGTATTTTGTTGAATTTCAGAACTACTGTATTCAGCCATTCACAAACCGTTGTGCTCTGTGGTAATTGTCAAACGGTTTTATGCCAGCCAACAGGTGGTCGAGCCAGACTTACCGAAGGGTGCTCTTTTAGGAAGAAGGGAGACTGAATAAAAATTTTAATCCTTGTTTGGCTGTGGTGGAAGAGTTTTCTTATTTACTCCCAGATGGAAATGCTCATCCTCTCGTTAGTTTTTTATTTTATGAGTTAATATCTCTGCAACTATTGAGCCTGTTGTTTGCAATCTTTAATGGAAAATCGTGATTTTTGAGGAGGATATGATTTTGTGCAAAAAATTGTAATTTTGTCAGAGATTACCGGGTTTTATTTTGCAGTGCATATTCACTTTCAGGTGCATGGCTTTTCTCTCCATAAATCTGGATAATCTTTCCTTTCTAGTCTATATGGTTCATTATGTCAGTACATATCACTACCATTTCAATTTCCTTTTGATAGAAACTTGTTAAAATAGGTAAAATTACAGACATCTGATTTGAAGTATTTATCGGTAAAACTTGAAGGCCAGGCTTAATTTTCTTGTTACCAGGTGATTTTATATTTTGCCATTTGTTATTGAAATATATGTACGAGAATATTTGGAGATTATTATGAACCGTAATAGTAGATTATCATAAAATTGTGGTATAGCTGAGTTATGATCTATTATAGCCATGTTACCTATAAAGTTATGAGTTGTAGTTTTAATTATCAATTATCTAAGTACCATGAAGTCGAAACAATCTTAACATGTAACAAGTTTTTGGGATTGTTCCGAAGTATCTTGTATCATGTTTTGTTCTTGGCCGTAAATGTTTGGAAGTTAATACACTTTGATGTGCATCAAATATCTCGATGTGGAAGACTCCTATGGTGATTTAGATTGTGATTTTATGAAAAGTTTGACATGGTCTCAGGCGTGCATTGATTGAATCCATTGAGTTAACCGTTACAGAAGTCATGTTCAATGTTAAACTTTCCTTTTATGTTGAAAATGGAATGCAATGTGGGAAAAAGAATATAGATTAATGTTTAAAATTCTAATATCGAAATTCAGGTCACATGGACGTACCCAAACAACCAGAAAGTGGGCATGAGGGGTACAAAAAGGTTGACGCTTCTTTGTCTTTAAAAAGAGGGTGTACCACCTAAAAAGTTTCACACCCTTCTTTATATTTAGAAAGAGGGTGTTAATTTTTCAGGAATATTAGAGGAAGCGTCCTTCAAATTATCACCTAAAACACCATGTAAGGTAGAGATTTGATCATGTTTGAGAGAGGAATTTGAGTAGGATGACTTGTAAACCAGAATTGACTTTTAAGATTGAGATGCTCGAGTCTCGTGCCTAATGAAGAGAGGATAGCAGTTGACCCAACCAAGGAGTTAAAAAGTAAGATTTGATGATTAAAAAAATTGCATTTTGATGATGTACTGAAAAAGTACAAGCAACAATGGATGAAGTATGAAAGTAAAACCGAACATACAGTAGTTGTGCATCATGTGTTTAGAGAAACAGAGTAAGATTGGTCGGAAAAAGAACGGAGACTTTTCTGTTCAGTTTCCGCTTCAATTAGCCTAACATATAGGAAGAGGAGCACCGTTCCACTCTTTCAAACACTCTAGCAATGGATCGATCAGTTTCCCATCACAAATTGCCGAGAAAACTTTGTCGAATTCTTCTCCGGGCGATCTAACTTCCTCTCCGGTTAGAAGCTCCGTCCCCAATGTTTCTCTCACGAACTTGTACAATGGGTACGATCTGCACTCCTTGATCTGGTTTTGTATCGCCGGGTTTCCATTTTCGTACTCTTTCCTCGCGTTTTCCACTTCTTTAGGCAAGAGGGTCCTCAGCTCTTCCTCAAAAGCTCCGATTTTCTGGAAAATGGACGTGCTTGAATTTCTCTCTCTGTCGCCATTGCTGAGAGCTTGGTCTACCAAAACTTGTCTGAGTTTTTGGATTAATGGGTATGTAGCGCTGCAAGGGTCGTCAATGTAGGAATACACATGTTCTCTTTCTACGACTTTGAGTAAGTCTTTTTCGCAGAATCTGATTGGGTGGAGTTCTCCGCTAAAACCCATTATTAAGACCTTCTTTGATACTTGGCTGACTGTGTTCTTCACTGCATTCTTCAGGTTTTCCTCTAAGTGGCGCAGATCAACTGCTTGACACAATGCCACTAAGAAAGTTGACGACATGAGCTTTAATATTTCTACTGCTTCGGCTGTTTTTCTTGCAGAAATTAAGCCCAGAGAGTTCACGTCTTGGTTGTGTTGCTCTGCGCTTTGCACATGGTTTGTGACTGGATTGGCCAAGAATTGAAGCTCTGAGCAGTAAGACGCCATGGCTATTTCAGCACCTTTGAATCCGTAATCCAAGCTCGGATTACGACCGGCCGAGAGATTTGAAGGCAGCCCATTGTTGTAGAAGTCGTTGACCAGCTCGGAAAATTGAGCAAACAAAAGCTTTCCAATCGAAGCGATAGCTAGGCGAGTATTATCCATCGAGACGCCAATTGGGGTCCCTTGGAAATTCCCCCCGTGCAAAGCCTTGTTTCTCGCAACGTCGATCAACGGGTTATCATTGACGGAGTTGATTTCCCTTTCTATCATCTTGGTGGCCATTCGGATAACTTCGATTAGAGGTCCGAGCCATTGGGGAGACGTTCTTAGAGCATATCTATCTTGCTTTGGCTTTTGGAGGGGATCAATTTCATGGACTTTCTGAGCTGATTTAACATAAGAGCTTCCATCTAAAATGTGCTCCATTATGGCTGCAGCTTCGATTTGGCCGGGATGATGCTTCAACTTATGCGTCAAATGATCGGTAAATTCCGGCTTTCCTTGCATAACTTCTGCGAAAATGGCTGACAAAACCACGGCAAGAATCGTCAAAATGTTGGTCTCGAAAAGAACAGTGGAAGCTAAACCAGACCCAACTGCCGTGCCGTTGACAAGAGCAAGACCCTCTTTCGGCTGCAGCTCGAAAAAGCCTCCACTTATCTCAGCCAGCTGAAAGGCCTCAGAAGCATTGAGAGACTCCCCTTTTGGTCCAACGGCTTTTGAGTTTGGCCTTCCCGTCAACAGCCCTGCACATTATGGATGAAAACGTCAGCAAGAGAGGAGAGAGAGAGAGAGAGAGAGAGAGAGAGAGAGAGAGAGAGAGAGAGAGATGGACCTGCAATGTAGGAGAGAGGAACTAAATCTCCAGAAGCAGTAATGGTGCCTCGGAGAGGTAGACAAGGAGTAATGTTGTGGTTAAGGAGGTTAGTAATGGCTTCGAGAATCTCAAATCTGATGCCTGAGTAGCCCTGTAGAAGGGTGTTGATTCTCACCAACATTGCTGCTCTGCTCACTGTGTGAGGCAGCGTTTGTCTATTTTCTCTTCCATTTCCAAAAATTCCAGCGTTCAAAAACCTGTTTTAAAAAAAAAAACTTATTTATTTATTTATTTTTAAATATTAGAATCTAATAAACTTGTATGTGTTGGTAGGAGTTGATCCAGTCTATCTTTGACCACATCAATATTCGAATAATTTCAACTATTTTGCTTCCCACTTGTTTCAACAATTCTCATAATATGAGTGTGGTTATGAAACTAGATCAATGAAATAGTTTTTAAATAATTTTGACTCAAATGAAGCCAGAAAAGTTGGTAGAACAATAACTTAGAAGAGATGAGTTATTGGTGTTAGTTGACCCTAAACAAATACAGATTTCAAAGAGGATAACCACACCAAATCTACATAACATGCAGACCACTTAGAATCCACCCACAAATCCCATACAGGGTATGCTTCAAGATCAATATTTACAGACTATTCAAATGCTATTTTGATCCATAAAATTAGACAAACACGATCGTTTCTCAATACCCTTTTGATTTTATGATCATATAACATATATATATTGACGAAATGATGTTTTGATCGAGAAAAATGGTGTTTTGATCGAGAAAATTAGATAAACATGCTCGTTTCTCATTACACTTTTGATATATATATATATATATATATGTCGATATAGTATATACCTGATAAGCTCCTTTTGAAGAGCACCACCCTGCTTGGTCCGTCTGTGGGAGGTTGCACCAAAGCCAGTTGTGACGCCATAGCTATCAGTCCCCTTGTTCATGCTCTCAAGCACCCATTCATTGCTAGCCTTCACTCGCCCCCTCGTCTCCTCCGAAAGCTCCACTTTCACCGCCCCCTCAGTGGCGGCAATGGCTGCCACTTGACCTATCGTCAGCGTCTCGCCGCCCAGCCGAACCTCCGCCTTCCGATATTCCTCCACCATCCGCTTCACCTCCTCCAGGTGGCTCCCCCTCAGCCCCTCCGCTGCAGCCCCCCAGTTCAAAGGGTCCGCTACTTTGCAGAGGCTCATGGGTTCTTCTCCCCCATTGTTGCAGCTCGGATACTCCATGTATTTTCTTTGGGGTTGTTGTGATCGGTTGGGAGAGAGAAAGATTGAGATCGGGAGATCTAAGAAAGTTACTTATTGCCTGAGAATGGAAGAAAGAAGATCATTTAAAGAAACTGTAAAAATATTGAAGCACAAAGAGTTAGAGTTACAACAATGGAGAAGATGGGAGCATTATATAGAGAAAGACAGAAAACAATGCTTCACACGGAGTATGTTGGGTGGGTAGCCCGACGTGTTAGTTGAAAACTCATTATGACCGTTGGATCTGAGTAAGTAGGACACGTGGTGAAATGGGTGTGCGTCCTGATTTTCCCTCTCAAACATTGGCGTCAAATTGAAGGTTGGTGGGATGGTTTGGAATCTATTAAACTATATTGGGTTGGGATTATCTTAATCACATTGCTTTGAACAAGATTTCTGTTGGATTAAGTCTTACTTCCACCGTAATTCTTTAATCATTCATCACTAATTGCTAGCTTAATTAATAATTCGATCCGACGAATTGCTAGTAAATTGTCCACCAAATACCTAGAATTGTTCAAGATTACGCGTTTTGGCCTATACCCGACTAGATTTTGCCGTTTTAATGAGAACAAATAGTTGATTGTGGAGAGTTAGGCTTGACTTTTTTGAGAGTATAGAAGTAGGAAGAACAGCATCAACCAACCTATCCATCTTGATTGAAATATTGAGTGTGGTGTGCTCTTTGATATGTTATTGGTAATTGTTATGGGCAATGAACTACAATCTCTCAACAACTCTTCGATGGAAATCCTACCCACCAACCTTGTTTTTTTTTTTTAAGGCAAAATAGCTATTCTTGTTGTAGTTGTTTGGGCTGCTGTCATCATGGAGTTTTCATGACCTCCCTCCTGGCTCCCTCCAATGTATATACATATATGCCTAACATTTGAATTGCTTAAAGTGCACATTCATTTACGTAATTTCGGAATAAATGCGAGTTTTAGCGAAAATTTTACTACTTAATTAGCGACCGTTTTTTGTGAATGAACATATGGAACTCGCAACAGATAGATATTTGAATTTCTGTGTAAAGATATACAATCAGTGATTGATTAAGAACGAAAGATGATTAGGATGAGAATAGTCTAAACCCTAATTCATGTTTGTCTCCACTAAAAACTTTGATCTAATTAGGGTGTATTAAATATATGACCTACTCCACAAAGTTTAGTAGATGGACTATATGATGATCCGTTTGTTTTATGGTAATATATGGATCGATTTTTTATTACGAAATATTAGACGAGTAAGATATGATTTTTGAAAATTTTATAAATTACAAGATCTTTTTAATCATTAAATTAAGTTCTTTTTTTTTTTTAAAAAAGTCAAAATAAGAAGTATTCAAAGTTGAAAACAAGTGATTTGATTTGGCGCTATAAGATAGAATAATGTAAGAGCGTACCAAGAAATTAAGTCACGGTCAAGGATAGAAAATAAAACACATTGAAAACGTTGAAGCGACCCTCAAATGTCAACAATTCAACTTAACTTTGGTATTTTTCAATTGATGTAGAATGTGTACACATTCACTCCTTCGAACAAAAATGGAGAATTAAAAAAATGAGGACACCATGAGAGAAACATTCAAACCATATTATCTACAAGTTAGTAATATGATTGCATAGATAACTACATTCACAAATATAGAGGGTCCAATCAATGAATAACACGTGCGCTATCCACGTGGTAATTTTTAACAGAATTGTCATTTATTAACTGATGTAATAATTAAGATAATATATAAATAATTAAAATAATATATTAATTACTTGAATTAGTAAGCAATACTTCGTAAGATAAGATAAAAGAATAAAAATATATGACAAATCTAACATTATTTGGATCCACGTCATAAACAACCATGACAAATCTAACATTACGAAAACATTCGAGGAAGGAGAACAAATATCCGAGCATCCAACCGTACTACCCTAGCCACGGTTACCACCGAGTAGAAGGATTCCTTCTCGAAAATTGTCAACCATCAAACAAACATAATTTTGATGAACCTCAATCGATCTACCCTTCAACAACTAGTTTGGTCCATCTCCAGTGATGACCAAAAATTCGGAACATCTACATTCTCACCCGTCTCTTCGACCTTCTATCCACTCGGCCAGAAATCTATAGCCTAAAAAAAAGGACCCAACCCAAGTTGGTCCAAAATTTTACATATAAAAGTTTGTTAAATAAAATAATTGTATTGAAGGTGGTGTTTTAATATATACCCCACTATTAACGATAAATAATTAATTTAGGTGACCAAGATCATACGAGATGGCACACAAATCCGAACAAACTTGGAGTCTAGTTAAGCAAAACACTCTTTTTCAATGTCTTCACCGTAAGCCATACATCACAAAATCTATTAGAAAAACTAGTTGTATTTATTTTATAATTAATTTTGATATTTTACTTGGTTACGCATGGTTAGATATTAACATATGAATCTATAAAGATAAAATTTGTACGATTTAATGTACGCAAGTACGAACGTATAAAACTGATAGAATTGACAGAAAACACGAGATATATGAAATGACTAATGCAACGTTATAGGGATAAAAAATTGTTAGTTGTCTCAAAGCCGAAACGCGTGGTAAATATGAAATGACTGATGAAATCTTACGAGGGCAAGAAACCGCTAAATTCTATTGTTGTTTATTGTCGTCTCGATGATATACATACGATTTTAGTATGACTAGATAGTCGATTTCATTCGTATATTATGTGTGAAGATTTAATTAAAAGTAGAAACTTATTAATTAACCCGTATCAATTTTGATGTTTAGTTTGACACAATAATTAATTTAGAATATTTGAAGATTTAGACATTAGATTGCTTTAATAATTTATATCATTAATTATTTTGACTTATGAAATAAAATTAGATAAGTTAAATACAACTGAACGTAATTAAATGATAATCATGTATTTAAATATAGTGAATATTTATTGATATTAATGCACTGGATCGATTATAATAAATATAATTAAAATTATTAAATAGGTTTAAAGCTTCTCAAGAATATAGTAAATTTAGGATTTGTGTCACACATTACATTGTTAAACAACGCGTCACTTGATTTGTCACATGATTTAATTGTTCTTAAACAATCGGCTATAAAAACTTTTCGAATACTGGTATAACATACTAAATCTCGAACAAAAAAGATATTATATTACTCAAATTATAAAAGTTAGGGATTAATTTAAATGAAATATGTGGAAAATTTAATAAACAATTCATTCAATCAAAATCTTATTTTTCTTAATATTTAGACACGTGTCATTTTCCAAAATGGTGGCTTTCTTAAGCACATTTAATTATTATCATATTTGAAACTAAATAATTTAATCCATTTTTACGAATACAGTATTTGCTAATTAATAATTTAATATAAGGAAGACTAAGTTAAAATGGAAAATTATATTAAAAATAATAATTAGAAGTTCACTAATTCAATTTGTTATTATTACTTACTTTGTCCAATAAACGCATGAAACGTGGCTACACCGGGTTTCATTGGGGCTAGATGAAAGGGCACTAGCGTCATTTCAGTAGTAACGCCATTAATACGAAAACTATATTTCTTTCGTTTGAACTATTTCCAGACAACGTGTCTTCCATTTGGCGGTTTCGTTCATCGCCGGTTTCCTCGTTTACTTGGCTCTGTTTTGATTGTTTTCTTCTAGATTTTCTCGCCTAATTTTTTCCATTTTTTTCTTATCTCCCCAACTGATTATTCCAGTTTGCAGAATCATTGGATATCTTCTTTTATCTCTCGATTTCCATTTTAGTTTTCTGGACTTCTTTTTCTGAAAAATATGGGTTTTATTGGTACTGTCCTGGGAATTCTTGGTTTTGGAATCGGAGTTCCTATTGGAATCTTGGTGGGTTTCTTCCTTTTCGTTTACTCACAGCCCCATGATGTTAAGGTAAAACGTTGGGACCTAATTCGAGCTTTATAAAATTTCTTGGATTGCACTGTTTTATTCTTTTTGTTCAGACATTTAATTTTAACACTCATCTGAGATTCTGATGCTCTTTTTACACTGTTGTCTATTCAATCTTCTATTCTTGCTTCTTAACAGTGGTATTGATTGAACTGGCTCTTTGGTGTTTTTTCTTTTTCCAATCTCTTATTGAATAGGGTGTAGAGCTTGTTAGATTTGATGTTTTGGTATAATGCTTGCAATTTAGACCGATTCTGCATCGGTAGCGGAGTGTATTCAATCTGACTCAATGATTTTTGAACTTCATTTCGCTGATCCTTACACGACTTTAAAGTATTTTGGTGATTTGAATGCAGGATCCTGTTTCTAGGTCAGTCTATGAGTTAGACACAGCTTCTTTGGAAGATCTAATGCCTGAAATTCCTTTATGGGTTAAAAATCCTGATTATGATCGAGTCCGTGACTCTCTTTCTCAATCTTATTGCGAGAAATTTGTCGTTTAATCTTTTGCATTGGCTTACTAATCCTTCGATTAACCTCCCAGGTGGACTGGCTAAACCATATTATCTCATACATGTGGCCTTACCTTGATAAGGTAACCAAACATTCTTGAAGTCATAAGTAGTGTAATTAGACTCTGGTATTGAGTCTAATTGAAATTTGCAGGCAATTTGTGATCAAATAAGAGTCTTGTCGGAACCTATATTTGCAGAATATGTGGAGAAGTTTAAGATCAAAGCGATTGAGTTTGATACCTTAACTCTCGGAACGCTTCCGCTGAAAATTTATGGTGAGTTTTTTAGTTGACTCTCATAATTTCTGTAACTTCTCCTTCAGAATCTAGCTTTCTCTTTGGAGTTTTCATGATGTAATTTCAGCTTTTCAGGTCTTAAAGCATTCGAGACTAACGAGAATGAACTAATCATAGAACCGGCAATTAGGTGGGCCGGCAATCCCAACATAGTATTGGTGTTAAAGATGCTTTTTGATTCAATTCCCATTAAAGTTCAGGTATCTTTGACAATAGAATTTCTCTTATGCTAATGCAGTTTGATTGTATTTCTTCTGAAAATCATCTTTCAATCTACCCAGATTGTGGACTTGCAAATATTTGCAGCCCTCCGTGTGGCTTTGAAGCCTTTAGTACCAACTTTTCCTTGCTTTTCCAGCATTTTCGTTTCTTTAATGGAGAAAGTAAGTGAGCAATTGAAAATCTAGATCAAATGTGATTTTGAATCTAAGTTGCTTAACATTTGATTACTACGTGTTGATTACTATGTGTAGCCGTATATAGATTTCGGCATGAACATAATTGGAGGGGATGTAATGTCTATTCCAGGTCTATATCGTCTTGTTCAGGTGCTGAACTGGTAATCCTGTTAATATAACTTACGCAAATAATGGTTTTTGTTTATGGTGAATGAATTTACCTGCGTCACAATCATTTACGAACTTTTAACCTTGACCAATGATTGCAGAGGATGATTAAAAAACAAATAGCAAGCCTTTATCTCTGGCCACAGATTCTCGAGGTGCCTATCCTCGATGCTTCAATGTAAGGTTTTTTATAAACGTATTTTGAGTTATCTTTGTGTTTGCAAAGGGTTGATTTCTCGCTTGGGTTTACGATGATGGCACTGGAGGAATTCATATCAGTTTATTATCATTTGTGATGAACAACTTCAATGTTTTCTAGTGTGGCTACAAAGAAGCCCGTGGGGATTTTGCACGTGAAGGTTATCCGAGCAATGAAACTCCTGAAGATGGACTTCTTGGGAACGTCCGATCCGTATGTGAAGCTTAGCCTAAGCGGAGATAGGCTACCATCAAAGAAAACAACTATAAAGATGAAGAACTTGAATCCCGTGTGGAATGAGAAGTTCAAACTGATCGTGAATGATCCCGACTTGCAAGTTCTTCAGTTACAAGTTTTTGATTGGGACAAGGTAATGAAAATTAACCACAAACACTCATTTTTCGATATTCATCGATATTCACGACGTAAAGATCGTCTGCATTGGAGTTCTAATTCATGCTTGGATTACAGGTGGGCGGACATGACAGAATAGGAATCCAATTAGTTCCACTAAAACTACTTACGCCATACGAGACAAAGGAACTAACACTAGATTTGTTGAAGAACACAAATAGTGAAGATCCTCACAATAAAAAGTCAAGAGGGGAACTAATGGTGGAGCTTAACTTCGCTCCCTTTAGAGAAGACACAGGGATATTTACCAATCTTTCAGAAGATGGTTATGTGAAGAAAGAAAGTGGGATTAGTCGAAGAACACAGAACTTGGACGGGGCTGGTTTGCTTTCAGTCTTAGTTCAGGGAGCTCAGGACGTCGAAGGGGTGCGCCATAACAATCCCTTCGCTGTAGTACAGTTTCAAGGAGAAAAGAAGAAAACAAAGGTGAACTTCTCATCCTGCTATAAAATGTTTTGCTCTGTATAGACTTCATTTTAATTGATTTTCCAACGTGAGTTATGAAGGCTTGGATACCTATTTAATGGATTCTGACTCTTTGATTTCTATTCGTTCAGATGATCAGGAAAACTCGGGACCCTCTCTGGAACGAGGAATTTCAATTTATGGTCGAGGAGCCTCCATTACACGAGAAGATTCGAGTAGATGTTGTGTCGAAGCGAACTTTTTTCCGGTTCTTATCGAAGGTATTATCGTCCTTGTTTTCTTTCTTCAATGGATTTCTAAGTTTCAAGACCAAGTCATATTTTGGTTCTGAGTGCAGGAGTCACTCGGCCATGTGGAAATTAATCTATCAGACATTGTGCAAAATGGTCGAATTAACGAGAAATACCATCTGATAAACTCCAGAAATGGCATTATACACGTTGAGGCACGATGGACGGAGACATAAAATTGGTTAGCTCGATTTTGAGAAAGCAATATACTAAAAATTCATGTGTATGTTATTAATACGTCATAAACTGTGAACACGAGAAGCTTACAAATAAAATCAAATTCATCATTTACAACAGGCAGTTCTTGTCACTACTATTATTTTCTAAATAGGCCAGCTTAATTTGATGACAACATCATAGTAAGAACAGAGGAGGGGATTAGAAGGTTGAGAAACAAACAAAGATTGGGTTCTAGCCGTGGGATGGCTTTGGAATTTTCTTGTATTGGTAATTGTTGATGTCAACCTTCTTCTGCAAAGACTGTAAAAAGAGCAATATGTTAGTAAAAGAGGATTTGTATTGAGGTTTGAGAGAATTAGTGTAGACCTCAAGCTCCTCTTCCAGTGAAATCTTTTTCGGGTTATACGCATTTATAGGTCCTGTTCTTGAGAGTGCTTTTCTTGTCTCGATGATTTCCCATTCTTGATCATCTCTTACCTTTGCAATATCTTTGCTGAACAAAGAAATGACTTTACTTAGATAACACTTGAGTAGAATGGATGGATGAAGACATTGAAGGAAATGAGCAAAAGGGTCTTATGCACGTTAATTACTTTGATTAACTTGATTTCCTGCACCGTAATTACTTCGTGATGCGATAATAGAATCATTGAAACTCGATAAATTAGTGTGATAGTAGAATAAGTCGATTGAAAATTCGATAGAACTGACCCGCCCTGCAAGAGATGACCCAGACCAATGGCGCCGAGCACAGTGAATGAGATCATTGGGAGGCCGTATCTGACGAACGGGTGTTTTCTACCCCATCGTTTAAACGAGGTAGACGAGCTCTGAAGACGAGGAGCGGAGGAGTTCATCTTTGCTTGTTCTTTTGATTCACTTCGAGTTGTTTCAAGAGTCGTCATCGTTGAACTGCAATCACAAAAATTACAGTTAATGTTAGCGTAAAAATTTGACCAAAAAAAAAGGACTCGAAAAACCTTCTGCGAGATTTCTCCTCTGAGGGGGATTCAAGAGCTTCGACCGAATCAGCAGAAATTTTAATTAAAGGAAGGGGACGGCGGAGGAAGATGAAGGAGAAGATCGTGACGCAGAGAACTAAAAGAAGAATCTGGCAAACCCAATTCACCGATTCAAATCCTAATTACTCAATTTCATCGACAGAACGAACTCACAAAATCTGTAACCCTCTAAAATCACAACCATTTGTTAACTTCACACTATGATATAGAAGATGAAACTGTCGAGGGTGTGTTCTTGAGGAGATTAATTGGAGAAAGGGGATTGCATATTGGGTATCCAGAATTCTTACAAGATTGTTCCGTTTATTTGCAGAAGAAGCGGCTGCCTTGGCTGCTCCGGGGAAAAGGTCGAAGAGCGAAGAGAACTTTTTGGGCAAGATGAGGACGAGAAACGAACTCCATTGCATAATTTCTGCAACAAAAGCAAGAACAATACGATGGGCTTGAATTGAGCCGAACAATCAGTCTTAAACCCACTGAGTTTGGCCCAACCCATTCTCTCTCCTACATCCCTATGCAATACACAGTTGTTCGGTCGAAGAAGAAGAACACGACCACGACCACGACATGGGAGCTCTGCTGAAAGCTCGACTAGCCCCCTTATTTCCTCGATCTTCCTTCTTCTTTCTGTCACTTATTTTTCTAAATTTCTAATTAGTACTTAAGGTCAATTAGCTGGACTAAGATGTTGTTTAGTGTTCGTGCTACGTGTTTTTGTTTTAAAATAATTATGTTACCCATCACTTATAAGTTTTGTACCATGTCACATGTACCAGATTGTTCGGAATTAAGCTAGAGAACGTTTTGTACTATAATAAGTTACGTTTTGTACATGATTTTAAAAGACAAAATTCCAATGTGATTGTGATCTCATTTTAATTTTTCTTCTTTAATTAATTGTAATTTAAATAATTCGTATATTTTTTTTAATTTGAAAAATTGGTTTCCACTAATTAACGTGGACCAATTGTTGATATTGTTCTTTATTTTCTAATTATTAATATATTAAGTAGACGTGACATCCTCTTCGGGTTCTTTATAAATCTCGTGTAATAATTTTCATTTGCCGGTATGGGGTCCAGCGTAGAGATGGGTGAATCTGCGATCCCATGTCGATCAAACGCGTGAACCGACGATCGAACGTGCGAAATGGGTCCCAACAGAACATGGAAGCCATGTGCGATCCCTCCACTCATAGCGTTAGAAATTGCCACGTTTGTTTGACTATTAGTTTGACTTTAAGTGAATTTGAGTAGTAAATATTATTATTAATTCCGATTATGAATATATGGAGTATAATTAGAGCTAAAATAATCAATTAAAATATAAATAATATCAAATCAAATCTTTATACGAGGGGATTTTGTATAAAAAAAAAACACAATTATTACGCAAGGGAGTAATTTTAAATGCACATAACAATTTGTTTTAATGGTTTTGTTAAATCGGCCGACCGGGTGTCACGGGACGTGTTAGACCATAGTTTTATTTGACACATTCTTAAATTTTTATTATTAAATGAGGAAACATTAATATGATTATAGGGTAGTGTTTAATTGTACTAATTATAGACCCACTTAATAATAGTATAGTTTTAATAATAATTAATTGTGTAAATTGAGTTTCAAGAATAGATTGGAAGAGTGTAACCCAAGGTATATATGAGTAAATGTCAAGCGAGAGAGGGAGAAAAGCAAAGATGTTAACATTTGTTAATATTTAAAAAATAATAATTAAATTAATATTATTTACTATCCAACCATTCCCCACCTAAAGCGTTTGTTGCCTTGTAATTATTACTATTTCGAATAAAATAATTTAATTTTTAGTAACAACAAAGAATTGTTTAATCATAAATGAAAAGGTAAAGGGCATAATTATATTACATGATACTAATTATGTGATCGTTTCTTAAAATGAATCAATATAGGTCCAACTTATAACAGTGAGAGTGTACTATTTTATATCGATTGGATGAATAAAAAAATTATAAAAAATATATAATTTATTAACAGAGTTTATCTTTTTATTTAATATAATATATTTTGAGTTAATCGTAAAAATAAATATATATAAAGTAAAAAATACAGTATTAGAACACTGATACATCAAATTAACCGTACAAGTTTGAGTCTTATTTATACAATTATTTTAAAATATTATTTATTTAAAATTCGCCAATATTCTAAGCAGTGGCTGTGACATAGCTTGAACGGGGGTCAAACATGATGACATGGATCTCCAGTGAATCGCAGTCAAATGAGTTGGAGATTGGGACTTGGCAGACACTTCCAAATATTCCATACTAACTCTCTTTTACAATTATTATTATATTCTTCTCAATTTTATTATCTACTTAGTTGTTAAATAGTGTATTATTTGTTTGAAACTACTCTCCAAAACAGATCAAAGCAATTGTAATTTGTCAAACTCGTCCTATGAATCAATTGAACCTTGTCAATGAACCTATAATTAATGAAAGTGAAAGACGAGTTTATGGTGACCCATCTTGGAGTTTTATGAACATGTGATTTGTAGCAACGTTATTTATGATCATCATAACGTATTTTGATATAATGAAATTGAAAGACAAGTTTATAGCATGTTTGAGCCTAAGACTAAGTGATGTGATTAAAATCTCGTATTGAAAAATTATTGTATTGTAGATGCTATTTGTATCTATCATGTCATCTGCAACTAGTACAGTGTATTTTGAAATAAAACTTAAAAAATTATAGATTTCGTCATGATTAGACAATATTGTATATCTCAGTAGAGTCTGAAGTGTTAAAGTGTTAGCGTAACGAAAAATTCAATTATTTTTATGAATCAATTGATCTCTTTCTCGCTCCTTATTTGTGGATTTATCAACTTAACTTCATCACTTGTATCATTTATGTTATTTTGGTAAATTTGACAAAAATATATAATTTGAGTGTCAGTATTCTAGACTATTTTGTCTTCGCACTACATCTCTCACGTTGAATTAGTCCCTTTAACAATCTCGAGATATCAGATCTGTTCGAAAGTTGAATTATGTATTATAATCAACGTTCATCTTTCTTAGAGAAGTTTTGTTATTGTACTAAATTTCTTGGTTATGGCCACTTGTATACATTGATTATGTATAGTGTATTATTCTATAAAGGTATGATAAGAGAGTGACAAAAATGAAATCTCAATTAGTGCAACGCATGATGTGTCCAAAAATAATTAAATTGTCTGGTTTGACGGATATACCCCTTTTCATGAATAACCCACTTCCGAATATCATAACGGAGGTCGAGTACGCGTTACGTCTTAGGAAATGGGTTAAAAGCGAGGACAAAGTCGCAGTGACAGATGGGGGATGGAGTTTCCGCACTATAACGAGAGAGTTTTGTACACGCGCGACTGTCGGTTTAGAAGTCGATCTCCTCTTTGGAAAGTGGTGGCCACGCGGTGGTGAGTAGAGGGAAGAGTTTCGTGAGCAATAGAAAAGGCAGGAAGAATAGGAGTTAAACGACGGCGTTTTGAAAAACTTTTTAATCTTCTCTCCTCCCTCCCTCTCCAATTTTTTACCTGAGAAACTGAAAACCCAGAAACTCAGATACGAAAAGAAAAAGTCAGCTATTTTTACGTTCCTTCTCGTTGTTTTTAGGTCTCGGAAATGTCAAGATTTTAAGCTGATCCTCCGAAACTTTGTTCTTAATCGGCGATTGGTCAGAATCCGTGAGCAAAATCAATCGGAAGGTGGTGAGGTTGAAGCGTGGGTCCCGTGGGTAATTACAGTAGACCAGAAAAGAAAGAGAGAGAGGCTTCAACATCAAGACAGACAGAGGGTAATAGAAAAGACAGCTAGCAATGAAGGAAGAGCCTCGCCTCACCTAATATTGAAACCCACTCTTTTCCTTCTCACGAACCATTCCTTTTTAGCCATTACTTCTCTCCCCTTCTCTCTGTAAACCCACTTCTTCTTCTTCTGTTTCTCTCTGTAGGAATGGTGGGTGGTTTATTGTGACGGAACCCAAGGCTTCCTTTGGGTACTGATCCCTTTCGACTGGGGCTTTACTTTTATGCGTGCTGGGTTTCTTCTTCCAGCCATGCATTGTTTTTCAAAATTATGGGTTTCATTTACGAGTGTCGGCAATGTTTATATTTTTTGGATTTCAGTTATTTGTCGAGTCGGGTTTCAGTTTACTCTCAAACAGCGTTTAATAATGTGGTGTTCTTAGAAACCAAACTCACCCTGTTTTTCATTTGGTGCTCATTTCCTCCAGAGTGAATCGATATGAAGCCTTGCATGCTGAAATACCTGCTCAATTTTTAATCTTGTTCATGGGTTTTGTGCAGGAATTGAGGTTAGTTTTTTCGGATTCATCTTCCAAACACCTTGATAACCAAACGAAACTCTCTGTCGCCGGACTCGTTTGTCGGAAAGTTTCTGCTCTGAGCTCAAATTACTCATAAGGTAATTTGCTTCTTATCTTCTTCTCAATTTAACTGTAATGATTCTCGGTTTTCTCGACAAACATATTATATATTTTTTCTCAAATTTTTACCGTATTTCAGCTGCTGACTACTTGGGAAGTAGTGGATTGCATGATTTAAAAAGTTTCTTTCTTCCTTCCAATGTTTATAATTGCCCCAAAAAAGATGCTATTCTGGGTCGAAATTACGACTGATTCCCGGTTTTAAATGGCAGAATCAAAGTTAGTAAAGAGCTTTGATTTTTCTTAAATTCGACATTTGAGAAGCTAAATTTGGAAAATAGCACGAAAAATGGAAGTTAAACGCCTATTTGCTAATATGCGCCACACGTTTTCTAAGTTCGCCTCTCTGGCGTCCATTTTTGTCGTTAATAAGCATCTTCAATACATAATGGGAAATAAGACGACGTAATTGACTGTTTTTTCTGGCTGCTTTCTCGGAGAGGGAGCCTAATTTTCACGCTGATTTTCTTAGGGAAGATAGAGAGAGGAACGGTGGAGAATGATTGGGCCTAACTTCACCGACGAGATAGACTGCGGGAGCTTCTTCGATCACATCGACGACCTCCTCGAATTCCCCGGCGAAGACGCCGACGCCGGTGTTTACGAACCTTGTGACAACGACGCTTTCCCTGCCGTCTGGACCACTAACTCCGACTCTCTTCTTTGTTCCGACTCCGTCTTCTCCGGAACCGGCAACTCTGACCTCTCCGCCGAGCTCTCCGTCCCGGTCAGTCTCTCTCTGCCGCTTCGATTCAAGTGTCACTTTCTCCGTCGACGACATATGACGTCATAATTACTATTTTTATACATTATCTATCACTGTTCAACTCCTGCATGAAGTTGATGCATATGGGCCCACAAGGGCGGGGTCCACAGTTCGACGGTGCTTGTCGTTTAATACTTGATTGGAGATTCTAATAACGAGTGTGGCTTCCATTTCACGAAGGGTGTTTTAGTCAATTACATCAGCGTTAATTAAGGACCTTTTTTGTCTCGTTGTCGGCGCCAGCGTGGCACCCACGTGGTAATTATGAAATTTCACTGATTTAATGAAACGTTATGGTAATTGCAGTATGAAGATATTGTTCAATTGGAGTGGCTTTCCAACTTCGTCGAGGATTCCTTCTCCGACAAATGCCTCACCATTAACAGAGATGAATCCATGACAAAGAAGAAGGACTCGTCTTTCCGGACATCCAGCCCGGTTTCCGTGCTCGAGAGTAGCAGCTCGAGCTCGGCCGGTAAGACTGTCCCTCCGAGCCCACCCGCCCAACGTGGACGAGCTCGAAGCAAGCGGGCTAGGCCGGCAACATTCAACCCTCCTCGTCGGGCTCTGCAACTCATTTCCCCGACCTCCTCTGTCACCGAGACTACTCCTTCCGATCCACTGTGTGACAATTTTGCCGAGTCTCGCCCCTTAGTCATGGCACAAAAGCAGGAGAAGAAGAAGATTAAGTTGGCTTCTTCGGCTGTACCTTTAGGAGGAGTTCTTAATCTAGTTCCATCGTCACAATCTATCAGGAAATGCATGCATTGTGAGATCACTAAGACCCCCCAGTGGAGAGCCGGCCCGATGGGACCGAAAACCCTTTGCAATGCATGCGGAGTTCGGTACAAATCCGGCAGGCTTTTCCCAGAATATCGGCCGGCAGCAAGTCCGACATTTGTTCCGTCTGTTCACTCTAATTCTCACAAGAAGGTTATCGAAATGAGAAGCAAGGGCCTGGATACCGTCACAATGGATTTGCCATCCTCGCCGGAGTTAATTCCTAATACAAACAGCGGCATTCTACTCGATTACGTCTGAGAGTCTTAAGTCAAAAATGAGGCTTCACGAAGGAATCTCTCTAGCCTCCTCCATTCCTTGTGCTGCAGTTGCTCTGATCTTGTTTTCCTCTTCATTTGGTTGTTGTACAGGATTGGTTGTGGGGTTGATAGGAAGCCATAGATGACTAAATTTTAACTGTTAGAAGAAGAATATGAAAAAAGCTAGAGAGAGAAGGAGAGAGAGGATGAAGGTGGAGGTACTTCAATCTAGGTGTTGTGTTTTAGGGTAGCAAGTCATTGAGATTATTAATTAGGTTATGGAGTTTCTGTCTCTTTCTTTGCATTATTCTCACTATTATTGTGTTATTTTCTTTACTCGAGAATATTCATTTGTAGTGAAAATTCCAATGGAATTTGAGATTTGTTATCCTTAACTATATTTGTATATTTAGTGTGAGAGAAGTAATGCTTTGATTAAATTATCTACGGGTCAATGGTTCGGTCTTCTTATGGCCCCGGTCATTTTTCATCGTTAATTTATTCGTACAACATTCACGAATAATATTACAGTATTGCTCGAACTTCCGAGGTTTCAAAAATCATCACCATCCCGGGTTATATGCTTTTACAACTATCATTTACGTTAAAACAACTTACGCTGAGAAAAGATCAATATCAACAATAATCGAGCTTGGAGGCTCAAGCTAATGTCATCTTATTGGTTTGATCCCGACGCTGACTTGGAATTTATATGCAGGGGATAGAGAATCTTCATCATAAAGCAGAGCTTAACTTTGGGAGAAGCCTTTGGTTGAGGGCCATTGAGCTCCATCTGGTATTTTAATGCATTTATAACCTTCCTTCCCCTAAGTAAAGCTGTGAAGCCCCTGGATGGTTCAGATCACAATGCAGTGCTATAGCCCGACAACCCCATTTCCCGGCTTCGGCCTCTGCTTTTGCTATAAGCCGTTTTGCTATTGCTTTTCGACGAAACCTCTCTCGAACAGCCACAGTTCTGCAATGAAGACATCCATTGTTATTAGGAATCAAATAATATATGAAAAAGAAAATACGAATTTGAGACACCAGGATTTAACGTGAAAAAATCCTTAAAAAAAAAAGATAGACACACGAGAATCTCATTATATGAAAACCAAAATACAACTCCTGAGTTTTGCAACTCAAACTTTATATGCATTTATAAAAAAAAAACATAAACTTAAATGCAATTCGTAACTTAAGTCCATAGCCCCGATCTAAAAGAATTCAGATCACCAAACTTTAACAATTATTTCCACAAAAATCGGAATAAACCATCAAAATATAACCGAAGCCAATAGAGAATATGGATTTTGCGTACCTTCTCCGCTGAAGAGGTCCTTTTCTGGGCAGAAACTCTGCAATAGTATCCAGATTCAATATTCCAGCTACACATCCCTTGTTGAGAATGAATCTCCCATCAAATCTACCATTTTTGAAACTTCCATTCCCGAAAAGAAACGTTTGATCCATCGAACTACTAATTACAGCCACCAATCACGTTCTTTTACAGCCATCGGGCACGGAGTATCCGAAGAGCATTCCAACCAGCCTATTAATTCTAAGCATGGAATCAAAAGGGAAGGAATATTGAGGAAAGAAGGAGCTGCAATGAGTCTCGGCCACTTCCCAACTGTCCTCTAATCTGGCCTCTCTAACAAAAACCTCAGGAGTTTCTGCAGTAAATAAATCATAGGCTTGGCTTGTTCCACAAAGTCCTACATCCAAAACCCAGAATTACTCAAATCAAATCTTGCCAGTCCAAATTCCCTCCATTGCAGCACGAAAACAAACAATTTGGCAACTTTATTTTCATTTTTAAAAATAGTTTTCAAAATCAAGTTCCGCAGCTATTTTCCCATCAAAGAATACTCAGACTTAACGGTAATGAAAACCTTAAAAAGGAAACCCTAAAATAGCTCAAGCCACATTAAAACGGATATGGCTGCCGAATTTGCTTATTTTAGATGTTTCCACAAGTGTAGTTTTGGAAAAAAAATATACAGACGAATGTCTCAAAAGTATATATAAAACACAGGTATGCAG
This sequence comes from Begonia peltatifolia, assembly GCA_022433055.1. Lineage (NCBI taxonomy): Eukaryota > Viridiplantae > Streptophyta > Magnoliopsida > Cucurbitales > Begoniaceae > Begonia > Begonia peltatifolia. The sequence continues at coordinate 23,902,642 of CM039520.1, read as the reverse complement.
ATTACCCAATGATCCTGGAGCAAATTATTCAGAATTATGGAAGAAATTTGAGAAATAATGGATATACCTACCGGATTTGGGGGGAGAAACACAGGAAGTGGAATGAGAGAGCTTCGGAGGAAAAAGGGTTGTTTGATTGAAGTTGAGGATGCTGAAGCAACAAGCTTTGGAGGTGGCACCTATGGAAGATGGAGAGACAGAGATTCCCAACGTCACAGGACGCATTGGAACCTCCACTCTCTCCTCTCCTACAATGTCCAAGATTCATTCGAACAGCCAAGGCTAACAAAGAATTCAAGCACACGTGCGATCAGTGATGTAGAAGGGTGTTTGTTTAAGCCGCACGTGGAAATATCGTCCACTTATTGTCATTTATTTATTTATTATAATTTTGCCATTCATCATTATGTTGTAATTAAGAATTGATGACATAATCAGTGTTATGGTGTTATATACTATGATTAGTAATGTGACAATATTTTATTGTCGCGTGACACCATAGTACAAAGTCGTAACATTAATTGATTGTTAACACCGTCGTATTGTTCGGCATTTGAATTTTGTTAAATTTTAACAGATAAATTGTCGTGGACAAGTCGTACGTTGGCACTGAACTCTCAAGTCATCGAGTGACGTAAAGGGCTCCATGGTTTCGAGTATAGTCGGTTCGTAGAAAGGATGGAGAAAAAAAAAACCGGACCAGACCCATACCAAGGCAAGAAGGTGGACTTTCTTATTTGCTTAAATTACTTTTTATTTCAGTTAAAAAGAGGTATGAAGCCCGACCCGGCCTGCCTAATCGAAACCCTAATTCTACGGACCTGGACTATATCCTATTTTCATGGACTGGACCAAGAAATGGAATAACTGGACCGGTTCGAGCCGGGCTGTTGTTGGTTCCTGGTAGGCAGGGAGAGTTTCGCGGGTCGATGGGGCGGGACTGAGGGAGCTTTGCGTCAAGAAGAAGACGACGGCGACTGTTTAGGGATTTTTTCGTAGGACCCAAACTCGGAATCCATGGCTGGTCAGGGTCTGCCCAGGTCCTCAAGTGCTCCGCTCAGGAATCGTCTTCCTCCTCAAGAACTCCTTGACGATCTCTGCAGGTCTCTCTCTCTCTCTCTCTCTCTCTCTCCACCGTAGTTTGTTAAGACGTTTGTGATGTTGAAACTTCGACTTTAGCTGAAAAGGTAGTGATTGGAAGCGCTTCCGAAATCCTCGCTCTCTAAAGTGAAGTATTCTAGTTCACTAAAATGCTAAAAAAACCCAAACGGATCACTGTGTTCTTGGATTGATTATTGTGTTGAAATGTTATCACCTTTCTTGCACTTAATTGCTCGGTAAACTGTTGGAAACAAAAAGCATTTGACTGCTTGCACCTTCTCATGATTATTGAAATGGTTGAGTTTATGTTGGTTTTCTGGCATGTCTTTTTTTGGCACTAGGAAAGGGAATTTGACTTAATTATGGGGAAATACGTAAGATTTTTGCTGTTGAATGTTTGTATGCTAAAAGCTCGAGTTAAATGGGGATAGAGGCGCGCAAGGTGGATATGTAACACATATATGCTGTAACCTGAGAGCATTTGTGTCTATAGAACACAGTTCTTTTTAAAATCACAGATAAAAAAGCCCTGTCTTAGCAAGTTTCTCCTCTTCTCTTCTCTATGAAATCATATTTCACATTATCTAATTATGCAGGGAGTGCTTGGACTTGACGAGAGAGGGATTTTTGAATAACATTCAATTGACTCCCCATTATTGTTTTTATCTTTCGTTATTCAATCTTTACTATATGCTTATACAGTATAGAATCATGGTTCTACTGCTGTTCGGATGCTTGAAAAGATAAGTCAGCGGGGAATATGATTGAGGAATAGAATGATAAAATGAGGCTGAGTATGAACCCCATATTCAATAGAAATTTCTTTACTTGCCTTTTTCCTTTATTAACTGCTTGATGATGGAGTGATTATAGGTTTATAGTTATTTTCCTCCATTACCATACCAGTGCAAGTCAATTTCTCAATAACGAGTGAACAAGTCAACTAGAAACTTATAGTTTTTCCAGGAACATTTTTCTTTTAATTTTTACCGTTTCCTTTGTAAATAATAAGGATTTGATCTCTTAGTTGGTTACATCTCGCATCCATCATGTTTTGCAATTTTTGTATCTTTTAACACGTTCTGTTATATGGCTCTCATCTGAAATGCATCTCTCTCTTCTGTTTCTTTCTTTATTTTGAACCAGTCGATTCGTTTTGAATGTGCCAAAGGAAGACCTACAATCATTTGAGAGGCTTCTATTCCTTGTTGAGTATGCACATTGGTACTATGAAGACAACTCAGTGGAAAATGATTCATCATTGAAGTCTCTCAGTCTGAAGGAGTTCACTTCACTAAGTATCCTTTGAAATTTGCAGTAACTATGTGTTCCATGAATTTGCTCGTTTATGTCATAAGTACTATTATATTTGAAGAATTAACCTTATGCTTAATTCCTATTATTTGGTGAATATAAAGGCTTTGCTATTGCAGAGAAGTAGACTACTGGTGTAAGTTGTGATATTATTTAGAAATGTTACACCGGGCTTGTGTTTATGACAATAATATGAGAGTTATCCTTCCTTCAATATGTCTTCATTCTTATTCATCATTTTGATGTCTTGCATGCTGTTGTCCACGTATCCTTGTTTCCCTTAATACAGCACAGTGTTTAACAATTGTGATGTATTAAAACCCTATGTCCCCCATGTAGATGACATATTCAAGGATTTCACTTCCTACAAGGTTCGAGTTCCGGTAACAGGAGCCATAATTTTGGATGAAGCCTTTGAACGGGTAATTGATATATGGTTAAGGAAATCTATTTATTGATATATGGTTATTGAAATCTATTCTATTGATATTTGTTCATTCATACGGTGAAGTAGATGTTATTTTTCTTCATAGAAATATATTTGACTTCTCCCAATGTGCAAAAAACAGTGTTTACTGGTAAAGGGATGGAAAGGATCAAGCTGGAGTTTTCCGCGTGGCAAAAAGAACAAAGATGAGGAAGATCATGCCTGTGCAATTAGAGAAGTTTGTTTTTTTTCTCTGATTTTTTTGGATTTGTTGTCTGTAGTTGTTTTTTATTTTGATTCTAAACTCTTACTCACACCATATAGACATGAACAACTTTGCTTGCTAGTTCCAAAGTTAATTGGAAGCTCATAATTGGAACTAGTGATTAGTGTTGTAATCAGGTTGCTCATTAAGGTTGCAAGAAAGCAGAGTTACAGAAAAACAACCAAGGAGAGGATGACATTAAGTAGTATACATTAAAAGCCTTCAACAGAGAAAATTAGTACCTGAATTTGGATTTCTAGGAAGACAAGGACAAAGACTGAGATTGAAAGAAAGCCGATAGGGGAAGCTTGTTTCTAGCTGCTGTTACCAGAGAGAGATACAAATTTCTGAGATGAAGATAGACACTAAATAAATTTTGAAACGGAGGGCTTTGTGGTGGCTAGAAACTGTAGGGTTGGAAATTCTAAAAAAGAAAACTTAACTGCATATAACTTTTAATTGCTTGGTTCACTTTGGTTTCTTCTGAAAATAACTAACCAAATTTTATTTGTTATCTACTTTCTGAACCAAGCAGACAAGTTTGAGAGCCAAACCTCCCAAAGTACATTGGTTTGGTTTGGTTGGCTTGAGCAGCTTTATCTTTTTTTTTTTTTTCTGCACCCAAATCACCTCGTTTCCTTCTGACTTGTTCTTGTCCTCATAATCGAGAATGTAGGTTTTGGAGGAAACTGGTTTTGATGTAACAAAGCTTCTTGACAAAGATGAATATATTGAAGTGACATTTGGACAGCAACGAGTGCGGCTCTATATCATAGCTGGTGTGAAGGATGATACTAATTTTGCACCACTGACTAAAAAAGAAATCAGTGTATGTGATTTATTTTCGAAGGCATATAATTTCATTGATGAAGTTTCCTAGTGCAATTTTTATGCATATATGAAGAAGACATTGTTAAAATGATATGATAGACTTTCATTTCACAAAACCTTAAATGGTTTGTTCGGAATCCCATTAAATATTTGCAAAAGGATGTTTAATGAGTCGAGATCAAATCCCTTTACATTTCAACCGATCTTAGGAAGAAGATTCCAAGTTCTAAGGTATAATAGAATGTATTTTATTGCATGCACAAGATTTAGGGTACTATGAACTTGATCCCTGTCCTGTTAAGAGAACAAATAGCTGGAGGAACCCCTCTGGATATGTGATACTTTTAATATCTACAAGTAGTATCACTAATGAATCACACGAAGAGTACTTGTGTGCTAGACAGAAATTTAAAATCACAGTAAATGTTAAACATTTTCTGATACTTCTAATGTTCAGCTTAAGAGTCAAGTCATAATTCCTTGCCTTCTCTTTCTTAACTCTACCAGTTGTTTTTTTCCTGAAATGTTATTGCTCTCATTAATCTAATTTTAGAATATGGATGACGATGCATGCATGTATGTTATCTGAAACCAGGAAATAGCTTGGCATCGGCTTGATGAGCTTCAACCAGCCACCGATGATGTGATATCTCGAGGGATTACTGGTCTTAAGTTGTACATGGTAGCTCCTTTTTTGGGGTGAGTATTTTCTGTCAAATTTTCTCAGTTTCTTGTAAGTTGTTTCTGATGAAGAAATAATATGGTAATGTATTTTTTAATCATTCTTTGATGGCCTTGTGCAGGTCATTGAGATCATGGATTTCATCGCACCAGCCTCCTTTATCTCCGAGACTTGACATGCCTCTCAAAGGCAATTTTGGCTCAACCTTATAAATCAATCATTTCCTTTCCCAGTAGTGATATTTTATCCGATTTTTCATTTACATATCAAGGTCTTTGTACGTTCTGCATGCAAAAACATTATCCAATTCAGCAAAGGAAATTTTCATTGTTCATTGAAGGAAAATGAAGATTGGAGTAGGATGAGCCTGATAAAATCGACTAACTTCTTGAAATTATTCGTCTTCGCTTCCTGAAAATCAATGTGGTTTACTTTTGGACATTAGCTTGATTTGGTCTTCTAGTTATATGTTTTCGCAAATTCAATAGTATTGAAATTTTTTTTCCAGTGCTTTTTTTTGTTAAAAACACATAACTTGGGTTCAATTTTACAGGATTCTGCGTGTGGAAGGCAAAGAACAGCTCCACTGGTAGTAGTAGCACAATGTTGATAGACAGCCAATCAAGTAAACCCGAAATTGATATTCAACCTCCGGACATTAGTCCGGGTAAGAGCTTCAGAAGTTTCAGATTTGATACTGCCTCAGTCTTACAAGCAATGAAAAGTGCTTTTAGTGTCTGACTTTAGAATACCCATTTTAACATCATCCGAACATATAGTCAGATTAGTTTTGCTTGTTTGCTCTCTGCCCTTGAACTTACGGAAGTAGAGTATTAAATAGATGTAAATTTTGTTGCACGATTTTGTGTATATGCAGAAACTTCTATGTAGAAATGACCAGAACTTTCTGGCTGTGTATCAATTCTTTAATTCTCATAACTTCACTCTATCTTAACTCTCAAATTGTCTCCATTGAACCTTCTCTCTCGATACAGGGTTGAACTTAGATGTTGGTGCATCAATAATTTTTCTGAGCTTATTTATTACAGCTTTTCGCATAAGTTCTGAACAGAGACGAGCTGAGCAGAGCATGAAAAATTTTAGCTCACCAAACTTTAGGAGCTTCCATAAAAAATAAAAATTTAACTCAAATGGGCTCGAGAGTCAAAATTAAACTAGCTTGAGTCTACAGGCGAGCTGGGACAGCCCAATCGCGTGACATCTCTCACACTCACCTCTATTTCTTGGAGCAGAAAAAGATGAAGAAATGGAGCCATCTCTCATCGCCATCGTGACCCACCCACTGCTCACAATAAAAGCAGGGTGGATGACGGTCATCTCTGTTGCCAACCACTTGTCGTGTCTCCTTTCTTCGTCTGTCAGGCTTTCCCATAAATTCCTCACATGTCTCTTTCCCACCCTCGAAATCTTCTTCCTCCTCGTTGTCAGTGTTGTTTTGCCCTACAACTATGGCGTTGCACCACCCTGTGGCCGAGGCCAACGACCGAAGCCCCTTTGGTTCGCTTTCCCCTGATGAGTTTTACGCTCGCCACTCCGTCGCCCACGCCTCCGAATTCATCACCAATTCTCGGGGGATGAAGCTGTTCACCCAGTGGTGGACTCCTCTCCCTCCGACCAAGCCAATTGGAATCATCGCCGTTGTGCATGGGTTCACCGGGGAGTCCAGTTGGCTGGTTCAGTTGACGGCCGTATACTTCACGAAAGCCGGATTCGCCACCTGCGCTATTGATCATCAGGGTCATGGATTTTCCGACGGTCTCGTTGGTCACATTCCTGACATCAACCCCGTCGTCGACGATTGTATTGCCTTCTTCGGGGAGTTTCGTGCTCGGTATCCGCCTTCTTTGCCTGCCTTTCTCTACGCCGAGTCTCTCGGTGGTGCAATTTCTCTTCTTATCACTCTTCGTCAGAAGGAGCGTTGGGACGGCGTGATACTCAACGGCGCAATGTGCGGAATCAGCCCCAAGTTCAAACCTCCGTGGCCTTTAGAACACTTCCTCTCCCTCGCCGCCGCCCTAATCCCTACATGGCGCGTGGTTCCCACCCGCGGCTCGATCCCGGACGTCTCGTTCAAGGTTGAATGGAAGCGGAGGCTCGCAATTGTCAGTCCGAATCGAAAGGTGGCGATGCCGCGGGCTGCGACTGCGCATGAGCTTGTGAGAGTGTGCAAAGAGTTGCAAGGAAGGTTCGAGGAGGTGGAAGTGCCGTTTCTCATATCCCACGGCGGCGAAGACGTTGTCTGCGATCCATCGTGCGTGGAGGATCTGTACAAACGCGCGGCGAGTAAAGACAAGACGTTAAAGATTTACCCCAATATGTGGCACCAGATGATCGGTGAGGTTGATGAGGACGTCGATCTGGTTTTCGGCGACATGTTGGATTGGCTTCGAAGCAGAGTCGACCGTCCGACGCCGGCAGTTTAAATGGGAACCTGGAAGGTAACTGACCCGCCGGCGATTGTGCTTCCCTTCTAGTCACCTTCAATTACTATAATTCGTAAAAAAGTCAGTAATTTGAGATTATCAACCGCAGTCTGAATTCTGTTTCGATTACAATAATGAAATTCGAATAAAAAGAAACCAGCTTTGTTTTTGTTGTTGGTGGTCGATTCATGGAGGTGTGCAGCTACCCACTTAAAACAAACTGGTTTTAGTTTCTGAGGGTGGTTTTTGGTGGGAGATGGTGCTGCATTGATTGAGCAATGAAGATTGATGCGTCTAACCACGAAATTTAAGTAAACAATCTAGATTGGCCGTAGAAGTTTTATAAAGATCGTATTGATTCTTATCAAAGAAAGACAGGATTGACTGAAGCAATTCAAATAGGCACAGGTCAATTAAACGGTATTCCGTAGCAATTGGGGTTATGGATTTTCAGTTTATGGGGGGTAGTATGGGATCTGTAGTAGGCGAGAATCGAATTGAAAAAGCCTTATGATAAAGAAAGACAAAAAAAAATGGATATACAGAAATATACGCTTTAGGTCAACATATATGTATATCATGGTCAGTTAAAATGGAGATGGAAACAGCCAAACAGGAGAAGGGACTACTTATTTGGGGATTCAAAGAACATTGAAGAGACGCTTGTCACCTATACGGCGACGCACCATTTTTATCATCAAATCATCTTCTGTTTTCCAATTGCTCCACTCATTGTCCTACTCCTAGTACGATGGCTCTTAAGCATTGGACTCGAAATTGGGCTTCCGGAGGGATTTGACTTGAGTTGTAAATATTTAGGTCATCAAACAAGTCTAAAATAAACTGTGAACAAGTTTGACCGAGTCCAAAAGGAAAAGTCTACCCGAGCTGACTCGTTACTTCCTTTCATGCATGAAAAAAGTTTGACTCGGCTCGCTACTCACTTGCTAGGCCTAGTTTGTGCTTCAATTTTCTTCTTTAAATCTTAGAAATCTCGCATTATCTGTGGGCTTCGTTTAACAACCATCTATAAAACATTATTAGAGATTGAATACTAAATTAACGACACGTCCTTATTATTTGTTTCTATTATCATCCTAAAGCCAAAACCAAATTAAATGCACAAATTGATGGCTGAAAGACTGAGAGGATAAGCTTGAGTATACTAATAATAATTTAAAAAGATCCACTTGGAAAGAGTGAGGTCATTATCCATGCTAAAAAGTAGACAAACCTAACTAATTACTTTATATTAAAGCATATAACAAAGTTGAATGAGAATCTAATACAAGGACTTCGAAACAGAAAAATGATTCTATAACTGGGATTCAAGATGCATAATCTTAAAGCTTAGGATTTGGGAGAGGCAGTGCTTGTTTTTTTGTTTTTGTTTTTCCTTTAATTTATGGTCTTGTTAGCCAATACACATTTCCCTGACTAGGGTGGGCAGAACCAGACCGACTCCCAAGAATGTAGGAAATTTGAAGAGACTGGACCAATTTATAGTTTTGTTTGGGTGCTTACATCAATTATAAATAGGGGATACAACTATATTTCTAAAATAAAAGTTATAATATTATCAAATTGTAAGAAGAGGCATGTGATTCTCACACTCTGTAGACTGTAGTAGCAGAGTAGAGAAACTAACATATATAATTGAAGTAGACAGCATGCATCATAGATCATGGGTTCCAATTAGAATAAAATAATTTAATAAAACAAATATTGTTGGCTAGTTCTAGTTCTTTCTCCAGATTGATAATAGCTTTACTACTTTCTCTTGCTCTCCGTCAATCAGAGAAAAAATACCCACTCAACCCTTACCAAATCTGTCATTCAAAGAAAAAGACAGAAATTTTAAGGCCATATTATTTTGTTTTTCTAACAGTAGGTGAGCGGTGAGCCCACTGCCCACCAGTGACCAGTCAACCCACACTCAAGTTTCTTGAGAGATTAGGATGATGAAAAGGCAGAATGGAAGATAAATTTTTTTTATGAATAAAAAAAAGTGAAAAAAATAAAGGGTATGGACTATGGACCCACTCATGGAAACAGACTAGAATTCGTCAAAATAAAGTCAAAAGATTCATGCACCTGATTCTTGCTTAACCTGCAAAAGGTTGAACTCCAATTTGCCTTTGTCCGTCAATCTTGGTTTTTCTTCTTCTTTTTGCCATTACAGAAAGGAGTCGACACCACCATGCTAGAGCTAGTATGCTGCTCCTCTGGCAGGCAAAGTATTCAACTCAGATTTTTTTATCCTTGCAGACCCACTTCTGTCCTTTTTCTACCTCAGTCACCACAACAAAAGTAAAAGCTGATTATATATACTCCCTCCGCTTCTTCTTTGTGCTCTTTGTCCCTGCACAGCTGCACTTCACAAATGTTATGATTTCACATTAAAAGAATGAAAACTAACCAATTCCTGCATAAAACTGAAAAACTATTTCTACTTTTTCTTCATAGATTTATTCCATTCCTCATGTTCACTTCGGTTTGACAATCTATTCATTAGCTCAAGCCAAAACAGGTTCAATAATTGCATCCAATCCCTTAACAACTTAAATAAGTAATTGAAGGCGAGGTTTATATGTTTCAAACTAGTGTCCCATTAGCTAGATCCGTTTCTATGCGATGAGAATAATATCTGACAGATCAGTGATAAACACTGACCATCCAAGACTAGCATACCAGCCTATTAATGAACAAGTTCAAAAGAAACTCGGACAAGATGGCATCTTGTCCACAGTTGACTGATCATATTTAAAAAAGGATTCAAGGGCATTGAAGTTAATAATGAAAAACATGAGCCTGATATCCAATTCTTAGAATGCCCTTGATTCGAACAGAGATGTAATATTTTGTAGGCCAGAGAAAAAGCAGAGCAAAGAAATGAACCTTGTTACAACAGTCAAACCAACACAATGAGCAGGAGTGCGGACATGTCTTTAGGCATCAGGGTGATTCTATTTCATCGATATTACCAAAGAACCAGTTACGGAGTTGTTTTTTAAAAAAAAAGTCAAATCAATGACAGCACCCAGTCCAAGAATAAGTGTCGGTAGCAGGCAACAGCTGGGGCTCGTCTTCCCCACAGAAACTATTTTCTTCGATGAAACATAACAACCGGTTGTTAAATATGACCCATGAAACAAGTAGTGACAATTACAAGAGGTTGGGGTTGATTTGCTGAAATTTTGATATCAGATTTGATATTATAATGAATAGCATTAACACCAATATCACTTGCAATGACACGCTATTAATTAGATACATTTAAGAAATGATAGAAAACATTCTAAGAGCACTAACTTATACGTTATGATATAATGGCCAGTTAAAAATTCAAGGGCCACATTGTTCACATTAGTTTTTATAAAATTTGAAAGAAATTCTAACCATTTTTTTTTTCTCTTGAGAGTGGTTTAGACGTCACAAATTTAGCTTGATTTTGGGGTAGCTTGCTTGAAAGCAACAGTGGGAGCTATTCTGCAACTCCTCCTCTGATGCTCCAGCACCAGTTCTCCGGCAAACCAATCAAGCTTCTCAAAATTGCTCTTCTCAGCAATTCTCTTCCCCCCAAAGAGCATTGACTCGACGTTCCTTTGTTTTAGCATCTCCTCTGCTAATCCAACAAGCATTTTCACATTGCTAGGACTTGGATTGATATCAGCGTTTGCTCCACACTTCCCTAATTTCAATCCATTTGTCTGATATATCATGAATAAAATGAGTTTGGATGAGACAATATTCACATTCCTTTGCCATCAAACTATTAAGTTAACCTATGACTTTCATATCCAGAGAAAAAAAAAATTGAACTCCAGATGGATCAAAATCAGGAAAAGTAGCATATTAAATTTGTGATAAGAAACCATGATCAATTTCTACCAAACAAAAAATTAGTAATGTGATTTCTCCCAATCAAAATGATACACGGCAAAAAATATGATAACTACATCAACCAACAAGCACAATTTTAGAAGGTGCAATCAAATATACCAATCAAGTGTCAATTGGTATTTCTAAACATAGGAATCCCCAGCTGAGGTCATCCGCTTTTTTCTTTGATTTAAAAAGGCAAAGAAAATCATGCAAGTAAAAATAGCAAAAACTAAGAAAGTGACATGCCAAACTGGCATCGGTGTTTGCAAGACTGGGGAGGAAAAATTAATTACCAAAATATTAAAACAGAAACAAGCTAGCATCCACCTTTCTTTCAATAGATGTTGTGTGCCTAACATCATGTCCAATGTAGAATAGCAAAGTCGAATTTAGAACTGATGCAATGACTCCAAGATTAAGTGCATTTTTCTAGCTCAATATCTACAAATACAAATATGAAACAAATTGGCTGTCCAGTGAATCTAACCATGGCGAATTTTACAATCCCAACAGAGATGACCAATTGCAAAAGCATTCAAAATAAAAGTCAAATCAAGACCACACCAAATACAATGGTCCTAATAAACATCTTCACACCACATGCCAATTTCCAAAATCTCAGAATCAAGAATCAAAAATTTTAAATCAACTTAATTTTTAACTGAGAAACTACCTTAGATTAGGCACTAAGATGGAGGACAAAGCCATGCAGAAAAATTTACTGCTCTTGAGTGCGGAAAAAGATAATGTAAATGCAGAAAATGATGGAACGTGAGAAATGGAAACTAAGTTAAACAAATGAACTAAGCTGGTGTAGATGTGACGCACAACAGGAATTAATGCAGCGAAAACAACAGAAGTAGATATATTGATGACGACTGAACATGAGAATAATACAGTATTGGTTACAGAGGCACTCTCCAAATGTGAAGGTCAACCTAACAACGGAATTAGATGGATGATAAGGTAACAGATGAGGAAAATAAAAAATCCCAGATCATGAAATCGAATTCATCTGAGAGCGTATTATGATTTTTATTTTATTTTATTTGCCTAACTGTTCAATCACTTGCTTTTCCAGTAACAACCACCACAGAAATGGTATAAAAAAATCTGATAGCGAAATCCTACGGACAGTTGAAAACAGACTGAAAAATTAAAGAAGATTACGGATGCATGGATGAATGAATAGTAAAATGCGCTCCAACAGCGCATGTTAGAATGTCGTTGTACCTGAACGCGCACGTAATTGGTGCTTTTAGACTGACCAAAGGCCATGGCGACGGCCTGGTCAACAAGGTCGGCGTAGCCTTCGCCGGAGATTTGAGCCATCGGCCGAGCCCACTGCTTCGCCTTCCAGCTCTTGACCTGGTTATAGTCACAGCTCACCTGAAGCATCTGACCAGTTCCCAAAGAAAGCACAAGAAGATCTTCGACCCCTCGCACGAATGGAAACTCTTGCTTGTTGTGAAGGACGTGCGTAATCGCCGCTGCCACTGGATTACTCATGGCTAATCCTCCGTCAACGGCAAGGCACTGCGTTTGGCGGTCGATGGACCCCATACCGACCGGCTCAAACACGCCTGGTTCGGCAGATGTCGCTCTGCACACCTCCCAGAGGCGGAAGTCGAAACTATCCGTCTCTAAAGCGTCGGCTCGAGAGAACAGAAATGGCGCTGTACTGGAGAGGTCGTAGCAGGGAATCAGAACTGGTTTCAACGTGTCTTTTAGAGTTAAACAGCGACCATTGTCAGTGAATGCTTCTTTCATGGTCTTTTCTAAACCGGCAGTTGCTGAAGCTGTCGAAGTTGAGCACCTAGTTTTCCGTAACCGCCGAAAAAACCCGCCACCATAGGACGCGTCCGAACGGTAAAAGCGCTTTCCATGCTCGACTAAGAACCTCCATGTATCCTCAGCCTTAAAAATGGGACGGCTCTGGTCTTTGGTCGCGAAAAGCATCGCCGTAAATATGCCTCCGATACCGGCTCCCACTGCTACGTCGAAATAATCTGCGATTCTGGCGTCTGGATTAGCAGATTTCGTCTTGAGCGCGTTTTCCAGATTGGCCAATGCCTTGCCGGAGAGAATCCCTTGCATGCCTCCACCATCGATGCTTAGAATGCAGATTTTACCTCTCTGATTCTTGATTGCGGAGACACCATTCACGCTCTCTGATTCAGTTTGATGCCAAGATTGAGGCTCGAGTTTCGGTTCTGAAACCGGAGAGATAGGTCTAGGGATCCATAATTTCTGATCGTCATAGCCAAACAGGAACTTGCTCTCTAGAATCGAGAAAATTTCGTAGCTGAGCTTATCCGTGTCGACGCTTGGCTCTTGCATTTCCGATGGATTGCAAGCCATATTTCAAACTTACAAAAGAATCGCTCCTAGATAGATAAATTCCAGGAAAAAGAAAACTCCAATTTCTCACAACAAAGTTTGCAACTAAAATTGCTCAAACGTCAAACAACATTTGCTTTAAAAAAAAGATAGATAAATAGAAGTTCGAGTAAACGAGAATCCTCAAAACTTCGCTCACTAACTAGAGCCCTGCCCAGCAGCGCAATCCGACGAACAACAATCTGACACGCTTTGAAATCAAAAACTAGAAAAGCGAATCAAACGAGGATATCAGTCTGAATCCCGAAGGTTGAAACACCGTCCAATTAGGCCACTCCAGCAAACATCTCCCTGGTCATTATTAACGAGAATCCCGAACCAAACAGCCATTCATTTCAATTCCACCTCCTCCAAGAGAGCCTGTTTCGCACTTTACTCGCTTCAGCTCGAAAAGAAGAGAAACCATATTCCTTCTCGGGTAACTCCCCTTCCACACAGGCAGAGCACGCGACCAGAAGTTAAGCAGGAAAAAAACCAGAAGAAAAAACGAAAAAAAGCAAGCAACGAACCGACCGAGGAAAAAAGAATCACGGAAAGAAACAAAGGGGAGGAGAAAAGGCAAAGGAAGAGCACGCACAGGAGGAGGAAGACGAAGAAGAAGAGGCAGAAAGGCAGTTACTGCAGAGATTGTCTGCTGTATCGAAATTACAACATGTAAAACGAATTACACATGACATTCTCTTAATCCATTCATTTATAAACGACGCCAGCCACCTTTCACAACGTTGACTTGACCCCCCCTCTTTGGTTAATTACTCGAACAAAAACCTAATTAAACTAATCCACTTGCTCTAATTAGCAATTATTAATCGGACGGTTAATAATGGAGCTTTATTGTTTCTCCGCGATGAGCGGCCGAAATAGCAGAATAAAACAAAATTAAAATTCTCCCGCGCTGTTTTCGTGGGGCCCACTCGTCAACCCGTCGGCATGAGCCCGATCCCATCCCGTCCGTTGAATATTTGACTGAGGGATCATGTGGGGTCCACTCAGGTCGGAAATGATCTTCTCTTCCTTAGAGTTCCTTGTTGATTTTTTCCTGCAGGTTTCAGAGTGGGCCACACCCTGGAAGGAAACGATCCTCTCTTCCTTAGAGTTCCTTCGCGATCTTCTCCAACAGGTCTGAAACCTGCAGAGACCTTAAATGAACAATCGTGTTCTAGAGAGAGAGAGAGAGAGAGAGAGAGGGCTTACGTCGAAATGGTGCTGCAAAGCTGGAGAGAAATGGCGGAGAGTGACGTAAATTTTCTCGAGCAAACACAGAAGAGCATCGACTTGATCACCCAGAAGATCCACCTGAAAAACCAAAACTATGAAACAGTAAGATGGAAAAACCTTGAAAAATGTTTACATGAAACTGAAGACGACCTCAATTTCAGCCTTTAGGAGATTCTGACATCTGTTAATGAAGGCTTTCCTGTACAGTTCTTCCTTCTGTTTCAAGGAGTGAATGAGTTTAGCCGGTGGATTGAATCCCTTTTTCAGTTCTTCCAACCTGTTGAAGAACAAACATGAATTATCAGTTCCGGCCGATCTCCGATTGAATGGTCGGAGTTCATGACTTTTGAGAACCTTTGAATTGTCATTCTCAACTTTTTATTAGCTATGAACTCGAATTCCTCCAACCCTTTGGAAATCCCCTGAGAAAATTGTTGTACAGAATCTGAGATAGTTTCTTGGCAGCCAAACATGTTTTCTGACTTTGGTTCTGCCTCTGTGGATAAACTTTGATCATCATTTTCTTGCTTAATATGTCCCTCCATTCTGAAATTTTCCATACCCTCTTTCCATTCCTTAATTGTTTCTCTAAAAACCACCGTAACGACATCCTCCTCGATACCGAAAGTCTTTCCACTTTGGTCGGGAATTTCAGAAACATCGATGAGATGGTCGGAAAATTTAGCCGCTAGAGATCGGGTAGCAATGTTAACAATGTCTTCAATTGTTTCATCACAATCAATCCAAGATATTTCCTCTCCGATAAGGCTTTCATGAGTAATATCCTGCGTGATTCGATTCGATTCCGAGAAATCCGATCGAGATTTGTCGATCAGAGCTTTGAAAATAGTCATGTAAATCTCTTCTCTGAGCATGTATAATATATCTGAATCTTGTTTTTCTTGCTTCAATCTGCTTATTTGATTTTCTTTTCCTTCGTTTTCTTGCTGTTTTCTCTCCTCCCAAACACCAGCTGAAGAGCTTATGAAGCATGTATTTGTACATACCATTAAACTCTCCAATTTCACTACAAAGTCTTGGATCCTTTTCTTAAATGTATGCACGTCCTTCTCTCCCTTCCATGGCCAAGTCGATTTTTCTCGTAAAATTTCTTGTTTCAGTCGATTCAGCTCTTCGGCCTCTTTGCTCTTTTTTCGAATAATCGATTCGTGATTCTTTATCATCTTAGCCACATAGTGGCTGCTTCCATCTTCTTGCTTCTCCTCTGAACTTCCCTCAACTCCTCCATTGTGATCTTCCAATGGATTACTTTCTCCTGTTTTCACAAGTTCAAAATCGCCGAAAAGCTCGAGATCGTCTTTGAAGCTTTGAATTTCTCGTACCAAATTCAAAAAGTTCTCACCTAACAAGAAAGAACTTCTCATTTCAGCTTCACAACTCTCCTTCACATCTGTCATGAAACCCCTAAGCAAGACAGACAATGTATTTTTCTCGACACTCGATCGAAACTGCTGTTCGATCGGTGCAATCTCGGATGCTAATATCGCATTCTGCATTTTCCCGAAGGCATAGTCTAAAGTTTCCTTCAAAACATCAATATCTGACCCCATTTGATCAACTTCTTCATCACTAACTCCATGATATCGTTCATCATCAGCCTCCAGCTTTTGTGGAACATCCAAACCCTGCTCGTCGACCAGATTCTTTGGCTCAATTTCGCTCTTCGATCTCTCCATCTCAAGATTTTCCTGCAAAAAAGCGAGCTCTCTTTCTTTTCCATCAATAATCTGTTTAAGCCTCAATTCATTATCGAATCTTTCCATCAAATCTCTGTCTTTGTCCGAAATTGCAAGCTCGGATTCTCGAAGACGATGTTGCAGGCGGTTTCGAATATTGTCTAAACCGGAGAGGAGCTCTTCGTGATTAGATTGGACGGCGAATGTGTCTGCTTCTTCTTGAACAAACTTCACACAACCTTCCAGTTGAATGACTGCCAATTCGTAAAATCTCGAGATCTCGTTTAACCGTTCGAGGATTCCGTCTTTTGATTTGACTCTCTCGTGAGCTTTATCCATTGCATTGTGCACAATCCACATCATGGTTGAGTCTGCAATGGAGACTCTTAGTTTTCCTTCCACCACACCAAATATTTCATCCATTCTGAGCAAGTTATCCTGCAGAATTCACTCAAATCATGTCCAAAAGTAAGTATTTTTTGGAAAAGATTGGAACTTTTACGTCCGGCCGATGAGATCTCAATTTTCTCAGTTTTGATCTCCTTCAAACGTGGATAATTCAACTGACCATTTCTATTTAATTTAAAACAACATTTTTATTTAAAAAAGAAAAAGAAAAAAAAAAAAAGACATCTCATGTCCTGAAATAATCGAGTGATGATTAGACGCTAGGGCAGCCATGGCACGAGGGCCTGTTTTCAAACTCATTTCTTCATTCTCGTCTGCAACTGCAAGCAACAATGTCAACTCCTGCCCCTATCCGAGCTTCTTCAGTTCGTCTCTAACCTCTTTTATCTATCTATTATGTGCATATATATCTGTTTATATTAACAGATGCAGGCGTATTAGAGGGTTGATTTGTGTACAAACAGATATATATCAACGGACCTCGGATGCCGATGCTGCTCCGGACATGATCGATGAAATCAAACGTCCAGGATCTCAAAAACTCAGCATGGAATGGAACCTTGCTAGTCTTCTTCTGGCCCTCTTAGGTCTAGCAACTGTTAGGACCATGGCATACCTACTTGATGGGGGTGTAACAATATTGCGATTAAAGTTTGATTTTTTTTTTCAGCTGTTGTATTTTTTGAAGCAAAGTCAATTAGAAGTATGATCGAAAAACTTTACTTTTTCTAAATTATTATAGGTTGTTACTCTGCCTCATCATCCTGCCGTAGATCAGGTTGGCCCAGGCCTGACCCGGCTCGACCTCATCTTAGACCAAACTTGTTCTTATATGACATCAAACCATATCGAAGGTAGGACCATCATTGGATAACTAGTGTTTCGATTGTGTCGCTAACAAAATAATTTTTTAAAATAATTGTGATCACGAATCAGTTGTCATGGTCTTCTTGCCTCACAAAATGTTGGGGTGGCACTCAAGATATTGGGGTCGCAACCTTAACACGTGTGGGCTGCGATGCTAGATGTTCTGCCTATTAAAATGTGGAGGTTCATAAAAAACGTTAACAAAGACCGGGTTAGTGGTCCAAGGTTATGCAGTCTAACATTGGAACTTCATTTTTGGTCCTGCACTCGAGTCCGATTTTTATGGACTAGGGCAAGCCAGCCTGGTTCATTGTCGAGGCTTAGATTAAATTTAAAATATATTATATTAGTTATGGATTTTTCGGATAATCGACTGGGGATAGATTTGTAAAACAAATTATGTTAAGGTCTAATTTATAAATAACTTGCTACCTCAAAAAATTAAAAACCAAAGATAGAGGAGTAAATAGAAAGAAAATATAATGAAATAAAAAAGGAAAAAGCGGGACAAATATGAAATGTCACTGCCTGCGGGAGGACCAACGTAGGAAAAAGGAAGGGTATTTTTTTTCAAAAAAAAAGTCATGCTCTTTTCTTTTAGTATATTGGGTTGCTTAATTTATCAAGTTAAATGAGACCCATTTATTGAGAGTCTCATAGGGTATATAATAAAAGAAGACGTATTAAATAATAATTATTATAATTTATGTATTTTACAAAAATATAATAAGAAAGTAAACTATAAAAATATTCCGTCAGAAATCAATAATGATGAGAGAAGGTCAATACACAACGTCGGGAACAAGATTTTGCAACTTTCTTCAAGAATAAAGAGAGGAGGGTACCCGGGCCCACTCCAGATTCTTTCTTTTAAGTAGAGCAAAGTTGTTTTTTGACCCTGCTTTGACCGGATGAGATGGATGACGAGTCAGCCAATGAAAATAGAGAATACTACGATGGGTCCCACCATCTTCTTGATTCCCTCCTGTTAGGTCAGGTTTAGCTATAGCCTACTATCATTATAACCCTCCCCCGGCCTCCTCCTGCATGCGCTTTTTGCTTTCCCCACTTCTTTTCTAGTCTCCATCCCTCCCCACGTCACTCTCTCCTCAGTTAGACAGAGAAAATGGACTTGCTTCATGAGAGAGAGAGAGAGAGAGAGAGCTGATATGAAGATGTGCCTAAACTATCTGAGCTTGACCATCTTAGATCCCGCCTCGTTCTAACTTTACGCCATTTTATGTGAAAAATAAATTTTAAAAATCAAGTGGGGGAGGAAAAGTGAAAAGGGTTTGATTCTTTCTATGACGTTGATATCACTTAACCGGAGAACATTTGAAATTTACAGAAGACAAGCGTGCAAAAAGACGGAGGGATTCATGACAGCTTAGGTTTTGTAACTCCCATGGTCTCTGTCAGGAGCAGTTCTGTAATTTTTTTTACCGTAATTCGAGCATATTTTCTTTGACAGACCCCTCTTCATACGTGTAATGAAAATGATTATCTGTGATTGCTTTGAAGAAAAGAAAAGAAGAACCACTGGTCTCATCTGCAAAACACGGTGCGTTTGGCATCGTATTCATAACGCAAAACCTGCAACTTTATGAGGAAGAAGACGAAGTAGAAGAAGACAATGATGAAGTTCGTACCTTTTGTTCAGACATCACATGAAAAAATCTGTAATATATATTCATCGATATAATCATCTAGCAGAAGTACATAGTCGAATATGCATGGCTCCTCATACGCCATCTACGGAGGCCATCGAAGATTCGGTGAAGCTCTGCAAATGGCATACAGGGAGCCAGGCACATGTATGTATATGTATGTAAGCACATACATATCGTAGATATACATGCATCGATATAATCATTTAGAAGCCGGAGAGTTGATTTCCAAGCTTGATTCTTGAACCAGGAAAATAGTAGACCCCAGAAGTGATATGGGGAGAGAGAGAGAGAGAGAGAGAGAGAGAGAGAGAGAGAGAGAGAGAGAGAGAGAGAGATTTGAAGATGGAGCTGATGGGAGGAGGGTGAGATTTATATTGAGGGTTATAGAGAGGGATAGAGAGAGAGAGAGAGCTTAGTCAAGATCAAAAAGGGTGGTCGAAAGGCCACACATGCTGTAGTATTGGCATGGAAGAAGCAAAATCAATAGCCTGAACTTAGGGAGTTGATGAATGGTGGGGTTTAATGTTTGGATTTCAGGGGGAGGGATTGAAGAATGTGGGGTTGGGAAATCCCTCTAAATATAGACCCACGAGAGAGAGAGAGAGAGAGAGAGAGAGAGAGAGAGAGAGAGAGAGGAGAGAATTAAGGGTTTCAATTGAAATCTCCTTTTCTTAGGTCGTAAAGCAAAGGTTGCTTTTCTATGTCTGAAAATCATCTTGTCTGGGAGCGTTTGGAACACATGGATTCCTCATCGTCTTCTCTTTTTATTTTTTTATTTTTTTTAAAACAAAGTCTTAGAAAGAGAAAGCAAACTTCATTTCTGTTTCTCTCATCTACTTCTCCGTCTCTTCTTCATTGCTAAATCACCCTACAATCCAATTCCACCATAAATGGACACAAATCTGAACCGTTTGATCAATCGCCTGTGAATGGTGATTGACAAAGTGTTCGTAGATCGATAGAAATAATCAAGTGATCATAACTAAGATTAGTTTTCTTATGCATTATAGTAGAGTACAGGACTACTTCCTGAGTTATTTACTCGCCATAAAAACCCAATTCTTTCACAGACAAGAATCGAAATGTCCAGAAGTGGTGTTCATGGTGGAGCTTTCCAAGCATCTTTCTGTATTTTTCCCTTGAGTGTTTTTATTTTTCGTTTGGTGAAGATTCTATTAATGATTTAGATATGTAAAGTTTCTTGCACAACAGTATTTTCTCCTTGTGTTGTATAATATTTTAATTTTGTCCTCACCCGACCTGTCTCACATGGACTATGCCTTTGAGTTTTTAATCAAACTGATCTTTGGGTCAAACGATCGGATCTCTATGAAATCGGGTCGTTCAATAGACGTTTCTGTTGGGCTCGTCTTAGAGTCGTGACACTATCATATCGTTATTCTAAATAGTCCTTATAATAATTCTCGCACATAATTATTATTTGTTTTTCAAAACAGTCGTTCCATCAAACATTCTAGGTAACATAAAACAGTTGAGATTATATTGTTTACATACTTTCAGATTCCAACTAACACGGCAGTTAACTAAACTCAGAAGAATCATATTATAAAAACTAGAAACTCGAATTGTGTGATGGACAACAGTCATGGCTATATCTATGCCTGGTTTTTAAAAAACTGTAGCTTTTGGAGATTGTCAATCACTCTCCGTGAATCTTGCCTATCTGGAATATGCTACAGCCGTACTTTGCTGCTATGTACAGTAAAATTTGTTTATATAATATATAGTTTATGAGTTTTGCATTAATGAAACAAGATTGCTTTTGTATAGAATATACTAAGCAGAAGTTGAAGTGAGAGCAAGAATAAAAATGGAAACTCAAAGATGCAGAAGAAAAGATCACCCATTAATCTATTCTCGAGAGAGAAAGAGAGAGATTCCAGTTTCTGGAAAAGGCTGCAAAGAAATTGCTTCCAATATGCTTTAGCCTTTCCATGAATGTAGAAAATGGCAAACGAGAGAGAGAGAGAGAGAGAGAGAGAGAGAGAGAGAGAGAGAGTGGTAAAAGCTTTATCGTATAGGGTTTTGGAAGTAACAACAGTGGGAATCCAACAGTCCAATTTTTTAATCCAACCTCTCTCTCTCTCTTTCTCTCTCTCTCCAGAGACAATCTACAGAAGGCGTCTGGCTTTGTGTTTGTTAGCTTCTCTGCTTCTATACGCCTAGAACTTCCCGTAAAACAAACGTATTCAGATTTCAGGCATGCAGCAATCAGTACTGGTTTCTTGGATGAAGACGATGAGCCTCTTCTGTGCTCTCTCTCTCTCTTAGTGGCTTCTCGAATATCACTCCAAAGCAACACGCATGTTAGGGCTAATCAAAATTGTACCCATTTAATGCCCACATTCTGCTCTCCCCTTTCGAGACAAAAAGAACTCATTTTCTGCTTTCTCTCTCTCCCAGTGTCTCACCTCCCTCTTTGGCGGTTTTACTGGTGCAGTCGAATGAAACATCAGTAGTCTTCGTATATGTTCCAGACTTTGCAGACATTAAAACAACCAAATTGCTTTGTGTCTATTATGTTGGCAAGCTTAAATCGCACTTTACCGAAAATTAAATGAACTGACATTGATTTCAGTGTGTAGACTGTGGAGTGGGTTAGTAAACAATGACTTAAGCCACAACATAAGCACGGAGGTTCGGGTTCCACACGAGGGAGGCCGAAAGTTCATTCTCCAGGCAAAGAGGCGCCACCTCCAAATTTGTATCAACATCCTCGTCGTCTGCTTCTAGTTGATGAATTATGTTGATAAACGGTTGCGTTGTACCGTGTTACAAGATAAAGTACAACGAAAGAATTCTAGATAGCTAATTAGACACAAGAAGATAAACAATAACTTCTGATATAAAAAAATGCTTCTGAGTTCCTAAGAAGACATTTCAAACGACAACTTGCAGTAGTTTTAGATGCCAAAATGAAGGCCATTTAGAAATTACAACCCGCCCAAAATAATTCAAGGTCACGTAAGATGATTCAACAGAGATTTACAAAAGGGCGTAGATTAGTTTAAATCAAGGCAAAACCCCTCTTGGAATGATGATATCGCCGATGTTGTTGTGCCATGGGTCAGCCAAGTGAGTGGCCAAGTTCTCCAACGGCCCTGTGCCTGGGTAGGCAGATTGCTGCACACAGAACCCAACAAATGCCAGCAGCGCCAGCCGACCTGCGCAGCCAACAACCATAGCCAAACACACAAAAATCAGTCCGTCGAACTTCTTTACCATCAAAAGGAAAAAATGGAGGGAGGAAGACTGAGAAAGTAACCATTTTTAATCTCTTTGACTTTGTATTCCTTGAACTTTGCAGGGTCTTTGGAGAAGCCCAGGGGATCAAATGCGCCGCCGGGGTATTTCTTCTTTTCTGTGTCTTTTTCCATGCTGCGTTGGTGCTCTACGAAAGCAATGGCGAGGAACTCGATGACCAAAATTATGGGTAATGTACCCCAAGGAACTGGCTGCCCCAGGTAGGTGGCTTGGCCGCCGGGAATTGCCGCCCACTCTTGGGCCTTCACCCAGTTGCCTAACCCCAATGCCTCTGGAAGTAGGACCCCTGGCTGCAAAAATGACCAATTTCAATGTTTATAGCTATGGTGGTTTTATACACTGCCGCAAACTACCGAGAAAGTGGAATTTACCAATGAAAAGTGAAAATCAAATCTGAGATTAATCAATCCTTCATTTCAGTTTTGAGAAGTGGGATTAATATTAGCAAAACACAGAATGGAAATGAGGAGAAGCTTACTACGGCGAGCATAGCCCATCTGCAATGGATGAGTTCAGACTCTTTGAATCTCTCCAGATTCTCTGGAACTTCACCCAATCCAAGTGGATCAAACCCAAAATCTCTGAAACATAGAAAATTCCAGATATAGTTTGGCTTTGACGAAATCTAAATTTTAAAGTGCAGAGTTTTGAAGGAGTTCACATCGAGCTTGTGAAAAGGAAGTATCAACAGCTTTTCATACCCTGGAGCTGAGCCATCCAGGTATGGAGGTCTGGGCTGGCCGGGCATCCACTCGGCTGACATGGAGAAGCGCGACGACGCATTGGCATAGCCGGAAGGAAGTGAAAATGCGGCGGCAAACTTCGATTTGGACGACGAGAGGACGGACGGGTAGGCCACTGCTGTAATTCCGCAGCTCATTAAGGTGTTGGAAGTCATTTTCAGAGATGGGAAGCTACAGAGGCCCGACGAAATTCCAGTGAGAGGAGAGGAAAAGATCTTGGGATCAGGGATGAGGAGGAAGAGGATGAATGGAGGAGTTCAAAGTATAGGCAATGGGAGATATAGGAGAATCTATATGTTGACTTTCATTGGCCATTCTGTCTTCCTCATGCAATATTATTGGAACACGTGGCATTACAAATCCATATCAAAAGCTTACGTGGAATATCCATTTGAAAAATTAGGATATTTATATTTTTTATGGTGGCCGTTGATCCAGAGTGACTTTGTCGCATAATGGCCCATTCACTGTTGAAACCCATCAGCTAAATTAAATAATATAATAAATTCATTTTATAAAAATTAATAATTTACGTCAACAGCCAAGTAAAGACGATGATTCATCAACGGCGAAAGGATAAGGCCAATAAAGGTGTGACACGTTTGCCGCTTAGCCTACTACTTGTTCATCCAATCCCACCCGCTCGCTTCTTTCTCTATGGCGCCTGACCACAGCCACAAATGAGAGTCCCAACTCACTTGCTCGCTCTGCTCCCTACTCCATTGATGGATTCTTTCATCTAAAGTTCCTTGGCGTTCTGTAAATTACTATCGACTCTGGAAGTTAACCGCTTAACTTTTAACTCGTGTATCTTCCGACATCCGGCAATTTGAGCCTTCATAGTCTTGCCAATGGCGGCGGCAGGGTTGGCTGCTGGAACATCGTCTTCTTGCGTACATTTGTACGGTTTGAGCTCGTGGCGAACCTCCAAAACGACTTCGATGAAGAGTGAAGGAAGGAGGAGACGAGTGATGTGCAATTTTGGGCATCTTACTGAGGTGGTGCGCAAGGACGTGCAATTTATGAAGAAGGGGATAGGTCGAGCGTTTGAGTGGGCGAATGTGGCCTTTCGAATTCCGAAGATTTCGAAAGCTGTGGATGATTTGATATGGATTCGGAATCTCGAAGATCCTCGCTCTGCTCCTCTTCTTCCTCCTCTTTGGCCTCGACCTTTCTACCCAGGTTAAGCTCCATATTCATATGGGATACTTTTCTTTTTCTTTCATCCTTCTTCGTCATTTTCTTTTCAGATGGCTATGATGTCAGTCTTAGTAGGATATTTGAAACTACTGCTACTTGTAAGAGTTAGAAGTGATCTAAATATGTTGTGAAAAATCATTAAATCTATGGATATCAATGGCTTCGCGCTTAAAAAATTAGTAATTACCTTACTAAAGCCATATTTTAGAATTTTTTGGAAACGCGTTTGATTTTGCTTTGTTTAGTTTGTTTCGACTTTTTGTAGATGATGTGCAAATCATGTATAATTTGCAATCACACTTATGATTCAACGTTTGATTGATGAGCACTCTTTACTTACAATCATCACGAGACAAGAAGAATATCGATTTTCAAAAAACATTTTTGAAAATTTGATTTGATTTCATTAGTACAACTATTTGATCAAAATATTTCTCTAACTGCATTGGACCAGATAATAAATAATTTTCATCTCTTATTATTTTACAGTTGAAGTTATTGATGTTTCGTTCCCAATCTAGTTAGAGCAATATGATGGGCAATTTTGGGAGGAATATGATCGCTGTTAATGGTTTAAATATTGACTTATTATGAATGTTCTCTCTGCGTCTCTCATTGTCAATAAGTGATGAGTAGCCAAGTCAAGAATATGAAATTATATTCTATTAACTCGTGTGCAATTGTATTGGTTTGTTTAGTCATGCATTTGCTTGTTTATTAAAAAATGTAAGCAATGTCATGCATTACTCCATTATTTATAGCTTACGCATATATACCTGCTCCTATTGATATGGTTTTGAAAATTACCTTGCCTCAAGCAGGACTCTCTGGTGTTGATTTACTAATGGAAGATTTAAGAGCTCTAGAGGCATATGCTAATTATTTTTATTATCTGTCTAAGTTATGGTCCAAGCCACTTCCTGAAGTCTATGATCCGCAGGAGGTTGCTGATTATTTCAGTTGTCGGCCTCATTTAGTGGCCTTTCGACTAATAGAGGTTTGAGTTGATGTACCAAACAATTTACTTATATTTGAGTTAGTAATGTCTTACCGTTTCATTTTCAATCTGATAAAGTTGCGAGACATCTTAGAATATGTTTTCTGTCTAGAAATTTTATCCATGCTACTTAATTATTACACATTTGTCTGTGTGATGCTTTGTTCTTAATCCTTAATCTCTATTCTCCTTTTATTCTATGCAAGCTTTGACAGCTCTTATGTTTCTCATTAATTGTACTAGCAAAGTTTATTTTGATCGGGTTGCTCATATGAATGAGGGATAGGAGTCTAGTTTGATTCCTAAAGATTACTCAAGAAACACCTATTCTTGTTTATTTTCATAGAAAATGAACTACAAACTGCACTAGTTATTCAAGAGTCCATGCTAGTCTACTTACTCTACCCTTTATTTAAAATTTGTTATGAAGAACCCCTTACTGCCATCTCCTATTTAGACTAACTTCCCTCTACTCATGATTGTTTTCTAGTTATTAATTGCTTCCTCTTTTCTTTTCTTTTTTCTACCTCCCATACTTCAACTCAACATAATTGGTGGCCTATCAATGAGTTTCACCATGGCAGCGTATAAATTTCTATATTACACACCCTGGTGTTCCCATCTCCGAGTGCTATATTCTGCTTGGGATCAGCCTGTTTCAACTTTGAATGACCTTCATTGTTAGAGTACATGCCTATTATTATTATTATTTTTTGATGGAGCAGAAGGTTATTGAATTTAAATTTTTTTCTACTTGAAGATATTTTCCTCCTTCACTACCGCGGCTCTCACGATCAGGACTTTAAGAATGAGAAGGTATTTTGGATCAAGTATGGATAAGGACATTAAAGGGGACATTTCAAAGTACAATTTTGGGGTTGTGTTAAAAGAAACTTTGTTAAAGCTCGGTCCTACTTTTATCAAAGGTGATACATGAGAAACTTAACTAACCAGCTTTTTCATGTGGTTCCATTTTTGTTTTTTTCTCATTGTTTGTGGTTTTTGCTTTATCTATCTATATATGCTGGATATTTTATTTATCATGCAGTTTCAAGATTACCAACATGCTAGTTATTTGCCTTTGCTTGCTGATGCAGTTGGTCAGTCACTTTCGACAAGACCAGATATTATTGGAAGTGAAATATCTCAGGTTAGATTTTTTTCTTCTATTAAATACAATATATTAAAGGTGGACAACGACTCTTAAATATCCTAGTACAATAATAGATCATATGATCAACTAATTTTAAAATATTACCCCTTACATAATTGTAAATGATATTTGGAATTTTTGAACTCACTCATTTGTTAAAGTTTAGCAACTAAAATATATTTTAGTAGATAATGTTTTCTTCTGAACAGATTGTTAGGTATTTCACCATAATTTATCTTACGATCATTACATTTTTATTCTGGCATCATGAAGATATTGTTAAATCATAAAATGAAGTCTTTTCATCAGATTCTATTGCTTGGTAAACAAACTTTCTTTAATAAACAACGTTTTCAAACTAACCAATTATAAACCTAACCATTAACCTGAAGCTCTACTCTTCCAGATTTGGATACAAATACTAACAAAAACTATTCATCTAGAGACACTTCTTTTCACAACATAACCAACTAACCTCCACAAAATAACTTCCTAATAAACTACTTCCACAAAATAACTTCCCAATAAACTATATCATAACTAATCTTGCCAACATCAAACAACACCCAAATTGTCCTTAGTTATAAACTTACACAGAGTGTAAGTTTTACCAAATGGTTTATTTAGCTCCCTAGAAGTTGCATCAGATTCAAACAAATAAAGTATCTCCTGCAACTTGATTATCCTGTAGTGGTGAATAAACTGTTTTATGTACTTCTATCAGTTCTTATAATAAGACAAACCAACTAGACTTTTTTTTGTTTGATTTTTCTTCTGTTTTGAATCATGATGTTAGGCATTGTCTGGGTTGCATGATCAAATCCCTCCTTTTCCTAGGACAGTAGCTATGAAAATTATTGAGGAAGAACTGGGTTCCCCTGTGCAATCTTTCTTCAGCTCCATCACTGAGGAACCTATTGCTGCAGCATCATTTGGTCAGGTCGTTTTTTACATTTTACTATGCAGTTTGATCTAACAGTATTTGCTCTCAAATGCAAAGTTATGTGCAGGCATGAAGTGAGTTTTAATTTGGATGAGTGCATTTTTTCTGAATGTAAATTTAGGTCTACAAAGGAACGACATTAGATGGTTATACTGTTGCAGTGAAAGTACAACGTCCTAATATGCATCACGTGGTAGCGCGAGATATCTATATTCTCCGCCTTGGGGTTTGTTGCCATAACTCTTCTCAAATTTTTTTAAAGTCTTTGTAAACTTCAATTTTTTAGGGTTATATATTAATTTTCAGCTTCTGCTATTGCAAAAGAGAGCCTTTATTTTTTTTAATTTTCGTAAATTAATTTTCAGCTTGGGGTATTGCAAAAGATAGCCAAGAGAAAGAGTGACCTTCGATTGTACGCCGATGAGCTTGGGAAAGGTTTAATTGGAGAACTAAATTATTTTTTGGAGGCTGACCATGTATCCCAGTTTCAGGTATTAATAGCTTTTCACTTGTGTTTTATCCCATATTTCTGTTGTAGTATAAGCAAAAATAGTCTTTCATTATTTTTGATTTACTACCTGTCCACATTTTTGTTCAGACTTCTATATCTTGTCACTGGTAAATGACTGCAGGGATTCATTTAGGCAAAAAAAGTAACTTTTATGATTTTATTTTTATAAGAAACAATGCGTTAAGAAGAAGAAAATACAAAAGAAGAAAGGGAAAGAACCTCTCAAAAGAAGTACATTGAAAAAAAGTAGCTTTTATGATTAACTTATGCAAAAAGTTATGGGTTGTTTTACTCACTTTTATTACAATCAGAATGTTTTTCTCCATTAGTCAATGATTAGGTGCATCCTTTTATGGAAGATTACTCTTCAAACTATTAGTAGGTTTGCCTTAAATGCATGAATAGGGCATATTATGTGTAATCACTGATATGATGTGAATGTTATTGCTGTGGTAAATGTATTTCCAGTTTTATGGACAGGGTGTTTTTTTTTAAAAGCAAATCATTGTGTGTGGATGTACTTGTGACATCTTTTGCTCTACCTGGAGTTATAATTTAACTAATATGATGCATTTCCTCTTTACTGAACCTTTGGTTCATGCATGTACAGGCTGCTCATTCTCACTTTTCATTTATTTGTGTACCAAAAGTATACCATCATTTAAGTAGAAAGAGGGTTTTGACTATGGAGTGGATTGTTGGTGACAGTCCAACTGACTTACTCTCTATATCTACTGGAAGTTTATCTGTCG
Organism: Begonia peltatifolia; assembly: GCA_022433055.1. Classification (NCBI taxonomy): domain Eukaryota; kingdom Viridiplantae; phylum Streptophyta; class Magnoliopsida; order Cucurbitales; family Begoniaceae; genus Begonia; species Begonia peltatifolia. The sequence goes on along the minus strand of CM039520.1, from coordinate 23,873,849 downwards.
ATGGCTCTAGGTATTCAGAGAGGCAAAAACTTGAAGCTAGAAAGCGGCTTCTTGACCTGGTGCGTGATATAGTATTGTATGGTACCCTCTACTTCATTCCTGCTGTCTGACAAAAATTTCTATGATTGTAGAGTTGGTCGAACCTGGAGATTTTATTTCTGTTGGTTGAGGGAACAATTTCTGTTGTCCCAGTATAAGTCCACTCAAACAAAGCTTTAAGGAAGTTAATTAACAAGGCAAGAATAATGACTCATAGTCACTAGGTTCGACAGTGATAATAAGACTCTTGTCATAAAGCTTTTACGAGGATCATGACCAATTTAATTCCAAAATGTTTTGAATGGGAACTCGTCAGTTTTGTAGTAGGAAATGTGGAATGTCTCTATCCTTTTAATAAACAGCCATTCGAATTAGATGCACTTCACTCAAAATATTTTTTTGTGCTCCACCTACTTTAGGTTAATAAAGGAGTGGAGGCATCACTAGTTCAACTCCTTGAAACTGGAATTTTACATGCTGATCCACACCCTGGCAACTTGCGGTATACTTCCTCAAGACAACTAGGGTAATTTTGCACTTCCCTTGAAGAAATTCTTGCGTTATCCTACATCAAGAGGTTTTATAAAATAGTAAAAAAAGAAAATTAAATATAAATTTGTTTGAATATTGCACCCCTATTTGTAAAATCTGTGCCAGATTCCTGGATTTTGGGTTGATTTGCCGGATGGAAAAAAAGCACCAGTATGCTATGCTTGCATCCATAGTGCACATTGTGAATGGGGATTGGGAATCCCTTGTTCATGCTCTAGTGGAAATGGATGTTGTGAGACCGGGAACAAACATGCGGCGTGTCACCTTGGTATATTTGTTCTTTCTTGGTTCAGTTTTTTCACAGCTAATTAAAATTATCACAGTACATAATTAGAATGTTACCTCTTTACATTAAATTAAGTTTCTTATCAAAATAATAATAATAATAGTAATTTTACCATGAAAAATCATTGTTTATGGCACTAACTTGTGCAAGTTCTTTTTACAGTATCGGAATCCCCTAGGGGTTTCTTCTTGTTCTTACTCTATTAGCTGTTTGTTTCAGGATCTGGAATATTCCTTGGGAGAGGTAGAATTTAAAGAGGGAATTCCTGATGTGAAGTTTAGCAAGGTGAGATTGATTTTAGTATTTGAGATTTGCTTTCTTGTTGGTGTCTTTTTTTTACATTTTTCACCTCATGGCGTGGTGACAGTTACTCCCCTGGTACCTAATTATTTAACATTTTTATGAAGGTTCTTGGAAAGATCTGGTCTGTTGCCTTAAAGTATCATTTTCGCATGCCTCCATATTTTACACTGCTCCTACGATCTATTGCTTCCTTGGAAGGTGACAATACATTACAGCATAAGCTTGTTAGTTTACTTTAACGTGTGATAAGTAGTATCTTTCTCAATGCTTGCATAAATATATTTTTTCTTCTTATTTACATAGTATTTAACGTTATTTCAAAAGTCCAGTAGAATGGATTCAAAACTAATACAAGACAAGATTTTCATTTTTCTCCGGATGACATGGAGAGTGACAATTAGAAGATGAAAACGAAATTTTTTAGTTTTGTTAATTCATGTTGTGTATTATCAAAATGATCATTGTATAGTTATCTGTCATTTATGGGTCCTTGTGGAAAAGAAAAAGGAACTAATCCACTTGAGTGCTTGTTTTAAACTTAAAATTTATGACTAAGGGAAGATATTAAGCTGGGTTGATCTTCGAATGCTCTTTATTGTCATAGTTTCTGATTACTTGTTGTTTTAGTCCTTTGATTACTGGATGGATTTATTCTCAATCATAATGTCATTTTTTTCTCAGGTCTAGCAGTTGCTGCAGATAAAAATTTCAAGACATTTGAAGCTGCTTATCCTTATGTTGTTCGAAAACTTCTGACAGAAAATTCTGCTGCAACAAGGAAGATCCTGCATTCGGTAATGAAGTGCGCAATTAGTATCATCATTTCTATATACTGAAACCATAATATAAGAGTTATTGTATTTAACATCTTAAACTTATCCAATTGCGAGAACCATTATTCTTTCCTCTTGTCATCTACATCTACACTTGAAGGAAAGCATGTTTGTGCACGAACTAGATCTCTAAACTTGTCACCTCAAAAAATCATGTTGCAATTCTTCATTCTTGTTGTTGCCTGACTTGTGGTTTTTCTTTTAAGTTAAAGATGATAGATGTGCATGTCCACTAATTTAATTGTTCTCTGATGACACACGTCTTTGGCTATTACTTCTGTTGTAGTATATATTGTGCACAGAGGTATATAGATATTGTTGGACATCCCTAATTAGTCGCACATGTTGAGAATCCTCTAACTGCAGGAGACTTCAAAGACCAGATTCCTCAGTTCATATATTTTAATTGCTTACATATTTATGGTCTCTACTTTTTTGTAGGTGGTTTTAAATAAAAAGAAAGAGTTTCAATGGCAGAGGCTAGCTCTTTTCTTAAGAGTAGGTGGCACAAGGTATGTTCATAAGCTATTTCATATTATCATTTTTCTTTGATCATTAAACATATCATCATTTTTTTATTTTTCTTGAATCTTGTTAATCACAAAACAAAAGAGGAAACTGTATACCGAAGAGTTCAAAAGTAAAAAAAGAAGTAAAAAAGAAAAGAAAGAGAACTAGTTAATTTTGAACGTTAACCTGTTCTTAGAAAAACTATACATCCAACGATTTCTTACGAGGACTTTTCCAGTTTATCTAATTTTCAACAGCCTTTTGCTGCCAAATAAATCAGATATGGGATTATTGAATAATATTCCTCGCTCTATGCTGGAACTTCAATTTAATGTATCATCTTTCAATCTAGTGAAATCTCACTCTAGCATATTCAATTGAAATTAAACTTAGCTAGGATGACATACCGAAGAAGTTGTCTGAAAAAAATTGTCAAATGATGGATGCAGCATTAATGATTATGCAGTTGTATCTAGTTTTGTTTCTATTTTACTTGCAGGAAAGGTTTGCAGCAAATGATTATATCAAGTAGGGAGATTGCCCTAGATTCTATACCCAACAAAGCACATAGTGATTTTGAAGTTGCTAACATTATCTTGAGGATATTACCATCCAAAGAAGGCATTGTGTTTAGAAGACTCTTAATGACTGCAGTGAGTCCCAATTTCTTCTCATCAACACACACACACAATCACAATGATATTGCATTTTATCAAAGTATACTCATACTTTCAGATCAAGAAATTTGTGCCTATCAGAATAGGCATGCTAAGCTGCTTCATAGTAATGCCCAAACAAAGGCATCTGAATGGGATTCCAAGATATCATTGTCCGTTAATTTAGAAGTTTAATGCTTATGGCAAATAATGCCTTGTGGTCCTGAAGTTTGAGTGTCAGGTTCTAACAAAACCTGGTCTGAAACTCGGGCTCGGCAATGTGCCAGCCAGTTTTACACCTCTTGGCTTTATATAGCTGGAGCTTTCACAAATATTCAAATTTTTGTGGGAAGCTTGGCATCTCTAGTTTTTGTAATCTCAATAATATTATGTCATGAAATTTGTTTAAGTATTTGATTACGTATTCTATGTCGAACATGATCATGTGTGATGAACAGAATGGAATTTCATTGATCCAAGCTCTGGTTTCAAAGGAAGCAAGATTCTTCCGTCAGCAACTTTGCAGGAACATTGCCAACATATTATCCCAATGGTTTCTAGAAGTACTTGGGCAAGACATTACAACTAAGTACAATTTCCAGGTTAGATCCGGAAGTGGATCCGATAAAAGAGAGTCAACTTCTTCAAAATCAGACATATCCGTCTACGATTGTCGTCGCATGTTAAAAGATCGACGTCTGAAACTGATTTTCTCGAAAGTTTTAAGCTCAGCAAGTAAAGATCCAATCTTAATGCTGAAATTCTACTGGATTTCCTTCATTATGTTAGTTAAAGCTTCAGCTTTGGCTTGCCATCAGACGCTAGTAGTGTTATCTGAAGCGCATTTAGGTCCGGTGACATTTGCTCCAAAGCAATACGCAGTCAGTATATAATGAGCATGCGCTCCCCCTCAAGCGCACTTGAGGTAGAATATATGAATTTTCTTGTGCAGTTAAAATTCGTTAATTCTTAGGTTGAGTATATTTACTTGTTGCATTACAATGATAAACTAGGACCCAGGGATAGTAACGCCTAATATTTTATAGGCGAATGTAGATTTAATTCAAGCTCGTGTACGTAAAGACCGAACTGTTCACGTGATCTGCCCCTAATGTGTTTCAAGCTTCGTTTTGGCTTGTCCGTACTACCCCCGCCCCGCGTATTATCATTCTATGATTATGTGGTATGTAATCCTTAGCGATTGATTTTGAAAGACTAAGTGGGTTATTTCGGGACTAGGATGAAGTTTTTAGTTACAAAAAATACTCCTCTGTTTTTTATTTTTTTTTTTAATTTGGAAACGGGTGAAGTTAATTTATTCTCCATTTTACGGTTACTAATTTTTTGCTTATACTCTTTTTATTTATCTCTTTTAATTTTTATATAATTTAATAATTAAATATCATACTTTGTTAGACACCTAAAATTGAGTAATGACGTTCAATGAGTTAATTTATCAAATAGTAATTTGGGAGGACGACTAACGGTGTTTATTAAAAAAGAATAACTCTAAATTGGCTGGAAGTTGCTTTCATTCAATCCAGAGCTAAATTATGTTATCACGCACTTTTAATATACACGCAAAAATTATCTACTTTGTTTGTTAAATAAATTTAAAAAAAAAAAAAAGGACGAATAAAACTTGTTTCATTTTTTTAAATATCATTAAATTTCATTATTACTAAATTAAATATATTCTATTCCAACTCTTCTCTTTTCATGTCTAAACATAAAAAATAGAAATTCTCGTTATTTGTATCCAAGAGTCCGTTATAAAATGACAAAATTGGATCATGAAATTACGAAACATAATTTCTTTTTGATCTGTCATTTCTCGAAATCTCTCTTCTGATTCAAAATCGTGGTGTAACGTGTATCCCCTCCTGTTCCGGTCATGGAATAGATGAAATAAATCAAAAAATAGATTTCAGAATGGAAAATCCTCCCCATTAAATGATAGTGAAATACTTCAAAAGTCTGTTTTCAATTGTAAAGTTTCAAATAATTATTATAAAAAATTAAGAAAAAAGCTAAAATTGGAAAAATAAATATTAAACGTGAAGAACTCAAGAACATTACATTTGACTTGAAAAAGTAAATTACAGCTCTTTGTCATTCCTCGTATAAAACAAATATACAGTACTAATTTCATTTTGCAAATGAAAAGTCAGATGAACTCATGTCAATTTCATGTTGCGTTCGAATGGGACGGGGGGAACCGGACGAAGGTCCCATCGACCTTAACTCTTGCATTTGTCTCTCTTCCTCAATTTGTCCGCCGTCACCCTTCGGCATGCGATGGTGGGGCCGGGAAGAGTCCTCTTCCTCTACATGCCAGTGCTCGTTATCAACATCGGACATCCGAGGAGAAGTGCTGCTTTGATTGTAGTTGTGGAGAAGATGCATGGGAGACATGTTGTGTGATGGAGTTCCCGGTCGACTTGATAAGGGCGTGTTCGACTCAGAGTGGCGGTGTTGTCTCGTGTTTTTCTTGGCCGAGTGGTGCCAATTCTTCAGAGCAGCGGCAACCCGGTCGTTGAAAATGGTCGGTCTCATGGTAGAACCCATCTGAACAAATCAACAAATTTAGGAAAATTTCTAGTCGTTAGTTCAGAAATCCAAGAACACATGCAGTTTTTAAGAATTATTAACTGCAACAATTGTGTTTCTAATCTCACCTGAGTGACAAGAGCATAGAGAGGGAGGGTTACATAGCTGCAAAGAACTTGAATAATGATCCTGAAAAATAATCCATTTTTTGTTCGAGTTAGGTCGCCGATGCCAAATGAAAATCCTTCAAAAAACCAATGAGAAAAACAAGGCAAAATATGCTTCATAGTCATACTCGTTCTAACTTACCCGAGCGAGATCCTGATGACAATATCTTCCGTGTTCTTGTGAAAGCAAGATCTCAAAGTAAATGTTAACTGAAAAGAGATGAAAAGAAAGTAGACCCAAATCAGCTTTAAAAAACTCAGTATTTACATTGATTTTTTTTTTTTTTTTTAGAACGGCTAAATTTAGTCTCTAATTTTAATTCTAATGACACGCTTACGTGTCATTTATTATTTAATGTAATATTTAAGATAAATTATAAATAATTAAAATAATCTATTAATTTCTCCAATTAATGATTAACACACTAGAAAATAAGATTAGTACGTAAAATTATAAGGTAAAACCTAGCGTTATTCCTTTTCTCATGATCAAACTACCGAAAGACGAGAGAAAATTAGAGTTCAAGTCCTTACCGTGCTCCATACGAAGAAGGCGAGTTGAAATGCATTCTGAAATTACATAACAAGAAACAGGATTAGAAAAAGTGATTTGAGAAATAATGGAAGCAGTTTGTAACAACAACATTAGAACAATTCTTATTTTTCAAAGAAAACAAAATCGAATTTTCAAAAACACTTTACAAGGGAGATTTTTTTCGGCAACTAAAACATATCCAAAAACGATTCTCAAAGAAACCATAATGAAGGAAGTATCGAATAAAATTACCTGAAAAAGAACGAAGTTGATCAAAAAGAGCATGAACTTGGGGCGACCGAACCAGAAAAGATCATCGCCGGGCTGAACCACGGGGGCACCCTTCACCACATCGCCCCTCTCTTGGATTCTCACCCCCAGCTTCGTAATAATCACTTGTAGCTTAGTTCCCACTAGCAGAATAACCTGCATAATCGTTTAATCAGATTTTGCGAAAAAGCTCGAAAAATTAGTCAATTCAATTCGACATTTCACTTACAATCAAAGATATAAATGGAAGCCATAGGTATGCATGCCATCCTGTAAATTATGCAAGTAAAACCCATAAGTAAAAGTCAAAAAACAGTTTTATTAATTTATCCGAAGGCTTACCGTATGCATTGGTTATGAGGAACAGAACAGCACATAACCACATAGCCGGGCTGCGTATGAGGAATAATGTTAGAATCATAGTCAACAAAAAGATTCCTCTACAAAACTATTGACAAATGCACTCACCTGATTCCCACCACTACTTTGAAATCCTCTTCCAGAGATCTGTTTATGTAATTTTGAAAGTCGAACTTGGTTTCACTTCCCGGGGCCAAATGCGCCTGAAATTATAACAAGCTTCCGATCATTTTTCTCCAACCAAGAACACTTCAATCTAAAAACTTGTGTGAATCGACGTATAATGCTTACCATGATGAATCCGTGTCTTAATGTCAGGTAATCCACTTTAGTGACGGATCTGAAGAATTGTCTGAAGAAGCAAACCTATACAAGAAGCCAATGGGAAGAGAAAAACTCGTTAGAGACGAAACTTAACCAACTTCTTTCTTAATTTTTTTAATCGACATTTGCTACCGAATGTTATTTGTAAAATAGTAAATTGCTCGTATTGCAGTTTCTAAGAACATCGTTGTTTTCTGCGATGAAATCGAACTTAAATTCGATTCTATATCTAGCAGCAAAATCATGATTCTGCCTTACAGGTAACATCAACCATAATATTCAAGAAAAAACTATGTTTACAGGGGTTAATGCCAATTATCTGACCGTCAACTATTATTAATCAATGGTAATCTATATGATTTTAGCCTTTTCGTGCGTAAATTTGTATTAAGAAAGACTTACTATCCAAATAGATACTGTTGTACGACTCCAAGTGCTCAAGTGTCGGCGCCCAAATGTTGTATCTCTCGCAAACCGAAACCTTGCAGGATCTGAAGCACATTAATTGTAAAGTTTCAATTCATGAAGTGTTTGTGACAATACGAAAACGCGAATTAAAACGATGGGAAAACGGAAATGTATAGCTACAAAAAGGGCTTATATAGATGTATGAATAATTGAAGTACCATTGTAGTATTGGTATTCTATTGTCTTTGTTTCATCCTCCCATCCCTTCCACTTTCTCATCTGCAATTGAACGACCCATGTAAGAGAGAGAAAGATATATATTTAGAGAGAGAGTGAGAGGTATTCCAAAGAAGAGAGGTTATTACAGCTCATGACTCGAATTTTTGTGGGCTGGGCGGATGAGCCGTATTATGTTTTTGTAGGATTTTATTTTACTCTATAAATTCATTCAAGTTATAATTGCAAATCTCGCAGTTGTATTTTGGTATTTATCAATAAATATTCTTCTTTGTCCGTAATTTTTGATTTTTTCACGTATTTCTGGTTCGATTCATCTGCTAGAGTTATAGACGAGATTAAAGAATACCTTTGTTCTACCCAAAGCCAAAGTTGCAATGCAGTAAAGGACATGGAAAGCAGCTAACACAAAGATGAAGATATGAAGCTGGTGAATAGCATAAGCAGACATAAAAGCTACTTTACCCTGCAAAAAACAAACACTATAATCAATCAGATCAAGTTCATCCATCTTCAAATACCTCCAATAATTAGCCAGAAACCATCGATAAAACTTTCTGAAAACAGAAAATTGATTTGTTCTTGCCTTTTCAGCGCATTTATCATATCCCTTCGCGGCTAATATTCTTCTAGGACTCGATCCAGAGCCTAGAAATTGAAGAAGTCTCCTTCCACCTTTGGCTGCTGCCTTTTTCTGAATATCTTGTGTGCTACAAGGAAGCCAAGTGTTTCCAACTTTCTTAGAAATACAGATTTCAGAGATGGGACTCTGTAATACTGTTAGCAGCAAGGAGATAAATCCCAGCAGCATAAGCTCTGCAAAAGATAATCCAGCAACAAGAAAAATCCGTCAGATTTTAAGCATTTTCAGGACACCCACAACAGAAAGATCAGAACTTGTTGATTTACCTGCTTTGACCTTTTCTAGAGCTTCATAAAGAGCTGCTTTGTGTTTCTTCGTTAACCACTGAAATAAAGCAGAAATGACTGAATCAGAAAAGGGTTCGTCCGTCTGACATTTATATTCTGCCATTTTTGAGCGGAGATGAAAGTAAACAATACCTTTCCTATGAGGTGAATGATGTGTTCGATAAAGATTGATATAACGATGAGTACAAAGCAAACTACGGCGACCGCCCATGTAGGCGTCTCTTCCATAGTACGCTGAGGAACCTCAGCCATTAGAGCAGAGCTTCTTGTGTTAAATGGAAGAACGGCTATGAAATTCTACCAGTTCGAAACCCCGAAAAGGTTGAGAGGACGGAGACGGAGAGTCGAAGAGAGGAAGAGGTTTGAAGGTCCGAGCAGAAAGAAATGGAGACCCAGAGTAGGAAGGAGGAAGAGGCAAAATAAAGTGAGATACAAATTGAAACTCTTGGGATGAGTGTTGTTATATATCAACAGCCATGGCCGTCTGCAGAGAGTTCGTCGTACGCGGGGAAACCTTTTACCACGAGAGGGAATCGAGATGAGAAGACATTATCAAAGACTTTGACATTTCAAAAATAGTGAATCACAGATGTAAGAGAGAGAGAGAGAGAGAGAGAGAGAGAGAGAGAGAGAGAGAGAGAGAGTAGAACTGCAAGACAGTGAACGAAGAAGATAAGACAGAAAACTTCCAGACTTGATTAAAAACCACAATTAGTTCGTGATTACACATTAAAAATGGATTTACTGGCGTTATCATCTCGAAAGATGACAAGAAAAACAAAGAAACTCCATTAAAAACGTAGTTTTTATTATTCAATTACATCAGAAAAACGCATGGATTTGACGAACAGCATCTGCAGTTTGACTGTTTAAACTAAAGAACTCCATAGACAGACGGGTTTGACCACTGTTTTTGCTTCCAAGTATTAGTTTTTGGAGATGGGTCTGAATTTTAATAATTGAAAAAAAGAAAATCTTTCGTTGAAAGAGTCGCTTTTATCCGTTTGCTCGGAGGAGCTTGATCTTTACGACCATGGCAGCAAAGTCAAAAGGACAAAAACACCCCCATCCCATATACCCATTAATATCAATGGGCCCCACGCCCCACCACAATTCCCTTTCTGACTGGGCAAACGGGGTCCGTTGACTTGTTCCCTTCATTTTTTTTTTTACCGCCGGTTTTAAAAATTAGAAAAGTAATTATTTGTTTATTAATTTTACTTATAAGTCTTTTAATTTTTTAAATGAGGTAATTAAGATGCAAGAACTTGACAAAAAGTCCTTTGTTTGACTTGAGTTTGTGTTTAAAAGGTTGGTTTAATCTTTTAACACATTGTTAAATAATAATTAATTATTTATATTAATTACACCTGACGATTATCTTAAGAGCATAAATATACAATTTTTGAGTGAAATACGTGTCATCATGGAGTCAAATGAATATGAATAAATTCATATAATAATTAAAAGAAAAATAGACTTGAATTAGTCAAATTTCAATGGATATAATAAATTAATATAATTTTTAGTGCTTAGATTCACATGGCAAGAATATATTCATCAATGTAATTTAATAATGATTAATGATTTTATTACAATAATTAGCATGCGGTCAAGTCTTAATTAATTGAAAATTTCAATAGTTAAGTATATTTGGCCACGTCAAGGGGAACGTGACAAGTAAGAGAGCAATTTCCAAAATTAAATAATTATTAAACTTTTAAATATTATCATTATTATATTTTTATTTCTCAATTGCCCATTTTTTTATGTGTCTAATTTTAAATTTGTCCATTATTTCTACATTTAATCTTCATATCTATCACTTATTTTCTGTTTAACTAATTGATTGCAGATATTATAATAAAATTGTTATAATTAATATTATATTATCTACACCGTCCATAGTTATGAGACCGATATGTGGCATCTTAGGCAACTAACAACGTCCGAAATCATATAACTACATTATGCCCAAGATAATAGTGACAGATTCAAGCAATTATATATTAAGGTTTGAAAATTATGACGTGGTTTATAAGACATTGTCACGTGTACATAATGTTCTTGTTTTGATCGAAGACTTTTTGCGCATAATATTCAGAAGCATTATTTACTTATTTTTCAAATAATTTCACTTGAAATTTTAGAAGATCGCGTGAGATAGAAGAACGATAAGGTAAGTAATAGATATAAGCTCAAAACCTTAGTTTTGATTAATTAATCTTGTATTTAATTAAAAGTCCTGTGTTTGACTGGAGTTTAAGTGAAACACGTTATCATGGAGTCGTATTGATTTATTTTTTTAATATTTTATTTTCATCCATTTAATTAAGGAAAAAATCAATAATTGCAGGCATTAGTCAATTTTATCATATCTCCAATTGTTTTCTTTTCTTTTTTCAAATTTAAATTATGAAATTTAATTTTTAATGTGTTGTGCCCATAAATTGAGTTATCCATGTATTTATTTTTTATTTTTTTTATAATTAATAATTTATTTTAATTATATCACGTTGATAATTAAAAATTACAAGTTAAAATTAGAGAACAGACCTAAAATTTTTTGATTTGAAATGATTAAGAGAATTTTTATTTTTATAAAATAAATAATAATAATATATGACATGAACTAAAGAAAGATTAAAAAAATAATGAAAAGACAAAATAAAAAAGTAAATCATTAAAAAAATGAGATCAAAGTCCAGTAAAACTACGAAAAAACTAGACTTGAACTACTCAAATTTAATAAATTAATTTACTTTTTGGTGTAATCATTACAAGTTATTAAAAATGAATGATTTACTAAAATCTAAGCTATTTTCGAGTAAAAAAAATTATGAAATATTAAAAATAAATGATAATCGAAATACTATAATTAATATCATATAAATTATAACGCACAGTGAAGGATCACGAGACCAAGACATGCCACCTTAGGATGATCGAACGACTTTTGAAATCAAATAACACGTGTTTTGGTCAATCTAACGATATTATATGTTGCATGACAAGGATTATCACACATCTGTATTTGTTGTACAACCATGGTTATTTGTATTATATGTAAGACAATAGCGACATTTTCAAATGATCTATGTATTAAGGTTGTTGGTTTATAAGACATGCAACTCGACCAACAACGTGTACAAATTATTCTTGTTTTGGGTTTTGAATTTGGTACATTTATTTGACCTCTAATTAAATATACAACATAAAATGTGTTAGGATTAAATGCTAAAATCCAACCTGTTTTGAAATGATTAAAGTGACAAAGAATAGAACACACAGATTTATAGTGGTTCACTCTCGATACAAGAGTTAATTCCACTTGCTACTACCAGATTTCACTACGATCAAAATCGAATTAGAATTGTATATCTGTCTCTCATGCTCTCTATTAATCTTAGAAATTCTAAATACATCTTTATATACTTAACAAAATGGGGCTACGAAATAAGTTGACCTGCAGATTTTTCTGCGTAAGTTCTTCAAACATCGTAACCTTCACAACTCAACGAAACGTTACAATCAAATGTTAAAAAACCAAGGTAAAAATGTACCTAGATTTCAACTAGGACAACAATAAACGTGTCAAAACGAATAAAAAAAGAAGACAATTCAAAATTACATAAGTGACTAACCATTTTCGAGAAAATTCAAAAGGGTATGTATAGATATACGCATTGGATCAAAACGTCAATTAATGTACAGAAATTGTTGTAGAGTCCAAGTTGGATACTCAATAGTGTCAAGTTGATTAGGTCAACATCCTCTCTTAATAAGGAGATAGCCTCCATGCCCCACTCTATTTTATATTCTCTATATTTAATTGTTTTTATTCCAAATAAATAATACTGAGATATTTTAGGATGTACAAAACGACGTAGCATTAATCATCTCCACATCCACTGTCTTATCGGTATTTTGTTTTTATTGTTATTTTTCTATTAGTTTAATTCTGATAAGCTTGAAAAAATCAGAGTTGGGCCAGCATTTACAATTTAGACCCACAGAGTAGACCTGAAAATTGGATTCAACCCTCAGCTCAAGTTGCTAATCAAATATAAAATTAAGACATTTTTCTTAATTTGTAATAAAAAAAAATAGGTTCGAATAATTATCAACGATGTCGAAGAAGGTAGAAGACGAGAGATAGATCGAATTATATTTTATTTAAAATTTGCAATTTTGATCTATGTTTAAGCAAGATAGACATCACTAAGCAGAAATTAATAAAGTTAAACTTCAATATAAATGGAGGAGAGGGATTAAGCAGGGGATGTAAGAGAGAGAAGACAGGAAAACAAGCAAATAAACAGGCCCATTTGCCGCCATTGGCAGAAGTGATTCTACAGCGGAGTTTTGATTTGTCCATGGCCTTCTTTTTCTTTTTCTGCATTTAATAAAGCTGTTCTTTCTTGTCATAAAACCATCTCCACCTGCAACAACAATGTCACTTTTTGAAGCAGAAATTCCTTCTTTCAAGTTGTTTACTCTGAGACCACTTTCTGGTTTTCATGGCTTTTAATGTAAATGAAACTAGACGTACCAGTAGTAGTCCCATCTCGGCCGGACTTTGGTCATTCGGTTTTCGCCGTAGGGATAGTCCGTTTCAGCTCGACGGGTGTTGCGGAAAGCACAGCAACCGACGGAGTAAATGGCGATGAGAAGAACGACCATGACGATGTTCAGAACAGAGAGCTTGTGCCAGTCTCTTCTCACGTCTTCCAGAACTCCGGCCTTGCATGAATCGCAGTCGTAGCAAAGCAAAATCGCCGCGTTGTTCCATCGGTAGCAGTCTGGGTCTTGATCTTGACCTACTTCTATCGCTGCCGTGTTGTAGTTGCAGGAAGTAGGCGGCTTGCAACACCCTGACTGCCCAAAACAAAATTCCAAACTTTATTTCAAAATCATCAATCATTTAAGAATACAATTAGTACCCGTATCACCGTCATTAAATGGGTGAAATCTTATGCATGGCGGAGGTAAAATCTGGTATTTATTCATGGCAGGAAGGAAATGAAAAGCAACCTGCACGGGAGTCATATCTCTTTGTAGATAATCTACAGGAGTCCAAGAAGAAAGCTTCGAACAGGTTTTCGATCCCATAATGCAGCTTTTAATGGTGGTCCAGTAACGGGCATCCTGAATCCTGCTCCTCAACCACGGTGAATAATCACGGAGGCGATACTCTTTGTAGATCCTGCCGCCGGGGGCTTCGACGCCGCCGCCTTGACCGGTGACGGCCAAGCCGAAAACGGTGAAAGCCATGAGAGCAGCAATGAGGAAGAGCATGACGAGTAAGTAAAGCCAGAGGGCCCAGGCGACGTTGAAGCAAGAGCCGATGAAACCAGCGAGAGAGACGATGAGGACGATGAAGCCGATGATGAGAAGCGGCGTCTGGAGGAAGCTTTCACAGGTTGTGCTACTTCTCGCCATCCATAGCCCTCCACCGATTATCGGGATTGATGACAGTAAAGTGAAGAGGTTGAGGAAACCGATAACCGAGTTGCTAAACCTGTACATCTCTCTCTAGAGAGATATGTTCAGTGACACTCTAAAATGAGGAAAAGCTTGAATAAAAAACAATGGCGGTACGCCATTTTGTTTCCAGATCTTTCCTTTTTCTTACAGTATCAAGCACTATGGGAACTTTTTTTAAAGAATGTTTCTTTATCCAAAACAAGAACACATTTTCAAACAGCTTTTGACTTAAAAAATGAATCAACTGAGTTAGCTTTTGGGTCATTTGGAGACCGCTAAAGGAGATGCTTTTGAAGCAGAATAAATAGCATATCAACGGAAGTACGATTTAGTGGATCCCCTCTACCCTTTGTTTAATGCCTTTGTTCGGTTCTCATTATATCTCGGAACTCCTCTGTTTACTTGCTGTTGATCCTCATCTGTCAACATACAATTCCATTAAGCTGGTCGTTAACAGTGTAAATAGTAAGTTGAAAACGAACGAGTTAGCAGATAAACACTTTCTCTCTCATCCAGCAGATTTATACACTGTAAATCTAGAGAGAGAGAGAGAGAAGAACATGAAATTTCCAGTTGTTTATCTGCTAATTGGAAAAAGGACTTGTAATTCAAATAAACTCAGAGAAAGTCTAAATTGAGAAACATATGGCTTCAAGGACAATGTTTTACTTTAGGGGATTGTAATTTCTCCTAGGATTATTACATGAATTAGTCGAAAACAGTACACGCTTGCTTTTGATGCACAGAAACAACTTAAAATGACAGCTTTAATGGAAACATTAATCATTCCAAACACTAACCTTTCCATTGCAGCAGCTTTATCACATTGATCAATGACGACTTGCAGTTGCTGGAACCAACGAATCAAGTTGTCAGTAAGCCCCGCTGTTTAAGGTCTGAGCTCCATCTTTTTCCTTGAAGATAGACCAGACAATTGATTATGGAAAGATGTCATCAGGTTCAGAAATCCCATGTAGCCATGGTGGTGCGAGACTGTTTAGCAATAGACTTAGCCACCCCTCATTTGTGGAGAAGTCAAGCTGCTGTTCCAATGAGAATGAACAGAAGACCCATGTTACTAAGTTAAGCTGTAAATCCTCGAATGTAAAACTAAATGATCTCAACCTGGCTAAACAAAGGCTCGGAATTTAGAGTTTTACGTAAAAGCAAACCTTGCAAGCAGTTCCTAGTTGCATTGATTGTAATTCTAATGGGGTGTCCATTTTCCATATGGATGTTAGCAGCAGCAGTGGACTGGTCGATTATCATTTATTTCGATGTCAAGATGAAATGGAAGAGAAGCCATTTCCGATCGATGTAAGAAAATACTGGCCAGACATACTCCCTGAGTGCAAAGAGGAAAAGGGGTGAAAGCAATTCCATTTCTAAATTTGCAGCAGCAGCTGATAAGGGATTTGTGGGGATGAATGTGGTAGGAAGAGAAGAGATTTTGGGGGAACTAATCGTAATGGTCTTTCAGATCCAGTGGCGGCCATTAAAATACAGTATGCGTCAGCTGATGAGCAATTAGATTTTTTCGTATGGCCACTTTCCTCCAAAACGGCAGAATCCTCTGATGTAAAGCTACAATTTTTACATATATTAGTGTTGAATTGACGGGTCATAGTTTTTATTTTTAGAGGAAAAAAAAAAGAAATTAAGTAAGATCTAAAAGTAAAGTTTTGTAAGAACATAACAAACCACACTTGAATGTTGGCCATATGGACATAGTAATGTAAGTATATCATGTTTAATGTAATCCTTGAGGCTTAATCTCAAATTGAGTCAAGTAATTCATACAAGTCTAGTCCTCTAAGCCTGCATAAAAAGAAAAACCAGAAAACAAGTTGGAATCAATGAAAAACTGAAAGGAAAAAATTGGCAATCTCGCAGAAACTCCAATCCAAGAACTTACCTTGATGACTCACCTTTGGCCTCGAGCAAATTCTCGACTGCCACACCCTCGAGTTGGCACCCCTCCGAGAGCGATGACCTGTCTTAAAGTGAGAGTTTCTCTGTATGTTCTGTACAATTCCTAGATGAAACATTTTCTATTATTACCTCAGCTACTCCTAAGTTGTAATCTTGAACTAGATCTTTCTATGATGCATATACGAGAGTAATGAGAAATGCACCAAGGGGTCCAGAACAAGAAAAAAAGAGAGTAAAAATGAATAAAACAGATTCCATTACCTTCGAATTGGGGATTCTAAAGTAAAATATGTGCAGGCGCAATGAATCACAATGTGGAGTTATTGAACTTGATGATTAAAAGATTTTCATACAACTAATTCAAAGATCTGGCAAAATCCACTGCAGAATGAGAAAATCCTAAATCTATCAAAGAAAAAAAAAGACAAATAACTGCTTCCTAACTCAGTGAGTAATGGCTTTTCTTGTGCACTTATAAAACTTCTCACAAGAGTCACTTAGATGTATTCCGGTTTTAGTTCCACGCCCAATTTCCGGTATTCCGGTTTTAGTTCATAAGTTCCTTGATTAGCTCCTTTGTTGTTGTAGATACAGAGTTCTTTGAGAATGTCTTTGAGAAATTGCTGCAATGAGATTATGCGTTTGCTCAGTAACAAGACGAAAAAAGGCAAAAAGTCAAACACGATATTTTTATACTACAACCAACAAAATTTGTTTTTCATAAATGTTTTTTATAAAGCCAGACAGTAAATTAGTAGAGAACATACTTCAGGTTGGTCTGTCTCTAAGATCAAATTTCTTAGCGTCCAATTCGGCTGCCTTTCGAAGAGCTTAAACATTATCTCCTCCATCTCAGTTCGATCTCTTCTTGTTCTTTTCATGTCTGATCCTTTAATAGGCATTTTCTTCTTATCCTAATGCAAAGTCACACTACTTTTATACACAAAAAGAAGAAATCAGAAGAAGAAAATAAACAGTTTTGCAAAAGAATTTTGTACGTTCATTCCAGCGGCAGCGAATCCAAGCATCCCGGGCATGGGTCTCATATGTGCTCCATTGTTGTTGTCAATCACCTGACAGCAAAGTATATAACTTCAAGGACTAATTGATTAAACACCATGCATACGAAGTAATGAGGGAAACCTGAATCTGTCTAGTTTTTTTCATATACTTGCTTGTTCTTTCACGGCACAGCTTCCCATAATTCTCGAAGGTTTCACTTGAGGGTTTCATGTCAAATTTGTTCAGTACTTTTCCTTCCACAGACAACTTCCCTGAATGGAAAAAGGAATTTCTATTAAATTAATTTAAACTCCAAAACTAACAGCTGGGTTAAAAATGAATCACAGTCAAATATACCAAGAGATAATAATCTTCTCCTCTCTTCTTTTAGAATATTTCGCGAATAATGACCATGAAAGTAGGATTGTTTAAAAAATGAAATTTACAAGTTTGTTGAAGTTAAATCTATTGAGTTTTATAATCTTAGAAAAACATAACAAGCCTATACTAGAAGTGACACGCAAGTCCCGTCAAGACTTCTCTGAAATTAATAAAGGTTGATTTCATAAATGTCTAAAAATATTATCATATGGAAAACAGAGCAAAGAAGTAACATGTGTTATAAAAACCAGTTCATATGACCCGGAAACTGTATGGATCGAGTGATGAACACAGCAAATATCTTATACTGTATCAACTTAACAGCCTAAGCTAATATTGCCAAATAAACCATTTAAGCTACTGTGAAACATGCAAAACTTTATAATCCAAAGCAAGTATTATAGGTACAAGTAGAATGAGGAAACAGAGAAAAACTAATTGGTGTAGACAAACCTTGTGATGACTCAGAAAACACAGAAACTGGAATGAAGTCTTTGGACATATCCATAGAGTAAGTCTTTGGCATATTCCCAAATTCAGTGCCAGACAATTCCATTGCGAACTACTCATCATGGAGAAAAAACACGTTAAGATATAACATATACAAAAAAAACATACCACTCGAGTTTGAAATCATTAATCGAGTGAAAAACCAACATCGTTGATTGAAAAATGATGGAATTGATGAAAATTTTATAAATTGTGTACCAAGAACATGAGACTAAATCAACCTTATAGAGTTGCAGTGACAATGCTTTTGTTCTTGATTATGCAAATAACATAGCTTAGATTATGTTCGTGAAAGGCGTGATATTTTGAGACAAGCCGAGTCATAACAAATATTTTTGCTACAAAAGATCTTTCTGATGCATTATTCTACTTGCTCTTAATCATTGCTCTGCCTCGGTCCTGTGCTTTAGATTAACTAAATATCATTTTGAATCATAAAAGAACTACCCAATCAAATTAGCCTAATTACACGAAGAATGAGACGTCTTTTTTAAACAAAATATCCAATATCAGAAGGAAACTCGTCCACTCTAAACTATAAGAATTAGTGAATCGTCAGAGTTACCAGAAAAAAGAAGTTTGATATGTCATGACAGAGTGAATAATTGACTCAATCTGATAAGTTTATTATTCAAGCATTGTGAGTACAAAAAATTTAAGAACCAAATCCAAGAAACTGGCCGCAAACAAAAATTAAAAATTAAAAAAATTGAAGACGGAAGTTTGACAGAGCCTGATAAACAGTGCAAACCTGCTAAACATATCGCGCGAGAATAAAACTAGAAAAGCAAACACAAAACCGCAGGAAGTTCTAAGCTGGACACGAGCAATTAGAAGAATGATAGCGACGATTCCAAGCCCAGAAAAAAGAAAACAATGAAAAAACACGAAAACCACAAGGGATAGAGAACAATGAGAAGAGGGTGAAAAAATGGCCAGTGCATGCAAAGAAACGGCCCAGAAACCCTAGAAATCACACAATGCAAACGCCAGAAGGGTCCCTCGGGCCAAAACCAAGAGCAAACCTGTGGAGAGGAAGAGTCATCGTCGTCATTAGAGCGGAGTGGGTCGATGGAAAGGGTAATTTTGGAAACGGGGCGAGAAGGGTCGTCTAGTGGGGTCTGGAAGCAACGAGCGACCACCGGTGGACATTTCATGAGCCACATTGCTCTCTCCGCTTTGCTCGTCTCTAAAAAATCCTTCAGCTCCAAAAATTCGGTCTCGGAGAGGTGGTTCTGGCTGCCATTCTCACTGGCCTCGCGGTCCTCCATTGGGGGACAGAGGAGAGCTCGTTGATGAAGACGATATCGTCTGCTCTGCGTTGCCAAATACTGAAAGAAACAATTATTCCTAGCTGAAATCTCGAGTATCATTCGTATTTATGGAGAAAAATAAAATCTTTCAAATCTCCAGTTATTGCCCTGTTGGATGTACCATTAAGCTTTGATTTGAATACGGTTTTATCAAATTATCGCTGAGAATTTCAGCACTCATAAAAAAGCAACCTTTTTTAAATAATAATTTTTTGCTGATTCAAAACTACCCACAACCCACGACAACAAACTGCCTTCCAATCTTTAAACTAAAGCTGTCTCCTTTCTTTAGACAAATGTGGATTTCCGAACACACATGAAGATGTTCTTTCGCCGGTTAGTTGCCGCACTACCGCCATATCGTTATTGGAGAATTTTTTGAAAGAGTGCTTGCGACCATGGATGTTATTCTTCGGTTAAACTAGAATTCGGATAAACTTAACTTTTGTGTTGAATGGCATTTTTATCCGGTTAATTTGAATGATTATTCGATCTAATTATATTCACGGGTAGATTATGGATTATTTACTAGTCTGAACTATTGTTTATTGGGTTATAATAGTCTATAGTTTTTAATTTTTTATCATTTGATTTATTAATGAGTATAATAATTAAATAAATTATTAGCCGTATAAATAATCTGTTAACGTGTTAAAAAATATAAATTAATTAAACAATAAAATTATTGGTAAAAAATAATTTAATTTTTATTACAATAGAAGTGGAAACTAAATGCAGTCACGTCTCGAGTGAGCTCGCTGCGGCCGGGGCTTTTCAGACGTGTGGGATACAACACAGAGACGTCTTGCCCAGCGCGGTAAGGAGGCGGGAGCTGTACCTTAATGGCCTTAACAGACGCCAGAGATTTCTCCATCCATTTGATTCGCCGGAAACATCCGGCGAATCTCCGACAACTTTCGGAAACATTGGCACCGGAGCTTTACGAGACTGCCTCTTCCTTATCTCTCTCAGCTCCATCCTCGCCGGCACTTTCGCTATCCCGATCAAAACCAACTGCTTCTTCCTCTTTTCATTATCCTTGTACAGCGGGTAAGGATTTGAAATCAACGAGTCGACGACCCCGATTGACGAATTCCATCGCTTACATTTTGTAGAGTGAGTTTTGGTAAATTCCTTCCCGATACTTTGGTTTCTGGCTATCGACTCGGGTGTAAACTTGGAATCACGGTCTACAATTTTCCCACAGAACATGATGTTTTCTGAGGTGAAGTCAGTATCGAGATTTAGATCGCTGCAGAACTCGAAGTGCCAAGACGGAGAGGATAATGATTGATGCCGAGGGGCAACATCAGCTTCCTCGTGAATTTGAAGATCACAGAAAGAGAGAGCGTCTTCTTCCAAATCTTCGATATCCAATTCTTGATTCAGAAATTCCTCCATTGCAGCGAAAGCTTCGCCTTCAGCGAGAGTAAAAAGGAGTTGGAAAGAATCGAAGCGAACACTTCAGGTAATGTCGAATGGTTGAAGTGAAAAATAGTATTAATTATATATACTGTGAAGAGAGAGAAGGAAGAAGGTGAGGGAAGGGATTCTAGAAGAGCGGGAAGGTGCAAGGCAATGAAGTTGTCCTGGTCAGGTCTGCAGACGAGGAAGAAGAGATCTATTACTTGGTAAGTTCTCAACTTCTGGAAAGGGGAACCCGGAACTAAACACAATTAATTTACACACTAATTTTATTTAATTATTATTAACTCGTCATAATTATTTAATTAATAAATTAGATTATACATACAGCATTGATTTCAAGGCAAAGTGATGTAATTATTTGCGGGACATTTACATAGGTATAATCTAAAAGTAGGGGTCCGGGTTCTTAGGACTGGACCGTTACAATTTCAATGATAAATTCGACCAATTCCAACGTTAAGATAATCTAATACTAGACAGAGAAGAAAGACATCTAGAAAGGAAGTCTTCCACCGAAGTTGTTCTTTATTATTATCATTATTAATTATGCTGCCTGCTTTTGTAGAAGATCAAGTCCGTCAGAAGGCACTTGGCAAACATTTAATATTTCCAAATAAAGAAAAAAGAAGGATATTTATTGCTGTTAACTCCTTGTCTTTTGTTCTACAGATTTCATGAACATCTAGAAGCCAATACCATCTCTTCTCATTAGCTGTTGGTACGTAGCTATCTAGTTACTGGAAACATTAATGTCAGTATGTCTAAGGAAATTTCTGCAGTACAATATCTCTGTGATAGCTTTTCTCGTCCATTTCATCTATCGTTTTGGTTGAGTTTATTATCATTTTCAAGCATGGATTGAATGATTGTTGCCAGAGAATCTCACCCAGAAAAATAATGCAGAGATAGGAGAAAACACAGACTGCAGAGTGCTGCTTGCAGGAAACGTATGAGAAAGTGGCCTTTCCATCTACAGCTACTCTTTCAGCTGTGATGAATACCCAAAAGAAGAACACTTTGAGATTACAGCAATGAATTCTCTACTTTTTTTTTTAATAGTCTTCCTTTACAGTTTTCTGATAGGTCACCAGTTAGGCCAAGTTTCTCATTATAATCCCTTTGTTTTTAGAAACTAATTCCAACGAAGGTAGATAGAACCCCTAGTTTTTTGAACGGAGAATGAGCAAGAGATGATATAAAGCAGTGTGACACATCCTATGGCGAAAGTGATCGTCTTGGAAATTCAGGTTCAAAATTCAATTTATTTTCTTCACTTCTTGTTTTAGCCAATGTCTTCTTTCTTTTATTTTTCTGATTACCCGAAAGTCTTGATGTTCTTAGTATATTTGACGTCATTTCTATGGTACCACTATCCAATTGTGTCTGCATTTGTAAGATTTACATTCAAGGGTGACGATTTTATATTGCCTGTATTGTGAATAGTTTTATCGAAGTTTGAAAGCATGCACATGTTCATATGAATAAAAATTTTTGAATCTGAGCTGTTCAATTTATTTCCTTTTTTCCCCATAAATGACGTTCTTTCTCTTTTTCACTTGAAAATGTATCTCGAAAATGAAAAAACTTGAGTTTTAAGTTTTCAGTGCTTCTTTTGGACTTGTGAGCGCGCGGGGGAGGGTGGGGGGTGGTTAATTTAGATTGATTAATTTGCTTTTCCAGGGTTAAAATTTGTATTTAGCTTAATTAAGGTGTCATTTTTGTAGGAAGTGGGCTAGTTTGGTATTGTTTGCAAGCATGACTTGATATATTTTAATTATACATATTTTAGTCCATGTAGCTGCATATAAACAATGAAGTTCTCATTATATGTTGAAATATGTGAATCTTTATTAACTATGAGGTTGGATTTGGCTTAGTTCCATAAAAAAAACATATCTTTGTTTTACATTTTTGTGGCTAATAGTAACTATGCATCACAAAAACTTGAGAAATTTGACCATAAAGTGGGTTAGTTTTCGTTCAATCTATCTATCCAAACTCATATAGAGTGAATTTCTATCTTTTGACATTGTGTATGCATGTCATTCAGCTTCTTTTTCTAGAAATCTGAAATGAGCAAGGAAAGAAATGTTGTCGATATTGGCCATCGGGATTCCTGCGACTCAACTACCATAGGCCACTTGATCTATAAGCTTGGAGGTACTTTTAGAATGCTTCTCAGTTTGTTGATTATTCACCATTCCTTTTAGTTCTTTCTAGGTTGATTGTTTTTAAACAGACGGTTTCCAAAACCTTAAAATATTCTTAGGCTAAGGTATTATGAGATTGTAAAGGGGGTCTTCATCGTACTTGAGGTTGGTTACAACCCTGAGAAGAATCCATTTGTTGCCATCTCGGGTTTCGATGGCGATAACATGATCGGAAGATCCACCAACCTGTACAGGGGTCCTACCCTTTTGTGAGGCTCTTAACGTAATCCAAGAGCGACACTCTGACATGTCACTCAAACTTCCATTTCAGGATGAGTTTGAGATCAGGAGTATTAGAATTGTTCGAGTGGGTTGTGTTGAGACCAATCTCGTGCTGCTCAAGTCACAATATCTAAGGGTGGTAAGTAAAGTTTCTTTTCACTGTAATTTTTGGCTTCAAGAATGTAATTTTTTTTCACTTTGATTCTCTAGCCGTGTTTGCTTCGATGTTAAGTGAAATCCTATCACAATATTGTTCGTTCTTGAGATCAAAATTGCATGATTTTGTTTTTGATATTGACCCAAAATGCGTCGTGCTAGGTAAAAAGTAAAATTTTACTTATGAATAATTTAATTTTCACTTTTACAAACAACGTGAGATTGTGCAACGTCACTGGTACGTGTGAATTCTCGTATTCAACAAAATTTCGGATCATCTTTGCATGAAAAACATTAGTTTATAATAGCATGGTTTGCGACTCTTGTTATTTTTAGAGTCTTAAAGTATAGGTATGCTAAATCTAAGTCCGTGAAAAGAAAATGGACATAACTTTCTAAAAAATGTGCAATAATCATGTGCTTGCAAATCTAGAAGTCTCGTACCTGAACTTCTAAGTTCCATCCAACAGCTTTTAGTTTTAAGGTGTCATAAACTAGTCATACCCTTATTGTCTGATATGAAAAGAGTAGCACAGCCGTCTGATGTAATCTGCATTAAAGATTTTACTGTTGCTAGAGCTTTAATGTTGGAAGTTTGTTTTGAGACAAGTTTATCATTGCCTGGGCCGACATTTGCAGAGCCATGGCCATAGCCATTGCCGTTTGAGTTCAAGCCTTTGGACCACCAAACATCCAGCTCTTCTTGGCCTTCTGCAGTGCCTTAAATACAGCGATTCAAGAGGTAATTGCCTTCATTTATTTTCCTTGCAAAATATTATTGTTTAATAAATTGTATAAAATATATGTATATTTTTAAATATTTATTTTTTTATTATAAAGGAGTTGTTTATAAGCAAAGACTAATTCAACCCAAATCTTGCATCCTAATCCAAAAGGGTCCACAATACTTTTAAATTCCAACAATGTCTTCCTCTATTCAATTTCCTCCCATTTGGCCACTTATTGCATTACATACACCGTCGCCATAGACTATCTTTAATAAAGTATTGTATAATATTTTAATAAATGATATATTTGTCACACTTCATAACATTTATTTGTTAGTGTAACTTAATAACCAATTATAAGTAAAATAAGGATTAAACTCATCAGTTTGTAACTTAAAATTTGGAGGAGAAAGGGTGGTGATAAAGATAGGAGAAGAGGAGTTAATATTGTTGTTACCCTTTTTGAGAAGATAAAAGGTGACACGTGATGTAGTTAATGCGACCACCAAGAACATGCCTTTTCTCTTAAAAGACTCTGACGTGGCATCGGCCGAGTACAGATGAAAAGAAAGTCAGCTTTCTAATTGTCACCCTTTTGACTTACTTGTTTTTTTCCGTTAACGGTGCCTGGTTAGCCTATTAATTACGATATCAATATCTTAATTGAGAATAAATTTATATTTATATTTTTTTGGTTAGTTGGTTCCTTAAAGTTGATAAGATCGTGTTGCGTGTCGAATGCTCATTGGAGACAGGTAGGAACTCCTCGCTTCCAGAACGTTTGTAAAACCCTTCATGGGGATTGAGGGGCATTAATTAAACATACTGGCTGGGAGCAGTTAATTTCTTTTCTTTTCATGGAAAAAGTGAAACTGAAAGACACCCAGCTATAAAGTTGTTTTTTTTATTGTTGCCGTTGTGCTGTTGCTGTTCTTGATTATATTATAATAGGGAAGGCCAATTTGCAGTCGGATTTTCCATTTTTACTGATTGTGTTACTTCCCATCCTACCGTTGAAGTTTCCAAAGTTTCTGTTCTCGTCCCCCCTCTCTCTCTAGACCGCTCTGGGAAGTTTCTCTGGGATATTTGTTAAGAGGGTTCGAAGTTCAATAGAGATCTGAGGACTTTCTGCGGAGGTATTGAAACTATTTCTTTTGCTTCTCTGTCTCTGTCTTCTGAGTACCATTCATTCTCGTCTTTGGTTCTGGGTAAGTCTTAGATTGGAATTTGGATCTGGGTTTTCTGTGAAAATTTTATGGGTTTCTTTTTTGGGTTCTGCGCATCTGTCAATTTTCTCCAATTAGCGATTAAGGGGGTGGGTTTTTTTCCTATCCAGCGCAGAAGTTTAATTGTAGTATTAATTTATGGTTTTTCTTTTTGGGAAGGAGGCTCTCTTTCGTTGTGAACTTATCGTCGACGATCTCATTTCTTTTCCTTAATGATGTTCTATTTTTGTTATTAACTCCTAAGTTTTTCTAATTTTAGTCATCGTGCAATTTTAGTAATTGTTTAGTTCCTTCTTGTCTTTTTGTTTGTTTTCTTTAGTAAATTACTTTTTGTTTTTGTGCAACTCTTGGTTTCATTCGTGTTTTCAGGAAGATTGAAGATACAAATTGAATCTGAAATTTAAACATCAGCAGATGAGTTATTAGGCAATGGGAAAGAAAGGAAGTTGGTTTTGTGCAGTGACAAAAGCTCTGGGTTCTGAATCTACGGAAAAGAAAAATCAGGTCTGATTTCTGTTCTTCAAGTTTATTTTCTCTTTTGCACACAATTTTTCCAAATTCTAAGTAGATTTTTATTTGAATTTTCATATCAGAAAACCCAGAAAACAAAGAGAAAATGGTTTGGAAAGAGTAAGAAAACAGATGTGATTACTTTTTTGGAAGAAACAACTCCACTGCCTCTTCCTTCGCCACTTCCAGCTCTAGAAGACGTGAAATTGACAAATGTTGAGAATGAACAAAGCAAGCACGCCTACTCTGTGGCACTTGCCACCGCAGTGGCAGCAGAGGCTGCTGTAGCGGCCGCTCAGGCAGCGGCCGAGGTTGTTCGTCTGACCACTATTCCTCATTTCGTGGGAAAATCAAAGGATGAAATAGCAGCCATCAAAATTCAAACAGCATTTCGTGGATATTTGGTAAGGCTCAGGAACATATTTACATATTGTATTAAAGTGAAATGAAATTTTTGGTTCAGAAGATTATTTTTTAAGTATTTACTGAGAAAAATGATGAAATTTTTGGTCTTGGGCTTGATTTTTCTGAGAAAACTAATAGCGGATCTAAATTTTCTCTGAAAAACATTCAAGAAAAATTCTTCTTAGAGATGACTTTTTGTGTGTTTACTTGGGTTTTTATTAGGCGAGAAGAGCTTTGCGAGCATTAAGAGGGCTTGTACGGTTGAAAATGTTGATGGAAGGGCCATCTGTAAAACGGCAAGTGGCTTCCTCGTTGAGATCCATGCAGACACTTGCACGATTGCAATCGCAGATTCGTATGAGGAGGCTCAGAATGTCGGAGGAGAATCAGGCTCTTCAGCTTCAACTTCAGCAGAAACACGAAAAAGAACTTGTGAAATTAAGAGCTTCTGTGAGTTTTCTGGGTTTTGAACCGTTTCCTTTGTCAAATTGTTATCGACCTTTTTCCATTTTCTTACGTGTGAAAGTCAATTAAACAGATTGGTGAAGAATGGGATGATAGAACACAGTCAAAAGAACAGGTTGAAGCCAAAATACTCAACAAGCAAGAAGCTGCTTTGAGAAGAGAAAGGGCTCTAGCATATGCTTTCTCTCATCAGGTACAGAGCTTTACTCTCATTTCTCCTTTTACCTGTCATCGTTTGAAGATAATATTTTTTAGACTTCTCGGTTCGGATTTAACCACTAATATTGAACATAGCAAACTTGGAAGAACACTTCGAAATCAGCAAATCAAACGTACATGGATCCGATCAACCCTCACTGGGGTTGGAGCTGGTTGGAGCGATGGATGGCTTCTCGGCCATGGGAGGCAAAAAACATAATTGATTACCAAGATCATACAACTCCAAATCACAGAGCTTCTATTGGAGACGCCAACAAAGCATATACCCGTCGAGATCTCAACCTCGAACTCAAGAATTCCCTATGGACTCCGCCTAGCCAAAAGTCAAGCAGGCCTCCAAGCCGCCAGTCCCCGTTGACTCCTTCAAAGGCACCATCATCTTCGTCTGTGTCAAGGAAAATAAAGCCGTCCAGCCCGAGAGGTAGCAGATGGGGTGGAGACAACGACTCTAAAAGTGTATATAGTGTCACTTCAGACAGGTGCCGGAGACACAGTATTGCAGGGTCATCAGTCAGAGACGACGAAAGTTTAGTCAGCTCGGCTTCAGTTCCGAGCTATATGGGAGCAACAGAGTCCGCAAAGGCAAAGTCTCGATTTTCAAGCCCTGCCGGAGTGGACAAAGCCAGTACGCCGGAGAAGGAATCAGCTGGTTATGTGAAGAAGAGGTTGTCTTTCTCGTCGTCCCCAGCCCCACCGAGGAGGCATTCGGGCCCTCCCGTGATCCCCATGAAGAGAGAAAACTGTGGAAATGAAGAGAGAAATTTGAATTAAAGATTGTTTGGAGAAAATGAGTGTTTTTTCATCACTTCTAACATGTTTTTCTGCTAATCCTTAGTTCCAGTGTTCCTGCCAAAACTCCCACTGTTTGTGTTAGTATGTATGATTGGTTTAGCTTAATTTTAGTCAATGGATACAGTTGTGAATTTATTTATTTTTGGATTTAAAATTCTTAATTTAAAACTACTTGAATTAGAATTTCCAATCTGATTTCTTATATGAAGTCATGTGATTAATACCAAAGTGTTTGCTGACATTTTGTATTTTAAGAGCTGATTCCTTCTTCGCAAATTGAAAAACCAAATCGCTCTTCCTGTATATAAAGAAATACCCCAAACAAATGGCGGAGATCAATAAAATATTGGCAAACACAGAGGCACCCAAGATAACTGCAACTGCAAGATTCAAAGTTTCTTAGATTCTCCAATTTGTTATCTGGGAATGGCAGATGGGGAGACGTCGTCGAATTGTCCTTCCTCACTTTTATGAAAGCCATTCCATAAAGCATATTGTTCTTCTGCCCATTTGAGAGTGGAAGCTTCTTCTTCCAACAAGTGTTGTCTAATCTGTAAATAGCGACTGCACACGTACAATCATGCAAGCATGAGGCTAGACATTGATATTCAGAGAAGGAACACAAGGCTTCACAATCTCCTATAGGCCAATCTGTGTTAACCAGTGTTTGGAAATTATACAAATCGGGCCGGAGCTCATCCTCTTCACAGCTGGGAGACCAATCAGACTTGCAGCCTCCATATGGATCATATGGGCCGACCAAGGAATACCCAGGTGGACATTCGCAGATTGGTCTACAGTCTGAATTAAGGGAGCATATACTGTTGTAGCCACAAATTCCACTACTTTTAGAAGCCACACTAACGCAAATATCAGCTGGTTCGAACCAGTTAGAGACCCAAATTCCATTATTTCCAGAGTTTCTTGGATGGTAGCGTTGATCAAAAACGCCATCGAAATTGAGGGTCGCTCTGTAGAATAATTCATCAGCTGAGAGTCTCTCTGTACTTGCCGACGTTAGAACAGTTCTCTTGCCATTCTCTCTCAGAATATACACAGAAGAATCATGTTTCATTCAAAGAAAACTGCTCACCGGGATTTACTGAACTTGCCGCTCCGGTTGAGGAGTTGAAATAGGGTTCGTCAGCGTAGTATCTCGGCAATTTTATGCGAAGAAGGTGCACATGGGAATTTTTTTAACGGCCATTCCAACAGTGGTTCAAAATTACAATACAATTTGATCTTTGCGCTTATTTTAATTACTTTTCATTGTAGATTTAAAAGGAAGGGTATCACTTTATAGCATTTCCCGAAAGAATTCGAAGGTGGGGGAAGATGGTTCACTGTGTAAAGATTTGATTAAGTTAGGGTTACAGGCTTACAGCGTAGAATCGATTTAGAGTGTACCCACATTTTCTGAATGAAAGCTTCGATCTTATCGACAAAGTCTGGAATTTCACCTATATGGTAAGCGAAAATGCGCTTTTGCACGCCATACTTCTATTTGAGTTCTGACTTTGCTTCCATGATCGGAGGCTTCTTGTTCCATCATTTTTGTTCTCTTACGTTTCTTTTTAACAGATGTCTTGTTAGGGTTTAACTTTGCTTGGATGATTCTACCTCTAGATCGTAGTTTTGTTTTGAATGTTTACTTTGTTGATTAGCCCTTGGCAACTCTGCCAAAACGATTTCCGTCGTGATTGAGTTTTTTCTGCATTGGAGGTTAGAAATCGGGAGGTAAAGCCTGGTTAGTGAAATTGAATGTCTTTCTGCTGCTGCTGGTGTTTGGAAACGTCATATTCCGCTCCCATATGTTAAAGCATCTACTCTGAATCAACACTGTGCATTGTTGATTTTATGCTGAATCCCAAGCATAAAACCACCGTTAATTTGAGCTCTTTTCTGGCTTCATCCACTAATTTCAAGTACCATCAAAGATAATTCCTATGTTCCTTTGGTGTAAAAGCTGATAGATCTCCTGTTAACCAGTGGGAACAAGTCACTGATCTCTATCATGAAATAGAGGGATGCATTCGAAGCTGGAAGAACTAAAGCTCTTTTCAGCAAATTGACATAAATTAATAATATAACAGTTATTTCCTGTTCTCCATAATTGTGGTAGCTAAGTTAGAACTGACGAGCATCGAGATTTACACCAGGCTACACCTTTTCTGGCTGGCCTTGCAGTAGCAGCTGCAGCTCTTGCTGGCCGATACAGTATACAGGCTTGGCAATCATTCAAGAATCAGCCACCAAAACTACGCAAATTCTACGATGGCGGTTTTCAGCCCACGATGACGAGAAGAGAAGCAGCTCTTATTCTCGGTGTAAGGTAGCTATTTTTGGATACTTGAATCTTACTTTTAGTTGGATCAAACCTGATGAAAGTGCTGTTAAATTTAAAATTCTCGTATTTCCAAATGCGGGTTGAGTACAAAATGATCCAATTTATTCTTCGACGAGGAAAGCATAAAAAAATTTGGAGGATTGCAGCTCTATTATTTTGTGTTTCATTCATTTCTTGAATTTGAACATTGCTCTCCTCTCATCTGGGTATTGTAAAGCATTCATGCTATTCAATCCTACGTGATAAACTTAGATTGGAATCAGGAAGAGAACTGAAGAATCTTCACGTGTGCAGAGAGAATGCAACTCCAGACAAGATTAAGGAAGCACATAAAAAGGTAATGGTGGCAAACCACCCAGATGCTGGCGGAAGCCATTATCTTGCCTCCAAGATCAACGAAGCTAAAGATTTGATGCTCAGAAAAACCAAAGGCAGTGGATCGGCATTTTGATAGTCACTATAAGAGCACCAATTTTCTTGACTCAGAGCTGAACCGATCAACATCAATAAAACAAAGAAATCTGTAATATGCTGGTGAGTTTTTGATCATTAGTTAAAAAATAAGAACGAGAAATTGAAATATCTGTCTTTTCCGGGTTCTAAACTCAATTGTTTGATTAGAACTCTCAGAAAAGAAACTAAACTTCTATGTTTGATGTCGTAGATTTAAGTGAAGATTTGTAAATATGGGTGTTGAGATTGTTGACTTTTCAGAGTGTTGATTGGGTGGTTCTGTGTAATGATCATTTCCAAATCACTTGATGCCAGGATTAGATTATGGTAATAAGAATTAATGATTATCTGATGATTATTAAATGGTCCCCACACGCATCTTCATTGTATACTTGAGATCTGTAGAATGAAAAGTTGAAAACAACGAAAGTTGCTGTTTATCAAAACCGTTTTTATGTCCAAAAGTACGATTTAAAATTAGAAAAAGAGAAGAAAAACTTTACGGGAAATCCAATCTCGAAGCAAGAATAGTTTTTCAATCTTTAAAAATTGTGGAAACGAATGAGTTGGTGCAAGGGAAGTCGAACCCAGAAGCCAAATTAGTTTGTTTATGTTTGAAAGTAGTTTTTTGGAAACAAATTAGTCGGCAGAAAGGGTTTCTCGTCAAGGGGGAGTTGGATAACGTCGTGGATGAAAGAAAGGCCAAAAAATGGTGGGTGAAAACTCCCATGCAAGCATTTATCCACTTGTATTAATTACGTGAATAAAATAAATAATTATGTGCATTTATCCACTTAATTTTACGATTACAAAGTTAAAGAACAAAACTTTAGTCCAAATTTATGTTTTTTAATTCAATTAATTCAAAGCAATTAACATATAATTGATGCTAATTCATTATTAAACTCTCTGTGAATAAAAATAAAAATAAAAAGAACGAAGAGACCCTCCATGGCAGGCATCCAGTATTTGAGTAGTCCATTGTAACTTTCTCCGTTCTTCGTTTGCCACCCATATAAATCGTCGTCTTTGAAAAACTGAAAAAAACGATGGCCAAGAATCTACGAGATTAGCACCCACAATGAGCTAAAGCTCAATCCGAAGGTTCCTATTTTCCTTTTCCTCGATTTGTCGTGCCTGTAGAGTTTGAATCAGATTCCAAGACGATAAACACCCATTTGAAGAATTTGCCATTGGTTTCGAGACGGTGGATTGCTCTTGAGCCGGAGAAATGGACTGCGAGGCTCGGCTTTATTGACTGATAGATTTTCGAAGCAGCTGATCTGTTGGTTTAGTTTATTCTATTGACCTCCATTGGTTGTTCCTCCGTACTGCCTAGTCCTATCTCTTTGAGTATTACTAGATTTATCTGATTGGGGATTACCCATTTTATTGTTTCTTTTGTTGCTTTGCATGAAGGGCTTGATTTTTGTATTTGGTTCGCAAACTACTGCATCGATTTTAGTGAAATTCGATAGTCTTTTGTAATGGTGTCTGCAAACGACCCAATCGAATCGTTTTTCAATTCAATCCTGGCGGTTAAAGAAGTGTTTTCTCCTGTCCAATTGGGTTTCCATAAAGCACCGAAGGATCTTGAATGTTGTTGGGTGGGACCTAAGGAAAAGGAAGTCAGTGTTGAGCTAAGAACCGAACATAACAATGAGAATAGAAAATTTCAAAGCTCCGGCGTGATAAGAAAGAGTGTTTACTTTGTTTCTGGCGATGAGAATGAGAAGAGCTTGTCGATCAAGATTCCAATAAAATCTTTCTTGGGGAAGTTTTCTCAGAACTCTAAAAATGGGAACCAAGCTGAGGTACCTAATGGTACTATGAAATACGGAGAAGTGGTGAAGGAGGATGCCTCTTGTATGAATTGCTTGCAATTTGCACTTACTTGGTCTTTTTTGGTCAACAGTGTTGTTCATGCATTTCCAGGTTCCTTCAAAACTGTTAAAAAGCGAATTCAGGAGACTGGTGAGGAAGATAAAGTTAATGCCTGCTCAAAGAAAAAATTTTCGGCCGGATCAACGAAATATCCAAGTCCTATGACTGATAAAGAAGGAAAACATGTCCCTTTTGAATGCTTTATTGGTTATGTTTTCAATCAAATAAACCAAAATCTTCAGAAGTTTGATAATTTAAAGATAGTTACAGATATGGAGGAAGGTAGAGAAGTGAAAGGAAATGGGTTTTTTGGCAACTTGATGTTTGCAAAAGTTGGAGGCTTACCCTCCACTGTGGTTGGAGTGGCATCCTCAGTTAATGAAGAGGGCGACTATGGGGCCACTGCAGAGAATAGAGAAGAATCGGGTGGCATATCGCC
This sequence comes from Begonia peltatifolia, assembly GCA_022433055.1. NCBI lineage: Eukaryota > Viridiplantae > Streptophyta > Magnoliopsida > Cucurbitales > Begoniaceae > Begonia > Begonia peltatifolia. The sequence continues at coordinate 23,840,780 of CM039520.1, read as the reverse complement.
ACAGAAGTTAGCAGGTGGTATTCTTAGCATTCCTCTTTCAAATGTGGAACGTTTGAAATCCACATTATCTACTGTTACACTTACAGAGCTTATTGAGCTTTTACCTCAAGTGGGGAGATCTACCCAAGATTACCCGGACAAAAAGAAACTGTTTTCGGTGCAGGATTTCTTTAGGTACACAGAATCTGAAGGTATGCATCAAGTGCCTTACTTTTTCCTTGAAGTTTATTGTCTGTTTCTGTGAATCCGATTCAGTCAATAAAACATTGTGTTGATTTATGAACATGAATGGTAAAAATCTGAAGTTTTCATAAATGAATGTTAAACCTGAACCATGTTTTGATATTGCAATGAAATTTTTGTCTGGTTTTGATATTCTTTGTTGAATGCTGTGGGTTTAATATAATGTGAGAATCGTTTTATTTTATATTTTTGTTTTTAGGGTTGAAATAGGAAAAGATGGTATGGAGCAAGACGATCCTTATAACTGTACAAACCTGCCAATTGTTTTTTCATCCCCATGTGTGGTCATTTTAGTGCAGATAATTTCTGAGTATTACATTTGCTCTGTTGTTCATAATGCATTAAAGTTATTCTAATAAAGCGATGTGTCTGAGATTCTCTCTGATGTTATTTTTCATTTTGGCTATTTTATCTTTCTACTTTTTCTGACATCACCAAAGTCTTGATCGATTTTTTTTATCTTGCTGGTGAGCCGTGATTTTGGCTGTGATTAATTTCTCCTGCCGGCATCCTCTTCTTTTTTTTCGTTTCTTTTCAATGGAGAGAGAAGAAAATGAACATAGTCAACTGAGTTATATCTTGTACTACTTAACACATATAGGAAAGAGATTTTTTGAAGAGCTGGATAGAGATGGTGATGGGCAAGTGACATTGGAAGATCTTGAAATTGCAATGAGGAAAAGAAAATTGCCACAAAGATATGCTCGAGAGTTCTTGAATCGTACTCGAAGTCACATATTTTCAAAATCATTTGGCTGGAAACAGTTCTTGTCCTTTATGGAACAGAAGGAACACACTATTCTTCGGGCCTATACATCTCTCTGCCTGAGCAAGTCTGGGACACTGCAAAAGAGTGAAATATTGACATCACTTAAGAATGCTGGACTTCCAGCTTATGAAGACAATGCTGTCGCCATGATGCGATTTTTGAATGCAGATAGTGAAGGGTCCATTTCTTATGGACATTTTCGGAATTTCATGCTATTGCTTCCTTCAGATCGGCTACAGGAAGATCCTAGGTAAGATAAGTTTGATGATTGATATTTTCTAGTCCAGCTTATTCAGAGATAGTTTTTCTGTCTTTTAGTTAATGTATAGAAAGCATTAATTACAGTAATTATAAGACCCATTTTTGTTATATTATTGATACCATTTATTTAGAGTATATATCTGGGGCAAAATGAATTTCAGTTTATCACTTTGAAGTTCATGGCGTCTGAATTGTTAGATCAATATGAACTTTCAGTACTTCATACAATAGATACTATCAAATTTATGGCGTCATAGAGAAGAACTTGAATGTAGATTTACGTATGTGAGAATCAAAGAATACTTAACCACACGGTTTTAATTACTTTTCACTATATTTTTGGTTTATGAATTAGATGTGCAATATTTAAAAAATTAATCCATTATTGATTTTTGTGTCATTTCCAGGAGTATTTGGTTTGAAGCTGCCACTGTTGTTGCTGTTGCACCTTCTGTGGAAATCCCGGCTGGAAATGTTCTGAGATCGGCATTGGCGGGGGGACTTTCATGTGCACTTTCTACTTCTTTAATGTATCCTATTGATACAATTAAGGCAATTATTTTGGACTTTTCAGTGTCATATATTGTCTTCTTGAAATTACGATAATTTACTAAAACAAAAAGAATTATATCTTACTATTATCTATCTTCCACAAGGCTGTGTTATATCACAATTTCCTATTGAATTTTTTACCATATTTTATGTTCTCAGTTCAGATTTTTATGTTTGTATTCTTTTAGTTTGGCCTTCAATTTGCTTATTTTGGTTTTCTTGATTTATTAGACTCGAGTGCAAGCATCAACGATGACTTTTCCTGAAATCATAGCAAAGCTTCCACAGATTGGTGCTCAGGGATTATATAGAGGTTCAATCCCTGCAATTCTAGGACAGTTTTCAAGGTTTTCTTTCTTCCCTTCAGTCAAATTTGTTTAAGACGTTATATTATCTGTGCTTGACCTTTTTTTCTACACTCTAGCCATGGCTTGCGAACTGGAATATTTGAAGCTAGTAAACTCGTGCTAATAAATTTCGCTCCAACACTCCCAGACATACAGGTACTGAGTAGTGAGTATGATTCAACCAAATCATTTTTCTTGTGACTTTCATTTCCCTTTTTTTTTTTTTTTTAATGTTTTCTGTTGCTTCTACCTTTAAACGTTTTTCAAGCAGGTTTGGAAGAAGGGATAGAATTCCATCAAGTCATAATAAAAATATCAGCTTAAAGCCTTAAAGTTTTCTTTCTTATTTGGTTATTAATCAAGTATTAGTTTGTGCAAATTATATCTTCCAAAGAATAACTACATGGTCATCTAATCTCATCCGTGAGAGGAAAATCTCGAACACGTACTTTTAGATCAATGTTGGCAGAGGTTTTAGAAATAAAATGTTTTCCTTTGTTCTTAGCTTCCTTGTGAAAATGCATTAAAATGTTTAGAATAGTGATGAGATTACAATGGTAGAAGCTGAAGGCTGATTTCTTGTGCTTATCAGGAGATTTCTTTTGTGGGTGTTAACTCTTATGCAATAATTTCTCACAGTAGCTTCTAAAACTTATTTTCTTCTCAGAAGTAGCTAGAAATGTATTGTTTAGAAGAAATTTAAGCATTTTCAAACTTAAGAGTCGTCACCTATTTTTTTAGGTTCAATCCCTGGCGTCATTCTGCAGTACATTTCTTGGGACAGCAGTAAGAATCCCATGTGAGGTGCTAAAGCAGAGGTTGCAGGCTGGAATCTTTGACAATGTTGGTGAGGCTGTTCTTAAAACTTGGGAGCAAGATGGTCTTAAGGGGTTCTTTCGCGGAACAGGTGCCACCCTTTGCAGGGAAGTTCCATTTTATGTTGCTGGCATGGGACTTTATGCAGAATCCAAAAAGGTATCGTTCTTTCTTTCCTAATCTTGCTTATTTTTTGAACCAAATCCTAATTATCTTTTCTCGTCTCATAATTCCAACCAATTACCGTTTGTTTCGCTCGGAAGATCTCTACATTTTGTTTTCACTTTGAAAGAATCTTCATACCTAAGCATGAGCATGGTTGTGAGAGAAGAGATGATAGATCTCAACTCAGAACAGAGCAACTTCTTAAAAAATCCTCCAAGAAGATTCTCGGAAGTGTTTTTATCTTTATACTTGCTGAAAACGACTGCTGACTTGTTTATCAAGCACCTCTATACTAGCATATTCCCTAGCCTGCTGATCATGGAATAGTCATTTTAGGGAAATTGGATAATTATCTATCTCTACATTCAGCAATATAATGATATCTTCTGGTATATTTTATTGTTAGAGAGGAGATAGTGTGAAGGAAGTGTTTTTTTAGAATGTGAGATGAAGTTTTTGCTGCTTGGGCATCATTGAAGTAGCTTGGTTTAAACTCTTTGTTAAAAGGTTGCTCAGAAACTCCTCGACCGTGAACTCGAGCCATGGGAAACAATTGCAGTTGGGGCCTTATCTGGTGGGCTGGCAGCCGTGGTAACCACACCATTTGATGTGATGAAGACTAGAATGATGACGGCCAAAGGTCGATCTGTCCCCATGTCATTGGTTGCCATCTCTATACTCCGCCGGGAGGGGCCACTTGGCCTATTCAAAGGAGCAGTGCCCAGATTCTTCTGGATCGCTCCGTTGGGTGCCATGAACTTTGCTGGCTACGAGCTCGCAAGAAAGGCTATGGACAAGAAAGATGAGATAGCCATTGAGCAGCCATTGCAAAAGAAGGCAGCTAGTTCTGGGTGAAGTCCGACCTCGGGTTTTAACCTGCTCATCTCTTGAGTGGCCATTTTTTGTTTCCAAGTTTAGTTTTTCCTTGGTAATTCATTGGTTTCTTGTTTTGTTTTTTTTTTTTTTTGGAACATATTTTTGGATGACCCTTGATGTCAATGCAGATATTAACTTTTAAACACCTGATTGCAAAGAAATTTTTTTCTTAAATTTAAGTAGAAATGAATTCAAGCATATACTAACAGTAGGTAGAAGAAGATGTGTATTTTCTTGAATTATTGTCTTCAAACTTCATCTTGAACACAAAAAGATCAAAGCAAAGTAGCCAAATCAAACAAAAACGTTTTGGTCGATTATTGATGGAACAAAAAAAGGGGGGTACGAGGTTTTCCAGGAAGTGCAAGCTGTGAACTGTTGATGCTACTAAGCACAGAGGCTAAATAAAGTCAGTAACCCCAGTAGTCGTTTCGAATTTCGTCGTCAAATTTTTTCTTTAGCTCGGGATGTTTCTCAAAATATTCATCAGCAGTCATGGTGCTGATCTTTTTCTGCAGTGAAATTACACGACGTTAGATATCATTTTGTGAATGAAATCCGCAAAAAAACATTTATTTTCCATTACCTTCAACTCTTGAACTTCAGCTATTTCCTTCTCCAAACGCTCAGACTCCTTCAAGGAATTCTCCTCTGCTTCTTTCAGTTCCACAAGCTGCAGTACATAGTATAGTGAGAGAGAGAGAGAGAGAGAGAGAGAGAGAGAGAGAGAGAGAGAGAGAGAGAGATTGAGAGATTGTCAGTGATACTCACCAATGAATCAAATTTAGACTTGTACTGGGGAGTGACGGTGTCAACAAACTTGGGGACCTCTATGCCTGAAGAAACAGATCACTCGCCATATAAAAACGGAGTTTTGCCTACTTAGTCAAGCACGCATTATCTAATAAGTTAATCATAAAGTCAAAGTAGGACAGGTCCTACTCCTTCGGCAGAAATCACGGTTCTTTACAACCAAATATATAGTAATCTCATGGTAGTTGCATATGAAGAATACAACTATATCAAAATCACAACTGATATTGATGAAATGCCATCATGAGGCAGACAATAACATAACTTCTATCTGAGCGAAGGCCAAAATGACATAACCAATTGATTATTTAGCCAGGAATGGAGTTCAGGCCACAAAATGGATCCTTTTTTTTTTTTATCTTAGATTAAATTGTTTCCACAACCACAATCCTGAGCATAACACTTATCCACGAGTAGTGTGAAAACAAACAACTACAAATACTACTATAATAACAAATTTCTGCAAGAGCAGAGAAAGATTGATAGAAATACAATTGAAATAAATCAAAACCAAATAATTTACATATTGTGTACCATCGTATGCCTCCTTGTACATATCCACCAAGCGAGTCCCAATTCCTTTTCTATAATATTCCCAGTCTATTGGCTCGGGTTCCTGCATAAAGTGAAGCAGTAGAACACGTATAAATGGCTGGCTCGGGTGCAGAAGTAAGAAAATGTCCACTATCAAAATGACATGATAAAATATTTCTTTTCCCAATCAGAAAATTCTTTTTCTCTAATTGATTTGTTGTACTGAGAGATCACTAATATGAAGAAAAAAGAAGTTTCAGAAGATATGAATGAAAAGCTTTACTAAATTTAAGAATTGGCCAAACAACCCCGTCTAATAAAATCAGGTACCACATATAAACAGCTAGAAAAGGTCACCAATTATAAGAATCTTGTTACGGTTGATGAAAATGAGATAAGATCCAGTCCATAAAGGTAAGATGTATTAGATTTACTTCAAATGTGTTACAACCCTGTCTATATAGTTGGGGACAACGTCATAAGCGCGATATTAGGAGAAGGAAGCCACTGACCTAAGAGCACTCTATGCTTTTGCTATAACATGGAAGAGAATACTCCTGCTGGTGTGTAAGGCAGTTGGAGGAGACAGAACTTGTAAATACCCGCAGTGTAAAAACTCCTCTTCTAATATAATACAAAATAACCTTTCTCCATGTCTATCTCTGCTGCCGTAACATCTGGTATCAGATCAGCGATGAGTCCCCATGGCAGAAACGTGCTCCAAAACTAACGAAGACAACATGAAAGAGTACTCTGCCCGGTTTGAGGTTTCCGATCATAGGATTCAGCAGCTCACCTTGCGACAGGGACGATTAGAAAATACGGTGCTTAGTTTTGTGCAGGATTCGCAGGCTAAACACAAATCCATCATGGCGACCCTTCACCAGCTACTAGGAGCAAGGTCAGATCAGCAACAGAAACATGGCCTTTTGCCTGAACCTGTCGCTGCGTCCAGCTCCCAATCTATTCCATTTCAGCCACTGGACAACCAACGACAACCGGATTTTCGATTTTCTATGTTGGATTTCCATTTTTTCTCAGGAAACGGACCACATGAATGACTACGAAAATCTCAAAAGCATTTTTCTCTGTATCAAGTCCTTGATCAACTTCGGATTGGTATCGCCGGACTGCATTTGCGAGATCAAGCCAATGTATGGTTTGATGGGTTCATTGCTAGTTTTCCCCGAGCTACCTGTGAACAGTTCTCAGTGGAAATATGTAAACGTTTCAAGTCCTTGATCAACTTCGGATTGGTATCGCCGGACTGCATTTGCGAGATCAAGCCAATGTATGGTTTGATGGGTTCATTGCTAGTTTTCCCCGAGCTACCTGTGAACAGTTCTCAGTGGAAATATGTAAACGTTTTGCTGCTATCACTGGAGAAGAAATTGTTGAGTCCTTAAGCAAAACAGTCCAATCAGGCACTGTTAAGGAATACACTGCACGGTTTGAATCTTATATCGTTGGTCCAACCAACTTTGCCTCATATGCCGGATTCCTATTTCGTTTCAGTTTTTACTAGTGGTTTACGTGAAGAAATTAAGGTCATGGTGAAAATTGCTGTTTCCTCGCTAGCACAGTCATTTGAAGTTGCTCTTCTTCAGGAAACGGCAATTGCAGCTGTTCAACGCCAACCAAAATTATTAAAACAGTTTACCTGGTCCAAACGGCCTGACAAAATATCAGGCTCTTCCATCCCAACTCCATTGCCAAACCCGACATTGTATCCCACTAAAAGTTTTCAACGATTTCAGAAGATTTCTACCTCTGATTTGCAAATGAAGAAAAAATTGGGATTACGCTACAAATGTGACGAAATTTTTTTTTCCATGGCATATATGAAAGAACAAGGCGTTAAACTTTATCCTAGTGGATCCTTCAGAATAAGTGTATGTTAATCCAGAGGAGTTCCAAGGGAAAATTCTTTCTAGTGACTCGGAAGTAGTGGAAATTTCACTTCATGCCCTGACTGGTTGCACTTCTAACTCAACTTTTGCCAGGTTCATACAACATACCCCCATTTCTATACTCATTGGGAGTGGCAGAACGCACAGTTTCTTGGGTGAAAGATTCGCACAGAAATTACACACGTCCCTTGATTTTTCACACTGCTTACAAGTTACAGTGGCAAACGATGAGAAATTGTTTAGTGCCCAGATTTCAACTCCAACCGATTGGCTGATGCATTCTATTCTGTTTTGATTTCCATTGCGAGCTCTTAAGTTTGGAGGTAGTGACGTGATATTGGGGATCGATTGGATTAATCATGTAAGCCTTGTTAAGTTTGATTTACCAAACGGGTTTCTTAAAGTTCACAATAGCTTCTAAAGAGGTCTGCCTATCAACATCCACATCAATTTCTCTGCTGGAAGTGGTATCTGATCGTTGCTTCACATCCTAGTTCCAGCAACAATCTTATTTTATCATGGCTCAAGTTGATTCCCTATCCACCGTGGAAGGTCAGCAAACTCCCTCGGATATTCAATTAATTCTGAATGATTTGCAGGATGTTTTTGCTATATCCAAGGGCCTACCCCTGCGAGAGATCTTGACCACTGTATTCCACTGATGGATAATGCAAAGCCTTTTAAACTTCAACCATACTGATGTCCATTCATTCAAAAGACAGAGATAGAACATTTGGTTCAGGAAATGCTACACGAGGGAATCATCACGACCAACAGTAGCCCGTTTGCTTCTCTCATACTTCTTGTTAAAAAAAGGACAAGCAGTGGCGCTTTTGTGTGGACCATCGGCAACTGAATTCTCTCACCGTGAAGGACAAGTTTCCCATGCCACTTATCGACGAACTTCTTGATGAACTCCACGGGTTCACTGTATTTTCTAAAATTGACCTCCGAGAGAGATACCACCAGATCTGAGTACAAGCTGCGGATTGCTACAAAACCGTTTTCAAAACGCACCAAAGTCTTTATGAATTCAAAGTCCTGTCATTCGGCCACTCAAATGCCCCAGCCACATTTCAGACCCTCATGAATACAGTTTTCAAAACGTATATGAGGAACTTCATCCTCGTTTTTTTTTACAGTATCTTGGTTTACAGCAGCTCCATGGCCACCCATTATACTCATCTACAAGCTGTTCTTCTACTGCTACACCAGAACTCTTTATTTGCTAAACTAAGCAAATGTTCTTTTGGGCAACCTCGAGTTCAATATCTCAGCCATGTGATTTCAGTGGAGTGGAGGTCGACTCAGGTAAAATTTCAGCAATTGTGCAGTAGCCCTCCCCAACTCATCTAAAAAGCCTATGAGGATTTCTTGGACTAACAGGCTATTATAGACGATTTATCCAGAGGTATGGAGTTTTTGGCCAAACCATTAACTAATCTGCTTAAGAAGAATAGTTTCCTCTGGTCTTCTGAATCCGAGGACGCCTTCCAGAAACTCAAACTCGCCATGACCAAATGCTCCTGTCTTGACCCTACCTGACTTCACTATTCCTTTAAACGCCGAGATTGACGCATGCTATGGCAGAGTGGGAGCAGTTCTCATGCAACATCAGCACCCTATTGCTTTTATGAACAAGCCCTTTAATTATCACAATTTGGGGTTATCTATCTATGAAAAGGAGCTCCTCGCTCTAGTCACGACAGTTCGATTGTGGTGTCACTATCTTGAAGTTAATCATTTTATTATTAAAACTGACCATGACTCATTGAAGTTCTTGCTTGAACAATGAATCACCACGCCTCTGCAACAAAAGTGGCTTACAAAATTACTGGGTCTTCAATATTCTATCCAATATAATCAGGGCATTACTAACAAGGCACCAGATGCTTTATCTCGCCTACATCCAAAGGATCTTTCATGTGCTGCTATCTCAACGGCTCAGCCAACTTGGATTTTGGAAGTCATACAAAGTTATTCTGGTGATCAATGGGCTTCAGACATTATTAGCCAGTTGCTCATCAAAAAAACAACAGTTGTTGATTTCACTTACCACAATGGACTTCTCCGTTTCAAAGACAAATTAATATTAGGATCTACTGGTTCTATTCGTCAGCAACTTATTCATGCCATTCACAGCTCCTCTGAAGGCGGCCATTCTGGTGTTCAGGCTAGCTTGCACCGAGCTAAACAACATTTCTGGTGGCTGAGTATGACTAAAGTCATTCGAGAAGAAGTTCTTCAGTGTGACGTTTGTCAACATAGTAAACACGAGCATTTGCCCTACCCCAGTTTACTCCAACCCTTAGCTATTCCAGATCATCCGTGGACCCGCATTTCCATGGATTTTATTGAAGGGCTGCTCATGTCCGATAAAGCTAATTGTATTATGGTGGTGATCGATTGTTTTACAAAATATGCGCATTTCATTGCGCTCGTCCATCCGTTCACAACTCCAAAAGTTGTTGAGTTATTCATGGAGCATGTCTTTGAACTTCATGGCTTACCACAAAACATTATTTTGGATCGAGACAAGATTTTTACATCAACATTCTAGCAATCCTTGTTTTCTGGACTTGGATCGGAACTCACATCCACCTATCACCCTGAATCTGACGGCCAAACTGAACATCCTAATCAATGCGTCAAGATGTATCCCCGCTGCATGTCTCAGTCTCATCCACATGGCAGGGATGACTTTCTCTGGTTGAATGGTGGTATAATACCACACTTCAATCGGCTATCCTAGTGACACCCTTTCAAGCTTTTATGATACCTCACCTCCTCAGCTTGCTTTAAGACTGTATCAGTAGACCAATACAGCAGCTATAGATGGCATATTAATGGATAGGTTCTATGTGGATAGATTTTTAAAAGAAAATTTTGATGCAAGCTCAAGGCAGGATGAAGCTCTATGCTGATAAAGGGAGGACAGAATGCCACTTTGATGTAGGAGATATGGTTTCTCCTAAGCTCCAACCTTATCAACAGGTTACTATGGCTAACAGAGTTTCCAACAAACTCTCTCCGAAGTATTTTGGTCCATTTTGTGAGCTGGATCGTATCGGACAAGTAGCTTATAGGTTAAACCTTCTGGCTTCCGCTCGTATCCACCATATTTTTCATGTCTTTCTACTTAAAAAGCAGTTGGGTTCTTCCGACATACCCCTAGCTACACTTCCTCTTGATTACACTCGCAACAATGCTCGGCAGCCACAAGCGCTACTTCAAACTCATGTTATTAAAAGAGCAACTTTCCAGTCACTCAATGGGTGATTTTATGGGAGAACCAACCAATTGAAGATGCGACATGGATCAACTCCTCTATCATCGCTGCAGACTTTCCAAAGTTTCAACCTTGGGGTCAAGGTTCCTCCGAGGAGGGTGCCTATTACTACCCTCGCCTACATAGTTGGGGACGACGTCGTAAGCGCAATATGAGGAGAAGGAAGCCACTGACCTAAGAGCGCTCTACGCTTTTGCTAACGTGGAAGAGAATTCTCATGCTGATGGGGAAGGCAGTTGGAGGAGACAGTGCTTATAATACCCACAGTGTAATAGGAAGGATCGTGTGGTATGAGTAAGTCTTTTCTGTTATTCTTTCATCTGTTAGTTCTTGTAAAAACTCCTCCTCCAATATAATACAAAATAACATTTCTCCATTTCTATCTCTACTGCCGTAACAAAATGAAGATCTATTCTATACAAATTCCGAATAATAACCAAATGTATTTAAAAACATATTAGACGCTACCCACATTCAAAAAATCTCAGCTTCTTAAATTTGACGAAAACAAGTGGACAGATAACCAAAATTACTCCTTTCCCATCAGAATTAAATAAATTCAGCCACATAAAAGCACCAATTAGATAACAAGCGCGTCAATTGAATTTGAAAAACTCACATGCGATTCAATTAACTTTCTAAGAACAATCTGAGCCTAAATATACAGGTTTATGCACATAAAACCCGAAGAGTTCAAAGCAGAATAACAAAAAATTCAAGAAAGAAATGACAAATACTAGAAACATTATTTCTCCAACAAGTGAGCGCATATAAATAGAAACAGAGAGAGAGGCTTCGGAGGAGGTGTTTTGACCTGGCTGAACTTGGTCTGAAGAGTGGAATTCACCTCGTCAAAAGCTCGGCGAAGGGTGGCAAACTCCTTGCGAGCCTCGTCGGAGACCAAAAGCTTGGCCATCCCTTCCCAATCTATGTTCTTCGACGCCTTAAAGGCAACATCGGCCACTTTTTTTCCGGTGCCGCTCATATTCTCTCTGTTTCTCAGTCACCCAGAAAATTCGCGTTCTGATCCAGCTACTAACTCTGCTGCTGAATTTCTCCCCTGGATTACTGATAATGAAATCCGGGCGCGTATAAAAGTTCGAACGGCCATTTCGGCCTTCAGGCCCATTATCATAGGCTGAGTTAATTTTGGGCCCAATCGATTCAGCCCATAATATAGGCCCATTCACATTTTATGGGCTCAATGAACCGGCCCATTAAACTGGATTCAGCCCATTAATATAGGCTCAGCGTAGGCCCATTTACATTTGGGGGCTAATGATTTGGGCTATGAATAGGCCCATTTAAAAGGCAGGCAGTGTTGATTTCATTATTTTAATCACACTTTATTACTTTCTCTAACTTTTTCATATAATATTAAAATTAATCAATATTTTTTTTTTAATTTGAATAAATAATTGTTAATTTGGACTAAACACCAAAATAAAATTCTTAAGGTAAATAGTTGTTTCAAACTATATATGCATGAACAGCTGGTGATGGAATTCAGTTACGCTTGTAATATTCAACGTTTGTCTGTTTCTTATTTTTCTAAAACTTAGGCATGGTCTTGACTTGAATAAATCAAAAGAGACTCGATGCATCCAGAGGATTATTAGCTCGTGTTTTCAACGTAAATAATATTAATTATTATAATTTACATTTAATTAGTCTTAAATGGCCTAAATTAGATTCATACTCGTGCATTTAGTCTTATGTAATCAGAGGTGAATGATTCACATTTAGAATTTTTCTCCAAACCTAATATAATATATTTTAGGTCAAATTTAAAAGCAAAATCTCGTCGGATTCAATCTAAACATGTCAATATTATGTTAACCGGACCGAGACACCACAAATATATCTGTAAAAAGCATAATTGTAAGTGATTATTGAAAGCTAATGATACTTGAGATGCAAAAAAGAAGAGATATAATAACTTAAGTTAAGATTCGGTTTACATTCTATTTTAACATCTTGTACGCGTAATTCATTTATTAGTGAAATTATTATGATAAAATATTAATATTTCTACCAATAAGTCGGGAACGCATACAAGGTTTGAAAATAATGTAAAATTAGAGTGCGACCTAACATAATTCAATAACTTAACATTGACCGTTGCTAAGTAGTTAGGTCTTAGGATTTGTCCATTTCTTTACTTCCAATATTGACTCTTACCTATAATATATTAGTCTTTGTTGTCGTGTTTGGAGCAATGAGAGCCAAAGGCTATGACGGGTTTATTACGAGGAGACAAGTAAAATTAGTACGTATCATAATTGTTATGTCACGACTCTTTGATTTACGAACTCTAAGAAATAAAATTTTTTGGTTTTTGCTTCTGACTTTCGAATCAATCTGTGGAGTCGAAGAACATCTAATGTTTTCTTTAGGGATGAATTTTGATGTGCTTGCCTCTTGCTCGTCGATATTTTCTCCGTAACGACTGGCAGGAACCTAACACGCAATAGAAGCGACGTCCTAAAAACCAAACTAAATCGCTCAACTCTTATTTTAAAATATTTTATGTAGTAGCAAAATATTTAAATGACTTATAAAACAAAGTGGTATTACCTGTCTTCTTTTATCTATCGTAGAAGATCTATCCGAGTTTGTTCATATCGATTTTTTATGACCAAGACAAAACATGTTACACCCAGTAGCCATAACTCATACATTTTGAGAGGATGCTTAAAAACATTTAAAAAGAGGAAAAACTAAAATCATTACATATCGATATTATAAAAAAAAAAAACATTTAACGCAACCAAAACTATACTAATCGCATGACACGGTAGAATATTTGACATTTACACCCTAATACTACTTTGTGACATTCTGAAACTATCGTCGTAAAAATTAAAAGAAATAAGACATCTTAAACTTGATAAACTAGAGTGACTCCGCGTTCTATTCGCTTTGATAACTTTACGAAATGTTTTAATCCACGAGGACTTTACGGGTTGTTAATATCAAAAGGAGAGAACGTGGAAGAGGAGATTTTGAGTTGCCAAGGCAAATTACATTTACACTTGAAAAGGTAAAAGTACACATGTCTTGCATTTGACTCTGGACAATGGATGTAGACACATCAACCTCACTTTAAGTGGACTTTGTATTGTAATAGGCCAGAAATTAAAGTGGGGCCGTCCATGTTTGTAAAGATAATAGCGTAGAATCTAGAGAAAAAAAAAAAATAATTAAATCATGCCGCCATTGCTGACATCATGCTGTTATAAATCTGGTTAATTACTCATTTCCATGTGCAATTTACTCATTTTTTGTCACCATAACTGTGTGTGTATATAATCCAATCTGTAATCGCAACGACCCAATTGCAACAGCAAAGCTCTACCAACTGAATTATGTCCCCCCGACCCAAGTGGAACATGCATGAAGGAGTCAGATGCTTCTTCTCTTCTTTTTCTTAGCGTAATTGAGTCATCCTGGACTTGAATCAGAAACCTGGCTCGTAAAGTAAATCATTGCACCTACGATCCAATCAATTGAGAGAGAATCAATAGATTTTTTTTCGGGAGTAATTTATCCTTTTCAAACGCAGCATACAACTTTCGGTTGTACTTCGCTCTCCAAGTGTGCTTGTTCTCCGCTTCTTCCTTGCCATTACATATGTGTATACACACGCACACAACGTAAGTTTCGATAGACATGTATTGATTGTTTATGAAACAAATGAAATAGAGATCACAAGTATGTAATCATCAATGGGTGTTATAATTGTGTCAGTTCGTCAATGGTCAGTAAAAATAAAATAATAAAAAAAATTGTACAATATCTCATAAGTGGAAAGAAGGGAAATTTAATAATTTATAAATAGAATTTTTAATTTAATTGAGATAAAATCCAAGATGAGTCCACGTAGGATTTGACTTAAAGCGTTCACGATGGTGTCCTGGGGAATACATAAATATATTATATATTAAGGGCTATAAAGTCAAGGGATGGTTTGACTAGAAGTTGATAAACGAGGCATTTAGAAGACAAATTTAGGTTACCAAATCTCTTTCACCAAAACAGCAGTTTTAAAGAGAAGGGAGACCGACCCATCACTCTTTTTTTCTTCCTATTTTTTATTTATTTTTGAAAATATTAAACATTAAATAAATAAAAACTCGGAGAATCCGAGACATGATTAGATTTTATTCAAACTCAACACGATGATTCTCTCCTATTGGAAATTATGATAGTATATCATCTTGTAAAATACGAGATATTATTTATTTTTATTTTTTTGTGTAATGTCATATTTATTATTTGAATCGGCCCAAAATCAACTATATGAATCATTCTCTCTCCAATCCATTCACCTCATTGGCGACCTTTAGATTACATCTTGAAGGATGATGATATTTAATTCAGAAAAAAAAAACAATTTATGTGAAAGAAAATTGTAAATTTACCAAGTATAGACCGGGAGTGTCCAAAATTGACTAGGTTGTATCAATCTGCCGAACTGTATCAGTCAGAATATGGAATAAAAAATTACAAATTGGAAAAGGAAGTTATAGTTGGACATTATGCGATCTCATTCCGATCCAAATCTAGTTACAATTAGTTTATTGCGCTCATATTTTTTTGAGAAAAATTTAGAAAAATCAACTGCAATAGCTAAAAAGTGATCATGGTCATGTCCAGAGAGGCTCCCAGGAGTAAGAATCATCGAGAAAACAGGTAGTGTCGACGGAGTTCGGATGAGAGTTGTAAAATGACGCCGGAGTAGTGTCGACGGAGTGGTCAATTTCCTTACATAACATTGCAATGAGATTACTTTGCTGCAGCTGCATGTTGAGTAGGTCGGCCTGAGCTCTGGCCAGCTGGGTCTGAAGCTCGCTCACTTGTTTCTGGAGGTGGCAAATGGCGCCGGCGCTGCCGTACACTGGGTCTCTGATTCTCGCGTTTGCTTCGTACACCATGCTGCTCACTGCATCTGCTCTTTGATCCTCAGGAAGATCCTGAAAGTAAAATCAAGAACAGTTAAAAATTATTGAATTTTTTCAAATCAACTATTTTTTTTTCAAAGAATGTTTCTTTCAGAGATAATGATCGGTAAAAATGGATTGAAATTTCTAACTTTGAGTTAGGTTTTGTCAACTTTTTTAGGAAAGGGTTGGTACGTTATTTTGAAAATATAGCCCACAAACTTTTGTCTGCAAAAGTTAGAACGACATGGCTGAATCTATTCAATGAAAGTAAGTAATGCTTTATATTCAGAATGTGGAAAACCCGTTCTTAGTTTCTCACTATAACTCGATTAACGAACATTCTCAATAGCGCTCGACAATTATGCCACAATAATTGAAAAAAAAATGTTATGATTTTCTAATGAGTATAATATATATATATATATATATATATATATAGACATAAGATATTAGCATTTATGTTCCTTAATAGGAGCATTAGAGAGAGAATATATGCCTGCAAAAACTTGATGATATTGCTAGCTCCAAAGACTCTGTGAGCAGTGGTGAACTTGAGAGGTTCAGATGGAGGAAAATACGGAGCTAAAACACACTTGTCCACGCATCTCCGCCGGAGGATTTTGCAAGCGGCACATGGGCTGAGTACGATGGCCGGAGGAGAGGCAGGTGGCCGGGCATTGCTCGGGGGAGAAGAGAGAGAAGTGGGCGGGGAAAAGGCCGGAGGGGAAGAGGAAGAAGATGGAGAATATAGAAAAGGGGGTGTGCAAGTAAGAGCAGTCGGTGTTCTTGGGGGCGAAGCTACTTGAGATTTATCCATTTTAGAGAGAGAGAGAGAGAGAGAGAGAGAGAGAGAGAGAGAAAGCAAGGCAGAACTGGAGAGATGAAGTGGAGAAGGAAAGAGAAGGAGGAGGTTCTGGTCTGGTTAAGAAACCAGAAAACTGAGTCCATGACTATATATAGACGTGAAACAATTTATTTATTTGAAGTAAAGTTTGATAATAATTGGAAAAAGAATGAAGTCATCTGACATCATGAACCCGAGAAGGTCTAACGTAAGTTTGAAATGTCTTAAAATCATCTCTGCGGCGACTTTTGATTGAACTCTTCATCACAGACTCGAAGGAGCTCCATTTTCTCAGCAACCAAACAGGCAAAAATAAAAGGCAGAGCAAGTGATATTGAAAAGGACCGCAGGACTTGGGAGATGGAAACACAAGAATCAAAGCTTGGTGTAGGGTTGGTTTGGCGCCCTCTTGAGGCCGTGGGAAGCAAGAAAATGAAAGAAAGACTTGGAATATTTTGGCTCCCCAACATGGGTTCTGGCCACAAGTCACAGCTCTTTATCTCTCTTCTGTTTATTTTTTAACTTTGAATTTCTATTTGTTATAAATATTTATAAAAGAAGTTCTTTTTTCGTGGATAAAAATCTGATTAATTTCCTTTTATTATCTAGATTTGTCTGAGGAATTTCCCACAATTATTACCTATAAACTGTGTGTGACACCCACCCATGACTTTTAACTTATTACAAAATGTTGTCACAACTGTTAGGGGTTCTAATTCTGGTAGCTGAAATTTTATTTATTTCTTCCACACGTACGTTTTTTAAGCATAAAAACATGGTGTATTATGTATTAATGTTTATGCGTGTGGACCTCAACAACAAAATTCAAATTTAAAAATAAAAAATGTGTTGGGTTTCACATTGGACGGATTATCTCCTGTTAATCTCGCAATTACACGTGATTAGAGTTCTGTTAATTAACTTAATGAAGAATGATAAGAACACTGCTGAAATTAATGAGCAGACAAGAGCAGGACAAACCATAAAGTTGGAAGTTTAACAAACTGGCTTCCATTGCACAAAGGTCCACGCGTCGTTTCACAGCTGGACCTGTTTTTGTGGGGCATAGAAATATATGCCACACGGTTTGCTTTAGAAAAAAAAACGCTATCTTATTCTCAGGTCACAAAATGCACATAATATCATCATATACAATCTATTGAATGCATTCAATCAATCTTCCAATAATTCGATAGCTGATTCATTAAAACAAGTTAATTTACCAATCAGGCGATGTCGTTTTGAAAGCACAGCTAACAACAACAATACCAAACACAAACTGAATCTGCAATCTCAAGCTGCAAAATCTATTTGTACCAGAATGAGCTAAAAGGGTGAGTATAGAACAGGTTCTTGAACCAGTTGTGCCACTTTTGATGAAGGTCAGACTCATGAAAGACCCAAATGACTGAAATTTTCTATTCAAAACAGTTTCTAGAACAAGAAAAATGGGGCAGTACTTGCACTACGCTAAAGCATGTCAATCAAAAGTTGGATAGCACTTGTCCTACTCCGAAGAAAATACAATGGATGGGTCAATACCCAACTTTCAGAAAATATCATACTTTCCTTTGTTCACAAGACTTTTATCTTAAAATGGTTTCATACTATATATAGACTGGATCCTGTACAGTACCCCCGGTAGTGCTCTGCCACTCATTGATGTTTCTGGCCAATAGCACCGTGCCACGTCAGTCTGGTGTCACAGTGGTCAAGCCCTGTTGACATTTTAGATTTCTAATCACATATTAAATGCATAAAGTACAAATAAAAATTCTCGTCATGTGAAGCTTCAATGATAAGTGAGTGCTTCTGATCAATTTAGAAAATTTTTTAAAATAAAATTAACTGATTTAAACTCAAACTTCAGATTCCAATACATCTGATACTGGTCAGTATATTAATGATGGTGAATATTGAAAAAATACAATGAAAACTTCAGGTTATTGTTATAAGAGAAAACTCTTTTGCTAGCAACTTCAGCAATTCAAAAGGGAGGTGGTCTATTTCTCGACACTTGCTCTCTCTTGAACACCTAGAACTTCAACTCCTGTGTCTTCTTCAATCTGTGAGTAATCTCCCAAATTATAATTTCACAGGTCAAACACGTCATTGAAACTTGACTTCTCTACTAAATTGATAATCTCACAAGTCAAGACGTCAGCGTCAAAGTTTGAAGTGTTTTTAGAAATTACATAAAAATCTGAAAACTGATAGACACTATTTATGAAGAATATCAGAAAATTGTTAATCTAGACTATAAACAATCAAATAAGAGACATACCTACAAAAGATGTCTTAAAAAGCATTGAGGCAGTCGGATATATCCATGGGTCCATCCTTCATCAACTATAAATGGCACCTGAAACTGATGGCATATGGTGCTACAATGAACTTTTAGCTTTACTCAAACAAACACAATATAGATTAATACGATCTCTTTCGCACCTTGAAATTTTGTCACTAACAGTTTTATTCTCTTCCCACGTGAAACCATGGTAATCATTCTGCGCACTTTGATAGGAGAAATCATTCACCCTGGATAAATCAAGTAGTATCAGGTATTTGACACAACCACCAAGTCATACATTACTGGACAAACGCACAATGCTTGTAAAGTAGACGCTTGTAAGCAAGTAAAATAACAGAGTGACTAAATTAAATAATAATTACCTTCTCAAACTTCAATTCGTTTCATACTTTTTGTTGAATATTAAAGACGGATCTCGCAGTGGTATGTTCATCGCAGTCACAAAATGAGTCACTATGACATTGCTGCCTTCGATGTTCCTCTTCGTCGTTGAATCAGCCCTTCCATTAGATTCATATAAGCATATCGATCCAAAACAATGTCTTTATGTATAACTTCATTAAATATGACCATTGCGCGCTTATATTTTTGTTGAGTACACAGATCACTGATCTGCTTAGAATAAGCAGTAGAGCTTGCGTTAGTTTCTGATGAGATTTCACTTGTCACATCTTGTCCCTTGTCCAATCTTGGAGACTCGACAGATAGATTTAGTTTGTCAGCCATTTTCATCATAAATTCCTCTGCTTCATTAATCCTACCGGCGTCATTTAACCCTTGGAAAATGGCATTGTAGGTATACTTATCAGGGCCCAACTTCTTTTCTTCCATTTCTGTGAGAAGATCGAAGGCGTCCTCAAATCTCCTTTCTTTGCATAGACTTGAAATCAAGGTATTGTACGTAACTCCATCAATATCATTACCTTTTAAAACCCACATATTCTCAAGCTTAAGCGCTTTTTCTAGCGCACCCTCCTGACACAATCCCCGAAGAAGGATATTGAATGTAAATACATCCGGTTTTAAAGAATTCTCAACCATTTTGTTGTGGAAATGTAATGCTTTCTCAACATCTCCCTCCCGGCAATAACCATGAATAATTGTGTTGTATGTTGTTTCATCAGGAACCAAGCCACTCTCCAATAATTCACTCAATTTTTCTACAGCTTGATTAGTTTTCCCAGATAGGCATAACCCTCCAATCATAGAATTATAGGTAACAACACTTGGAATAATTTTTTTTTCCTTCATCTCATCCCAAAGACATAGAGCTTTATTTGCCTTTTCATCCTTAAAGTACCCCATGATCAAAGTGCCATAGCTCACCTCATCAAGCATATATCCCCGCTTACTTGCACTAATAAGTAACTTGTATGCTTCGTCATGTTTCTTCATCCCACAAAGACAGTGGATAATAGTATTTAGGGTGTAAGTATCTAGTTTCAAACCTTTCTTACACATTTCATTCATCATTTTAAACGCTTCTGCCATTTCTCCTGCTTTACAGTACCCATTTATTAAAGTATTGTAAGTAACACAATCGTGAGAAAATCCACTATCTTCCATTTCTTGAACAGTGTTAGTCGCTTCATTCATCTTCCCTTCCTTGCAAAACCATTTTATCATTATATTGTAAGTAACTGCATTGGGTTTAACGTCTCTTTTCTTTAAGTCGTCAATTAAAGTAAAAGCATCTGAACTATTCTTCCATTCGAAACACCCATTGATCAATGTGTTGTATGTGACAACATCAGGGGATAGTTTCAGCTCCTCCATCTCATCACGAAGCCTGAAAGCCTCATCAATCCTACCCTCGCTAGACAACCCACTAATTAACATATTATAAGTCTTTACATCTGGAAATAAATTATTCTGAGTCATTATTTCTATCACCTTCTTTGCTTCTTTCAACAATCCTAATCTACAATACCCACAGACCAAAATATTATATGTGCTTCTCTCAGGTAAAAGCCCTCTATCCTTCATATCCACCAGCAAGTCACGAGCTTCATTTAACAGTCCCTTTTTGGACAATGCACCGAGTATGGTATTATAAGACACGTTATCTGGGTAGCATCCGAACTCACCCATCTTATTTACACATTCTATGGCATCTATGAACTTATTCTCCAAGCAATATCCATAAATCATAATATTAAAGCTCCAAATATTCGGGATCACACCTAGCTTGATTGAATCATTGAAGATTTCTCTACACAAAGTAATGGAGTGAGAAGAAGGGTAACGTACCAAAGAATGAATCAATGTATTACAAGTCAGTAAATTAGGCCGAAAGTTAAGCCGCTTCATCTTCTTGAAAATATCAGCAGCGAGGTGGGGCTTCCCCATTTGGACATAAGCCCCAATGGAAGTATCCAGAAGAGCTTTGGAAGACCTGGGCAGGCCGCGACTGGGATGGAGTATAAGCCTGTGAAGTTCATGACGACGGTCGGAAGCGATGGAGGAGATAAGAAGAGATTTGGCATCGGAAAACTTCTTGTGGCTGAAAAGGGAGGGCAAGAGGCAGAGGACGGAAGTGAAAGAGTTGGTAGGCGGGGCAGAAAAGGAAGGAACATGAACTTGAGCCCATTTGAAGAAAAAGAGGAGAGTGGAGGGCTTGGAAGCTAGAACTTTAGAGGAAATTATAGAGGCGATGAGAGGCGGAGTGAGGCGAGAAGTGTAAGAAGCGAGTGCAGAAATTTGGGTTTGATCAGAGGTGAGAATACGAGTCACCGTTTGAATCACTTCTTCAGATTGGTGGAGCAGTTGTTGATCAAGTAATTGGGCGTTTGGGACTCTAGGGTTCGCCATTTTCCGCCCTTTTCACTTCGATTTAACTGAAACCATCACGAATTCAGAGTCCAATTCTTCAGGAAAACACAAATATATTAAAAATAATCATTAATTAATTATTACACCTAATTAAACTTAACCTTACTCGTAATTTTTTACTTGACTAATTACTATTTTAATTATATTTTTACGTAACTAAGCTAATAATATTCATAACAGTCTTGTTAATATCTCTAAATGCGTGCTTAAACTAATACATATTTTGGCATTATCATTGAAGGTTGAGATTAATTAAACAACGAGATTAGCATTCGATTTAATTGAATTTTTAAATTTCAATTACTTAATAAATAAGTAGAGGAGGGGTTGATGTGTCTGCTCTCTAGAACGAGAAGGGAGGTGAAATACTAAAAATAATAATACAATAACTCAAACCTCACACGTGTTTGGGTACGTGTTAATAGACAAACGTCCAGCTCAATGCTCATCCCCTGGTTTACTTGGGTAGGTTTCGCTGATCTCTCTCCTTTTAAGCTGCAACAGCTGCTCAACTCTGCCATCGAGATTTGAGAAGATGGGTTCAGCGACTGTGGTAGAGGTGATATTGGCTATATTCCTGCCACCTCTGGGAGTGTTCCTGCGTTATGGCTGTGGGGTAAGTAATGATCTGAACTAAAAGAAAACCGAGGAATTATTATTAGTGTATAAATTAGTTTTATGTGAAAAATGCAGGTGGAGTTTTGGATTGATTTGTTGCTCACCGTCTTGGGATATATTCCAGGGATCATTTACGCACTCTGTGTTCTGGTTTGACCCAGTAATTTTCTCTGCCTTTTGAAGTTCCTTGTTCATCGCTGTAATTCAAATTCCTACCAAATATCAACAAGCGCTTTCTTTGAATTACAAACTTTACTCTAGTGGTTTACTTCTTTGACTGTACAATCTATTGTCCTGAAGTGGATGTTAGAGAGAGAGAGAGAGAGAGAGAGAGAGAGTCTTAAATCACAGCCCTCTCTTCTTTGAGCACACCGTCTATTGCCAGCTTACATAAAATTCCTGTGTTTCACCAAAAACTACAACTACGTGGTACTCAGCCAATTGAATATTCATTCATTCCCTGATCGATTATCTCATTTCTTCAGAAATTAGAAACATTTATAATTCAATAAATGAATTTTGTTCATTTTAGATAAGCACAGTTGGGGCTTGGACTTGACTTAACTGCATAACATGATTTAACTGGAAACAATTAAAATTATTAAAAAAACAATAAAGTAATACCATGAATATTAGGCACGGAAAAGATTAGGGTGACCTGGAATGGACCCGTGCCCATCAACAGGCCGCGCTGCCTTAAAGTTGATCATCAAAGAAAATGATTAATTTTATTATAAAGTACTTCATTCTTATTCAAACAACTCCAGCCATAAAATAGTAAGGTAGGAAGATTACGAGGAGACCTTCAAAATGGAAAGGCCAACCAAAGCAGACGAGAAGACAAAACTAACAGTAAGGCTAGTCGATGTGGGCTTTAACAAAATACAAGCCCACCCTTTGGCAAAAGCATAATTTAAGATTAAAGATGGTATTCGGGTTGAAATTCAAGGATTCTAACTCACCAGATAGTTCGTGAAAGTAAAAAAGTTAAAAACTCCTACTCATTAGTTTGCATAGAAGGTATGATCATATGCTGTCCCTGCAACACAAAAATGTCCAAAAAAAGCACGTCAATATAATGCAATGAAAATACAATCTCCACATAACAATTTCCAATCAATCCTCCAAATAGAAACACACATATTTCATGGTTGCATAAATACATTGGTACCCTGCACAGCATGGCTCTGTAATAAAATACAGATAGCGAATGAAAATCACTCACAGATAGCGAATGAGAACTTATTGTAGAAAGCATATAAAACAAGTCTGCCGTGTATGATGTCACAAAAACTTCCGTATTAAAAGTTATGTAATTAATTCATTGCATTAAGATATTTGTGCTCCAGACTCCTGTATCTTTCATTTCCCAAAAGCTAAACTTCGACTTCAAAAATTTAGTTATAAACAAGGAAGTGTAAGAAACTATACATCAAAGTTGTAGACATCATCCTCTAGCAAAGTATCAGGTGGGAAAAGAGCATCAAATTAAATGAAGTAAGCTCTACATAATTGTTATGGAGCTATGGGGCTGGAAATTGATCCCCATAATCAAAGTTATATACTTTATAACATGTTATTATCCACGCAAGGAATGAAAAACATACAAAAACTTTGGAATATTATTTTTGGGCAATAGAACAAAACACGTTCTTATCATAAGTTTTTAATGATATGGTTGTGATCTGTCATTACGTGATCTCCACTCCAGAAAAAAAAAATCCACTAATAAATACTGCAAAAAAGGTTTTCTACATACAAATTGTCCAAAATAGTAATTTTTTTTTTCAGTTGTAGGAAAGAAATAAACTTCTTAGAAGATAAAATATGAAGAAAATAGGTATGCCTAGATATTGTATTCTATGGATAAAAATATAATTAATAAAAGAAGCAAAGTAAAGATCAATTAGCAAGGTTTTGGACCAATACACAAAAAAACTGTTTATTTTCCATGATATAAGAGACAAATGAGGAATCAACTTATGCAATAGAGTCGATCCCAAGATACAACGTCTTTTCTTTCTTATTCTAAATGCAGACCCTCCCATTAACTATACAAGCCTTTTGTGTTTTCTGTAAGAAGTTTCATGAAAACTTAGGAAAAAAAAGTTGCAAATGTAGCAAAAAGTTTGCCTAGGAACATTGTTATTAAAACCAGACTGGTTAACTGTAATTTGATGAAAGTGCATCATCCCCCAACAGTAATTTACGAGCCAAAACATGGGTGTAACAAATAAGTTAGATACCTAAACAGGTAATCAAAATGGTCATGAATATGCCAGCAAAAAAAACAGTCTTAAAACTTTCAGTATTTCTTTCATCTACAACAGGAGAATAATGTTTTTGAGTGATTTTCACACACCAGTGAGAAAGGAAGAGAGAAAGAGAGAGTATTACTTGAGAATTGATGTAGCTCAATGACCCTTGTGGCAGGAACTGCCATTTTGTGATAAGAAAAAAAAAAATTATACATCAAGACAGGGATCAAATATCGTCTCACATAGCAAGAGTGTGAAATTGATAAAATCAAGTTAAAACAAAACCTGTGAATTTGGATTAGGAAGGACACCAAGTGCATCTCGTTTAGCAGAGTCATCCCCACCTCTAGCAGACCCTTTGGCATCCCCCTGCCAAAACTCATTCTTTGCAAGTTATTGGGTATAACAAATGAGAAACAAATTACGAATCAGGGCGGGGTATTATTTACCTCCAACTATGGCATCGTAATCAACCCACCAAGATTGGTAAGAAAAGAAAAAGAAGAGTGGTTAGAACGTTATGATAAGGTGAGAAGCTAAATATACAAGAAAACAAAAATAACTTCTATTGGTACTTAACTCAATCTTATACTTATGAAATTTTAATCGCTTCTCCTTGCTGCCTTTAAGAAAACAAAGAACTAATGAAGCCGTGTCTCAAGTTTAAATGTCTTATTATCATGTAAAATTTTACACTAAAAAAATTTGATAGATTTTCAATGTAAATAGGTCCAGTGTAATGGCCTAAACTCTCACAGGCCAGAGGCATCCAAAATAGAATATCCAATACCATTTAATTGAGCAATCATTTGAACGTATATTTTTTACAACTAAACAGATAGTAAATAATTAAAGGAAAAAATGAAGCGACAAACCAGAGTAGTTCAATAAATGTTTTGAAAAAAAGAAGAAGAAAGCCAGAACTTACCTCTCTGTATCTATTTAGATACACCTTAAGGGGATCAATATAGTCCTCAAATCCTAAAGTTGCCATTGCCCACAACAAGTCGTCACCATTGATCGTCTTCCTCTTCTCTTTCTGGCACTTATCGCTCGCCCTAAACGAACAAGTTCGAAATGCAATGTTAAAAATTAAAAAAAAAAAAAGAGCCCGAAATGTTGAGGATTATTTTTATCTAGGAAACCGAACCAAATAACTCTTCATCACAGTGCATCGTAGAATAAAACTACAACAATCAGAAATCCGGATTCCAAGCAATCAAAATCACGATTCCAAGCAAAATGGCATAAAAAAAGGACAAATGTATAAAAGTACAGAAGAATACTCGCTGGTGATGAAGCTGATGAATTCAGAGACACATTCTTGGACGGTGTCCTTTGCATCTTTAGCGATTTTTCCGTTTGCAGGCAACGCCTTCTTCATGATCCTGCTAATATTGGCTATCGGAAGATATCGGTCTTGTTCCCGCACAACGGTACCCGGACTTCTCTCACCGCCACTCTCGTGACTCCCACCGGCTGGACTCGTCGGAGCCTCCGCCATCGAATTCAAACCCTAACCACATAAACGAATACACAAACACACGTTCAAGAATTCATGCACGGCAGAAGACGATTCCAACGAAAAACACAACAGTACCTGCGAAAAGATAGAGTTTTGTATTTGGCGCGCGTTTAGAGAGAGAGAAAGAGAAGAAGGGAGAGCTAGAGAGGGAGGGAGAAGGAGAAAGTGACAGACAAAAACAGGCGATTGGTGGAATAGATTTATTTATACGAGCGTCGCATCCAACGCTGGAGAAGATGCTTTCTTTCCTTATACGATCTCCACCGTTGATTATGATTTACATCGATCACATCAAGTTTGACAGTGATTCTACCTGATCAATCTCTATATTCTTCAAATCTCATCAATTAACTTCTGATTTTCAATTATACAAGGCTAATAATCACTCTTGTTCTTAACTGAGATCAAAACTTTGTAATAGAAGACATTGACTATATACAAATTAACAGATACGTCTCGGTCGGTTTTGTTTTTCTCTACAAATTTCCGGTTGATCTATGGACAATGTCGTAGAGAGATAAAAGAATTTCAGCTCCGATCAATGCGATAATTAGCCATTCCAAGAAATCCGACTTCCTGTTCTGGAGAATTTCTTGAAGAAATCGAATATTATGCTGCCACCCAGAAAAAAAAAAAGTTACATGCGCGTAAAAAATACTCAAACTTACGAAATAAATAAATAATATTATATTTATCTTCTAATTTTATTTTTTATTTCTTGCGTTACAGTGTTATTAATTGATTAGTGTAATAATTAACATGAGTTAATAATTCATACTCGTACCTCAACAAACTTCAACTTAAAGTCGAGACTTGCAAATCTCTGAGTTAACTCAAACTCGTCTCTCAAATATTCCCATATCTGTGCAAATTTTGCATCTTTCCATGCTATGTCCGATCTGAAAAAGCCAATGACCATTTTTTTTTATTAGAAACAATTTATACTAAACACCAAAAATTATAAGAAGTCGAGGAAAATGAGCTCAACCCGACCAATAACAGATAATTCCCGTCCCGTTTGAAAGAATCAAACTAAAAGAGTACCTTCTGAACTACTTAAGAAATTAACACTATCCCATTAATTATTTATAGACTTATCCACAAAAAATAATCACATTAGGATGGATTCAAGTAACTCTTCGGGTATCTTTCTTCTGTAATAAAAACATGTCATTCACCATCGCTCAAATCCGGGGATATCGATATTGATAATAAGGAAATTAAGCTGCTACCTCTCAAAAAGCCCAAGCTTAAGAATAACATCAGCAAGATTAGAGTTTGCCTTCCCCACCAACTGAAATAGCTTTTTCCTCTGCATTTTGAACTTTCCAGTAGTTTCCATTTCCCGATTTATGTCGGTGAATTCTGCAACCATTCCATCAACCTAAGAGGGGATAAACTTTTTAAACTATACTATCATAGTGTAGTTTCGATTATATATTATAGTTGCGAACGAGATCAAATTATTACCTGTCGCACGTAGTAGTCAAGAGCAATACTTTGACCAAGAACACTACCAATTGTTCGAATTCCATCAATGTTTAAATACTGCAGCATTATGTAATCCAATCCGCCTTCCATCCATGTGTTCAAATCAGGCTTCTCTCTTACCTCATATTCTACAATCACCAAACACAATCAAGTTCGGATAATTACTCAATTTAAAATAGATTGCTAAGCAAATATTACTAATGGAAGGCAAATAGTTTGACAAATCAAAGATCTAATAATAAAACTTGAGTAAATTGGAATCTGAATGCGACTGAAATATAGCTTTTGAGACTTTTTCTGTTTATCAAAAAGATTCCACGTCGAAGGAAAATCGAACAACCGACAGAAAACTTATCATGAATTAAAGAGAAATCAGTTGCAGATGACATGGAAAAAAGTAAATTTTCTAGTACGTGTCTAAATATAATCAAAGCCTTCCCACTAGGTTAATAAAATATTACAATTTTATGAAACAAAAGATGATGCCAATGAGAAAGTACCAGTGATACAAATCTTAAGATTCAAGTATTCAACACAATACCTACCATCCTTTCTCATTTCAGGTAGCAATCCTGATGCATGTTTCTGTACAATTTTTAAGTACCCGTCAACGTCATGTTCGCGAACGTTGAACAGAACAATGGACCCATATTGGAAAACTACCATGAAACAGCAATCACTTCCACTTATGCAAGCACCCATGTTCTGAAACAATAAATTGACTTCAAATCATGCTTTTTTCCAACTCAATAATTGAAGTAGTACATGAAATAGGCACATATATGAAACTCGTTTTACATTTCATTACGAGGATTTAAGTTTATGACGATATAACTTCAAGCACTTATATAAGTTCCTCCCAGAAAAAGAAATGGACCGAAACAACAAAAACAGATCATTTTCTAGTTTTTTTTTTTGGATAATAAACGAAATATATTAAGAAAAGAATATACAAAGGATGGGATGGAAAGAGATCTTCTCTTACAAGGCTCCCAACAAAGACAAATCATAAAACGTTCAAAAATCAGCCATCCAAAATCATAATACTTTGACTGACTGCTATACTGTTAATGTAGAAATGAATTAAGCATTCTCAATCCTCTAAAGAACGGTTAAGGGATCAAACCAAAAACGTTAGAGAGAAAATCTTAGTTACAGCGTCAGAACCAACCAATGTGTGACATCTAAGGTGACTATAAAATCCAGCGGATTGAGAGTGAATTTAAAATACAGCATGAAATCCGAGGTTAAGTATAAGAAAACAAATGATAGAAGAATGGAACTTACGTTGCAGTTGGAAAGATTTCCAAACTTAAGAACTATGTAATTTGTCATGCGAGATGTTGGTGGGATGAAGTTTGGTTTGTTCTGTTCCACTAAGCTCCTCAAGTCCACGCTAAAACCATGAAAGGCAATAAGAAGAAAGATAAACAATGAGAGACAGCACCAAAAATATTACGCATAAAACAAATCTGAAAATATTTGGTTGATGATTCATTCAATCACGCAGAGAAAATTGCTTAACTCGCCTCTCAGCTTATTCGGTCTCAATATAAGCAAACAAACAGCTCTAAATCCAGTGAATTATTATATGAAAGTGTGGGAAACAGGAGACAGACCTGGTCGAGAAGAAATAAGCTCTGACGGGAATGGCGGGCCTAGCATCTTCTTCCAAGTTGCCGGAATTACCATAACTAAAATCCTCATCAACGTTGCGTCCATTTCCCTCCGAGTAAGACAAGGGATCGTTCCATCCCAATGAGGGCAAAGAGGAAATACAGCGAACAACTACTAACGATGCCGAATTTGCTCCTCCTAAATCTCCAATTCTATAGCCGAAGCGCGAAGAAGATGAAGTAACACCGGCTGAATAAAATCCTATGTTCTTAGAGTGAGAAAGAGAGTGAAGCTTCCCATAGGAAGGCAGGAAGCTCGAACTCGTAAGTTTCAGAACAGCACGAACAGAAGATAGTAACAACGAGGAGGAAGAAGAAGAAGAAGAAAGAATTGGAAGATGTCGAATGGTCCGAAGATGAGAATCAATGGTTCGCAACATCTCCAATTGGGGGGATCTCAATTTTCGAGAGCAAGGCGTACTTGAATTTCTTCTTCGTCTGCGTTTGCAGACTTCTGAAATCTCAGTCGAAACCCTTGACAGCCATTTTCTATTCTCTTCGGCCCAAGTCCATCCAGTGAGTCCAACCTACCATTTTCTTGTTGGGCTATTGGGTAGAATACCAGGCATGAAACGGTGGATGTCATGGACTGGGAGGACTGTCATGGGTTATGCCTTAAATGCGAGTTAAACTTTTTCGGTCTTTTCTTATTTCTGTGTAGTTTTCTCTCTCTCTCTCTCTCTCTCTCTCTCTCTCTCTGTGAAATTGCGTTTCTTCCTCTGTAATTTTCATTCTCGTTTCCAAAATCAATACAAACTCCCTATTCGGTATCCGCCATAACAGTAGGACTCCATTGAAATTTTCTCATCCCTTTTCAACAAGATCTCATTTTTACTCCATTGAAATATTCAACTTACTTTATTGTAGACGAACAAACAGCGTACGTATGAGAAATCAATCAATCGAGTTTTAACAAACGTTGCGACCCATTAAATATCACAACTTTGGCGTTCATAAACGTCCATGCCGGAGAAAATTACAACAGTGAATAGGCGAAAAAACTGCCATTTATGCAGTAAAAAAGCCACCTTTAACATACAACAATAGAGGCATTAAAGAGATCAGAACCAGACGGAGAGCGGTGGTAGGCGGCGGTTGATTAAAAGAGATGGTGGGTGGTGAAGGAAGAGAATCCTGATGATGCTGCAATGGTGATTGGCACAGGGGAAGAAGAAGACGAAGACTGATGTAAACCTTGAAAGCTGCCAAAAATGGAAGGCTGGTGTGAAATCATTGCAGCAGTCTGAGGCTGTCGCCTTGGTCCATCCACACGTGACGTATCAGAGCCGTCCATCAGGGAACAAATGGTCCTCAATCATTAACAATTATTGGTGAGGGAGAAGAACTACTGTCAAAGAAACGACACCGTTTTTACCAATTTAGCTATGATGATTACCTTTGTTCTCTCTGCGCTGAACTTGTCACCGCCATTGAAATGGCTATCCAAGAATCCCATTCTCTCGTTTCCGATTAAAACTTCTGAATTTTTCGAAATCCCAAGACTCAGGTCAAGATCGTCGTCATTCTCCCATTGCCCACGTTTTCGAAGCGTAGAGGCTTGAATGTTCGAGCTTCCTCGAGAGAATCTGCTGCTATGGCGACGAAGACCGTACACGAATTCCTCCTTCGTCAAGTTCTTCGTCTGAAAAAATGAAAAACAGTTAAATTTTCAGGTGAAAATAACAAAGGAAATACGAAAAATTAAATAAATAAACTTCTACCTGTTTTATATCTTCTTCATAATCGCTGGTGTTGAAATTAATATCAGCATCTGTTCCTCTGAATTTAATTGCAGCTCTATCATATGCTCTAAACCATTAAATATTATCCAAATTTAGTAAATTTCAAATTAAAACATTCAAATATAAATAAATATTACCTTGCTGCCGCATGAGCGGTGTCAAATCCACCTGAAAAAGCCAGCAAAACAATAAAATTTAAACTAAATAGTAATAATTTTTCATTCAAGACGATAGCTCTTCACTTTACCTAAATACACTTGCTTCCCACAGTCCCTGAAGAACAGACGAGAAAAATAAATCATATTTTTGGTCGAATTAATTTTATAACTAACAATCATGTATTATTTACCAGATATGCGATTCCCAGCGGCCGGTTCGCCGGTAAAAAGTGACGCCACGGTACTGAGAGCTCTTGGAGCGTGGACCTCGCCGGCTTTTCCTCACTAGCTGTTGCTTTTGCCGAGGACTTTTCACCTCCTTTACTCCGCTACTGGAGTTGGAGAACGAAAAGTTTAGCCACGGAGATCTCGCTAAGGTGGATAACCCCAAACGAAGCTCCGAATCCCAGTCTCTCCCATTTCCGGCGACCGGAAAAAGAGGCCGCGTTACAAGTTTCGACGATGCGTTTTCATCCACTACCCAATTCGCCCCTTCGCTTTCTTTCTTTCTCCTCAATATGTCGAAAATGAATCCAGTGGCGGTGTTTAGAGAATCTTCATCTTTTCCATCATTGCTTGGAGCTGCAGCTTCTTCCGCATTAACAATGGAGGAATTAGAAGTGCCAGGATCTTCCAGTAGGGTAGCAAAATTAGCAGGGAAATCGTGGTCCTCCATTGAATCACTACGGGTAACATAGAAGTTAAGATCCAACATCTTTTTTTCACGCCACTAATTTCTGTTCCTCCTTCTTGCTTGCCGTCTGAGTTCCAGATCTTCAAGATAGAGATTTTACGTAGCAGCAAGTCTTAGCCAAAAAAAGAACAGGCTTTGATGAAAAACTAACCATATATCTGGAAAAAAAACCTTTGAATGGAGGAAGTGTTGCAGGAGAGAGAGAGAGAGAGAGAGAGAGAGGTTAAACTCCTCAGGACTATATTTTCCTAGTATAAAATTATATAGACTAAAATGTCATAATTTTTCTTTATTTTCTATTAAATAATTATTTTAATTTAAAAAGAAAAATGGTCAATATTAAAGTCGGCGTTTTAGTATTTATTGACAAATTTAATAATTTTTAAAAATATTCAATAATTTATATAGCATTAAGGGGTTTACTCTGCATGCATGAATTGAAAGAGTCCTGGTGTAATAATTAATCAAATTATAAATTATTTATAGAGTATAATATATGATTTATTAATTATATATAATTTAATAAATAAAAGAAAATTCATAATAATTAATTGATAACCAACTCTAATTTAGTAAAAGACAATTTGTTGAATAGGGATGTGAATTTGAAGTGGTACTAACTAGTCCTACAAATAGGAATGTTGATATTGAAAGTACAAAATGTATACATCTTGACCAACACACAAATTCTTCGGGAACAAATAAATTACTATGTCACTATAAATGCTAGTAAAATATAATTAATGTCACATCGTCTTAATCAAGAATTGATATAATTAAAATAATAGACGATAAATAATTAAATAAGTCATTTATTTCACGTCATAATATAAAAATTAAGAAATAAAAATATAGAGTTGTAAATAATAAAAATATAAATGAATGAAAATGAAAAGAATAATGTAAGTTCATGTCTTACTCTTTATTCTTATTAAGAGATGAGAATTATAAGGTAAAACGAGAGGATGAAGATAATATTATTATTTTTTAATTTTCATAATTATTTCCTGAAAAAATTTGTGTTACTTTTAGATTTGATTCCCACGTATGATAAAAAAAGACACATTCCAAAAGAGGTAAAGCTCACGTTAAATCACAACTTGATTTGGTCTATTTTTGTTCAATTTGGTTAGCAAAATTAAATTGTTTTATCTAATTCAACGTGGCATCCTGGGATTCGTTGGTTGGTAACTGGAGATAATCCTAAATCGGGGTGGACAACGTTGACGTACCATAATTTGGACTTTTTAGTATGTGGGGGAGGTGGGGCCCGGTACATTTAAGAATGGTCCCCACCTGCATAAATGTTCAACTTAATTTTTGGTCAGACATTCGCCTAACTTATATTTAATATTTAATTTTTATATATGACTTTATATATCCAATATATTTATGGTAAAGTCATTCTTACTTAAATTTATTTATTTATTTATAAATTATAAATAATTTAGAACAAAATTCAAATTTACTCTCCTAGTATAGGTCGAGCATAAAATAAATTTTGAAAAAAATTGTTTAACAAAATCATTGTTGAAATATACAAAATTTAACAAATTCGCCTACCTCGACCTCCTAATCTCGAAAAATAGGAAGTCGAGAATATGGACCCATTTTCCTTCTACCCCTATGGACTGGAACCTCGTTCTCTCTTCCCATGTTTCAAAACACTAATTTTTTCTAAAACGAGATCTCGATTTAGAGTGTTCCAAGAAAAACGAGGATCGTTCACCCATAACAATGGCCTTATTCTTCGATGCCACATAGATTGGCTTCCGTTCTTTGAGACTTGGGAGCGGTAAGGTTGAATCTGTTAAGTTTTGATTACGAGTTTATTACAAAAAATTATATAGGGTCCATTTTATCTTCACCCTATGCTACGAAGTTAAATTTAAATATTAGCTAATAATTTATAGAAAAATAAAAGAATTTAATGCACGTGACTGCTAAAACCTAAGGGCAGGGCTAATTAAGTAGTGATTATGGAGACAAAGAAAGCACATCATGATTTATGTAACAAAACCAAAGTTGTAGCCAATTAGAAGCCAAGAAAACCATGATTGAATCTGGGTCGTCCATCTTTTCGGTCGTCTCAGACGAAAACAACAAATAAAATAATTGAAGTAGGGAGATAAAATTGTTTGGTTGGCTGGAAAGTAGAGGAAAATCCCACCTCCGATTTCCCTACCCTAACCCTACCCACGTTGCCTATCTTAATTAAATTAAATACTAATTTATTATTATTATTTTAAAGTAAATTAAATAGAAAATAAACTAGTCTACATTTTTAAATATGAATTGGAGAGTCATTCTCTTCATAGTTAAACTCTCACTTTCAATGACAGTAAGTTTTTTACGGCGCAGTGAAAAAATTTTCTCCATCCCTGAGAGGCAATAAATATGAAAACCAGAGCATAATTTTATATTTAATTAAACATAAAGGAGAAAATTGGAAAATACAATCAGACCCAAAGGAGTACTTTTGTGAGTTTGGAGTCACTAGGAGTAATCCTTGATTTACGTTTAATTATATATCTTAATTTCAAATCCTACGTGGCATTGTGCAGTTCAACGCTTATTTTAATTTATATTAATTACTAAATAACACGTAAAAATCAAGCAAGCTGGCAAGAGACTTGTGTCCTCCTCAACTTATGTCCACTACTATTTCACCCTGCGCCTCGTATTCTACCTCGTCCTCCTTTCAACAAATGTCTTCCTTAAACTGTATCCTCCGAGTCTATCCAATGAATGCACATACACGACAAAAATTATTTTTAACAATGAAAATCAATGCTCACATACTTTAAATAACTAATTAATTCAGAATTTTAGACAGATTAAACAATCTCCTGTTCATCGCGAGAGTTCGCAATACAAAAACAAAAACCTAATATGATAATCCAGCTCGTACCAGTGAAAATATACAATTTCATATCGCTCAAAAAATTATAAAATATATTATTTATAAAAAAATTATTCTTCCGCACATAATACAACGTATTCTGAGTTAAATCAAAGAATAAAACTCAGGCAAATTTCGACTCAAAATGAGCAATTTTGTAACAGGAGGTTACAATTAATTAGTGTATTTAATCCCTTGTTTTAAACTAATCCAATTTTCCCATGAAAAGCAAAGATGAAAAAGAAAATTGAAGTCCTTTTAGGGGCTAAAGTGATAGTTACCAACAAACAAAAAGATCAAACCGAAGCAATCCATCAAAAGGGTGTATCTGTCGTTGCGAACGGATTTATCATAACTCAAAAGTGCCGAGGCAAGTAATAGATAGCCGGCAAAATATTCTCTTCTTAACCCACCACAAAACCTCGGTCACAATGAAATAAATTGTCTCAAGATGCCTCCATGCCTCCCTCATCGATCCGAATTGACGTTCTCGATAAACTTGCTTCCAGCTCATCTAGTTCTTCCAGGTCAAGCTCGTCATCGTCGTCTTCGTCAAATGCTGCATTTTCAGAGCTGTCAACAACACCAGTTGAGCTACTTGCTCCACCTGTTGTCTCAGATCTATCGTTTGCCTGTAATTGTACCATGCATGGACTAATTATAACGCATAAACACTAAAAAGGCTTCAGATTTAGATTTCAAGAAAAACCAGACTCATTTTCAACACTCCTCAAGCATGGAAAGCAAGTATGAACAGTCTTCAAGTCATATGCAATTTAAAATATACCGTCTGAAATTACTTACAAATTATATCATAAATTATTTTTTTTTTTTTCAAATCAAATCTCTATCTTACAATTATTTCCAATATAGAATTTTTTTGTTAATTTATCCGTTAAATTCAACATGTGTATACCTCATTTTCCATTCATACAAAGCTGTTTAAACCCGATTTATAACTTATATGACAATTCTTAACTCAATTTTAATACTTGTCGATCATTTGACAAATTTTGAAATTATCATAAATAAAATCAATAAAGTTCAAAATTCAGTTAAAAGCCACTAAAAAAATAAGAAATTAAGTTAAAACATTTGATTAGATGAAAAACGTTGTATACACGTGTTAAATTTAACGAAAAAATTGAAGTCATAGATGAAAGACGTAAATTCCATTTAAAAAAAAAAAATTTAAGTTGTCATCTATAAATGAGCTCATATGTCATGATGACTTTGCCATACCAAAAGAGATTACATTCTTGAAATCCTAAAATTGTTTGTTTATCCACAATCATGACTTGATATCACATTCACAAAATCACAGCAGTCAAGAACACAAATAATGTAGTAAAAGTACAAAACCTCAATCCACTAAGGATTACCTGGAGTTCATCTGCCTCGGGTTCTTCTTCTCTTTGATATTTTTCAAATGCCTCGGCATCATCGACAAACAAGCTTGCATTTGAAAGAAACAATTCTCGACCACTAAAATAGATAAAAAAAAATATAAATAAATGACGTATTCTACACAAAATATGTAGCCAAGAATACAATATGCCGGTACAGAACCTCATCCGGTCATTTTTAGCCCTTTCAGCTTGTTGTGCAGCCAAACCAGCTTCTCTTTCTTCCATCTTCTTCTTCTTCCATTGAAAGAACAGGTCGGGAGTCATAGGAGTTGAGGTAGTGACTTTTGCACGCTGAGATAAACAGATTAAATAGATGTACCAAAATAAAGAAGGTTATAATAAAATGCAGGAAAATAGAAAAAATGGAGGTAGCCTGTCTATAATTACATGGACTCAATTTGAACGGACAACGTTAAGATGAAATTTTTATCACCTCATTTTCAATCTCCTCCTCAATAGGAAGCTTGTCTTTTTCTTCCTCAAGAAGTGCCTTCATTTGAGATTTTAAGACATATCCTGGAGGAAGGGCATGTCTGTAATGACAATCTTTGCCACCATTTGGGCAGACCCAGAACCAACCATACTGTTTCTTTTCCACTGCATCCAAAAAGTACTTGCAAACCTACAAAAAATGCAGCCATCGAACCTGTATCAATGTCGTTTGTAGAGAAAGCAGTATTGCAAGAATACAGGGTCAGAAAATCCAAACTGGCTCCTGAAAGACTATGAGGGTGTTAGGAAATAGGATGAACTAAAACTAATGTGTCAACACATGCTAGTCAATATCTCAAAGCAAAGGCATCATATGATGGTTTGTCAATGTCTCACAATGAAGCCCTCTTATACAACGTTTGCGCATTTTTCCCTCAAAAAGCTTCAATTCTATGATGACAACCTGATTTTCAACCAAACATGCAGCAGTATGGGAAATTCTACAATATCACCAAAAAACAGCATAGACTTCCCTTCACAAATCTCTTCAGCAGTCTAAGAAAAAATACTACAAGAATTCAGCTCTAAAGTACAGCATTGCTTAAATTTTTTTTTAAAACTAGAAGGCTAAAGCTCCAAATCTACCTATATGCAAAAGAATCATAAACATTACTTTAAGCTTTCTCTTGAGCCTCCTTCGTCTTTTGCATGCGAAAGCGTACACTCACAAACGATTAGTTAAGCTAGTTAAATTTGTAAAATACAAATATGTCAAAAGGCTTGATTCGGACATTAGAAATAAATACAGGGTTATAGATAGACATACGATCTCTGTTGGTTTATTCTGGTTATACTCATTCTTCTTGGACTCCACAACTTTCTCCAACGTCTCTTGATCCCAATCCTCCATTGTTTCTTAATTAAAACAAAAAGAACAATAAACATCAAACGAAAAAGTGTAGTACTGGATAAAACCCAACAGAAGACCAAACATCTGATCACTCACCTTCATCACGCTTATCACTATAGATATCTATCTTTTCACCTTTCCTCTGAACATTCAAATCATGGGAGAACTTGCACTTGAATCCCTTTGCACACTGCCCCACTTTGAAAAATTCACACAATATTGACTTGGGATCAACACCTACCAAGTTCCAAAATTTAAAACAAAAAGCATCAAACTTTGAGCAAAGAAAATGAATAAAAGCAATTAGATTCACAGTAACATTGTAAGATGGACACATACCAACCGGGACCTTTGGTTGAGTAACCGCGATTTTAAACAAATCATTCAGCTCCTTCTCTTTTGCTTTCTCTTCCTCCTTCTTTTTCTGTCAACCCAACAAGTTAAACAGTAAGTTTTGTTCAAGAGAAGAAAAAAGTGTCTAACTTTTCACTCGAATCAATTCCGAAAGAGAACATTCAGAAACTGGAGGGGGATGTGGACGAATCAGACCTTAGCAGCAACTTTAGTCGGATCAGGTTTGGGCTGCACTGCTTGCTGCAGACTCTGAACATACTTCTGGACATTTTTGCTTTTATTCTTGTTCTTCAACCCGAAGGTCTTATCCTCTACGACCTTCTGCTTCTTTGCCAAATCGGCCTTCGATGGTTGAGACTTCGGCGGCATAGCTCTTCGGCATTCAAAGGAAAACCACAATCCTATGCAGCTTACGAATCAAATCAAATCAAATCAAATCAAATCCAAGCCAAAGACAACAAATTCGTTCAAAATCAGTTTTTTTTTTTTCTGACTAGGGAGGGTTGGAGTGCGAATTATCGAGGGCTTTCGCCGGCGGTGCGAGTGGGATGGAGGGAGAGAATGAGAAGGGCACGATGAACTTCGCGGCGTTCGTCTAAAATCCCCACCTTGTCCTCCTTCTCGCTCTCTGTTGGACATTATCGTATCATCGAATCTTACATACGACATGTCGTTGTTACCTTCCAATGCGTCTCAGTGTCTTCTTCTACCGCTGCCTTTTCATTTGGCGAAATTTAATACTACCACTTTACTACGAAAAATACTAAATAATGAATGATTTAAAAAATTTTAAATAATTAATTTATTATATCAAATAAAAATAAAGTAAAAGAAATTATAATCAATTGTAAAAAATTAAAACAATATATAGTTTTTCGAATAAAAAAAGCACGCAAGTTCAAAATTATAGTAAAAATTGAAATTGTTAAAATAGAATTTTATTTTATTTTAAGGCAATTGAAGGACAACGTTTGGTATAGATTTTAATTTTTCTTTTCCATTAAAATGGTAATCTTATTTTTATTTATTAATTACTATCATAAATAAAAAAAAATTAAATAAACGAATGAATATTATATTATTTATAATAATATTAATTTCCCCAAGAAAATATTTAGGGGGTAAAAATATTAAATTAATGTCGACTGGTTATGAAAAAAGAGAGGGAATGGAGAAGTGTGTTGGTGATATTTTGGGAAACTGAAGGAGGGGCATTTATGAAATGTTCGTTCCTTGCAGGAAAGAAAACGACGAGAAGATAAAAGCCGAGTTCTCTTCTCCTCAACCTCTCGTTTCTACCATGGAAGCTACGCTTCTTATCGGTCCTTCCTCCAAAACCCCACCATCTTCTCACTTCCTAGCCCTGACCCGATCCACGAATCCGTTCTCTCTCTCCCATTTCACTCAGCCCTCTCGTAAATGCCGCCATTTCTGTCCGCTCAAGCTCACGGCCGCCATTTCTCGCACCAAGAAAGAGGAAACAGTCGAAACTGTTCAAAAGCAGCTCGAAAACTGTTACCTCCTGGCTGGAATTAAGTACAAAGGATTCACCGTGAAGCAATTTCAAGAGCTTCGTCGATCTCTTCCAGAAACGACGTCACTCATAGTTGCCAAAAATACCCTGGTTTACAAGGCAATCGAAGGAACGCCATGGGAGGCCTTGAAACCTTGCATGAAAGGTATGAACGCTTGGCTTTTCATTCACTCAGAAGAAATTCCAGTCGCCATTAAACCCTATCGAGATTTCCAGAAGGAGAAGAAGTTCGAAGACAACGATTTCACAGGCGCGGTTTTCGAGGGAAAATTTTACGGGCCTCCTGATTTTAAAGAGCTGGAGACAATGCCATCGAGGGCTGAAATTTATGCCAAATTGCTGGGTTCATTGAAGAGTCCGGCGTCAAGCTTGGTCGGAACGATACAGGCACCTGCGAGAGAGGTGGTCATGGTTTTGAAAGCTTATGTTCAGAATTTGGAGCAGGAAAATGGAGGTGGCGGACAATGACAACATGGCGGAGAGAAGCTTTTCTATAGTAGCTGTAAGTGCATTCTTGAATTACTAGATTTATTCACTACTTCCTCTGCTGAATTTGAGCAAAAGGATCAAATCATGGTTTACTTTTGAATTGCCGGATTCATGTAAAGTTGGTATCTTTCTTCAAAGAATTCAATGAAAAACCACAAGCTCATGGGTGAAGCCTTGGTGGGTTGTTTGGGATTTAGCTGGTTTTGTGCACTTTCAGTTTTGAGCCTGCAAAATAAAAAGATTATCAATTACTAATGAAAGAACTCAAATCTTTGGGCTGGTTTGGATGATGAACAAAAACAAGAACTGGTCTTGAAAACAATGCAATAACCCGGAGCCTGAAAAAGCTGATTCCAAAAACTACTTCCAGAAAACAAAAATGAAATTCAATCAAATTTTCAAAAACAGTTTTATTTGATGTTTCAGTCAATCAAAAGTATTTTATTGTCTTCATTTCAAAATCTTTTCATTAATTTCAAGCAAAACGTACCAAGAATCGACTTTTGAGAACTTCAACCAACTCTTTCGGGTTCCGTTTGGTTTGCTTGTAAGCATCATTTTTGTTCATCTTCTGTGACAGTATTGTAGAAACCCAAAAAAATAAGTTCTAAACTAACAAGAAGCATCAAAACGCACACAATTCTAATATCTATGTTTCTTATATGAAATCGAAATGATCAAATGACAGAATTATACAAATAAAAAATGACTAGAAAATCACAGCAATACCTCAATCCATGCCACAAGATTAGGTCTTCCTGCAGTGATGTCATAGTTCTTCACTTCTAATAAAAATGGCTGATATCTTTCAACAAATGGGGCATAAGCTATATCCACCTGAAAGTGACACAGAGCTAATCAAATTGATACGGAAAAAAAAACAAAAAACAAAGCTGAACACAACCTCTATTTTTTTTGTATCTGCCTACATTGCAATATTATTTATTCTCAACGATAAAGAGTCAATTATCAATTTTTGAGACAATATTAATTTCACTATGGCTAAGTAAACATTAAAAAACACCGAAAATAATCACTATTTCTTGGGCTATCCAGCTATATCTCAATACTATTATTCTCGACGACAAAGATCCAATTATCGATATTTGGGATTTTATTAATTTTACTATTGCTAAATAGACATTGTTTTAAGTTTTTTATGATCTACCTGTCAGTTTATTTCTCTTTGATCAAAAAGAAAAATAAAACTCCTTACCAGACTAAATTGTCCAAGAAAGAATGGTCCATCGTCGAACTTGGAAAGAGCAGATTCGATGTACTCAAATGCAGAATCTGACATAAAATATCAGTCATCACAAATTTATTTTGTGATGAAAAAACGATACAAATAGCAAGTTTTAAACTCACCAGCTTCATTTGCATCACCTTTGAGTGAAAAGATCACAGATCTATTAAAGGAATCGGTGTAAGAAAGCAATTCTTCTCCAAACGCTCTCTTTTCCGGATCCTATACATGCATGAATGAGTAAATTGATCGATTATGAAGACCAAAAAATTTGTCACAAAAGCTTTGTTTTTATTTATTACATTGGGAAATAGGGATGGCCCTTCAAATTGTTCATCAATATACTTAATCAAATCAAGGCTTTCTCCCTTCACTTCATTAGAGTGTTCCAGTGATGGCACCTGCGTAAACATCTTATTGTCAAAAACCTTCGAGAAGCAGAAACAACAGATATATAAATGCAATAACCGTCCCCGAGGGGTCACTATTTTAAACAATCCTTTATCCTAAAACATGTCATTTTCTCTCCTAGTGAATGCATCACGGCTCTTAATCTTAGTTATTTATTTGTACATTTAGTAAGCTGTCACGATCATTGAAATCTTGATAGTAATTTACACCTCAAATAAAAGCAATAGTTGTCGAACTCATTTTTATTGATAATATTCAACGCCAGAATTCAATTCAAGATGAGCAAAATAAAAGGAGAAACTTAGCTACAAAGGGATTTCACATCCTCAATCATATATCTTCTTCCATCTCATCTCCTTTTAAAAACTCATTAGCCCAATGCTTAACTTGAAACGAAAAGATATCTTAAAAACT
Source organism: Begonia peltatifolia (assembly GCA_022433055.1). Taxonomy (NCBI): domain Eukaryota; kingdom Viridiplantae; phylum Streptophyta; class Magnoliopsida; order Cucurbitales; family Begoniaceae; genus Begonia; species Begonia peltatifolia. The sequence continues at coordinate 23,799,009 of CM039520.1, read as the reverse complement.
AAAATATTCATTTTAAAAAAATATTAATTATTTAAATTTGACCACTTGTATGACATAAAAATTATATTATGAAACAATTAAAGATGTATTTTGAAAATATTATTGAGGGTAATTTATTATAAATAGAAGGGAGAGATAATGATCAAATGATGCTAAGAGGATGCTTGAGAATATGGAAGAATGAATACATAATATTCATTTTTAAGATTTTCTGAATAAAGGACCGTTGCTTAGATTTGTAGTTAGTTTTTAGGATTTTTGTTATTTCTTTCAACGTTTTACAGTGTAATGGACTTCGATCTTCATCAATGGCATCAAATCTGATCCTCGACCAGAAAGAATGGGAAAAGTCATCCGGGGGATGTGAGCTGATATGGAGACAATCACGAGACATCTTTCTCATCAACAATCAATCTTATCTCGCATAGAGAGAAGCTCAACCTCTTACTGAAATTACTGGCAGAGTTGAGACTACTGCGACAAGAAAAGGAATTGGACATAGAGGTGATCCTCTATTCCAAACATGAGGAAGATCTGGAGTCGAATGTGTTTTTTCAGCTAAATTGTCTCCAAAATATCAACCAACCAGAATTATCGAAATGTAGCACTCCTGCAACAAAGGAAAAAAACCAAGCAGAATTGTAGAGTGTAACACTCCCACAACAAAGAAAAAAAAAAGACCAACCATGGTCTATGACAAATAGGGTGGGGAGAATTTTGCGGATTGGAAATTGTGGAAGCGGGCATTCACCTTTGCTGGAAAAACAATTCAGGGGAAGGTCAATTTGACTTGGGTGGACCCATTTTGCATGGACTTTAGAGAAGCCAAACCACTCACATCCTTGAGGACAAGCTTATTTTGAAGAGGAAGTATGTATTTGCTGCCCATCAATGGTATCAAAACCAAAGTTTCAGCCACCATCCAGGAGGATGAACGCTTAATAAATTGGAAAGGGACTTGAGGTGGATGGAGGAAATGGCTCAGTCAAAGGCAACGATTGCGCAGTTTAGCGATCAGATTTCAAGGATTTCAAACATGGAATCATTGAAAATGCTACCTGGTCTTCTAGCTAAGCTACAGTTGTTGCGAGGCGCTGGTCAATGGTCTGCTGAAGACGAATCTGCAGTTCTGTCGACAGTGGAATAGGAGACAGAGTTGTGGTTGCCAGAACCGTGGAACCTGATCCCGAACTGAAGGGCGTGGATCAACCAGTGCAAGGGTTGGCATAAATGGATGTTGTTTTGCCTCACCACCTTGGCTGCACTACGGAGTATCGTCTCGGAGCTTCTCGTTGTACAGACCAATACCATGAAGAAAATCATCAATGATACCATTGATGAAGATTGAAGTCCATTGGACAGGAAATCTTTGAAACAAAATAACAATAATCCTAAAAACTAGCCACAAATCTAAGGATGCTTGATTCGAAAAATCCTAAAAACTAAGATAACATATCCATTCTTCAATATTTATAAGCATCCTCCACTCACTCCTACTTCCCTATAATAAACTCCCATTTGTTATATTTATCAGAATATCCCTTTAATTATTTCCTAACACATTTAAAGTAAATTTTTTGTAGTGTGATGATAAATCTACCTTATTAGCTGGGTAAACCATGTCCTTGTACCAAGCAGGCCTGTCTTGCAGATCAATAGGAACCAGTTGTATTTTATTCTGCAATCCCTGTTTTTAAAAGAACTATAAGCAGAATTTAGAGTAAAAACTCAAACAACAATAACAATCCATTCCTTCATTTGCTTGAATTTTTCGATCAAGAAAGAGAGAACCATCAGTATCGAGAACAGTTAGTATGAAGAACTTTTATTTCATCTCATCAACTGAGTTTACACTTGCTGAAAGCTCTATCCTCTACCAAGTTTCTCATTCCTCATCAGCTAGACAGTAATAACAGACGGAAAGAGAAGAGCATGGACATTCCAAAGTTTGATTTGGCATGCAGGGCTTACAATTTGGTTGATGAAAGTGATAAAATAGTAGATAAGAAGTTAGTGGGTGTTAGTGAAAGTTAATAAAATACTTGTAACTGAATTGTATAAATGCAAGGAGATGGAACAAAAGAACTATCTAGTACTTGGTAAGGGAAAATTATGGAGATTCTAGAGTCTCGAAAGCCAGGAGAGTGTGTGCGTGAGTTAGTGTCCTAGTTGTAGATCGTAGAGAGGACGATTTTATATATTTCTTGAACAAAAGTGAAGTCCCTATCAGAAAGTTATCAGATTACAACATTCCAAATATTGAGAAAGATATAGCGTAGGAGAACTTTGAAAGTGCATAATTTTAAGTGTTTTAGAAAAGAAAAGGAAAAACATACTAGAATTAGAGTTTTATGATCAAAATTCTGGAATATGAACAATAAACTTAAGCAGAATTGAAGTTGTCTAAGAAAAATGAGGAGTCATAGTTGCAGGAATAACCTTGCAGTTTCTTGTAATCCAAGCACGCTGAGCATAAGGACATGAATAAGATATATACAGCCTTCAACGATACATAATCAGCATAATATTTTTTGATTCTGAAACGCAAAACGCAGTAAATTAAGTTGTTGGCATTGAATTACAATATACCTGGTCGTTCCATCGAAGAGCGGAGGTGGCTCTGAAGCAGAAGTGAGAACTGGAGGAAGAACCTCTTCGTCATATCTGTCTCACCCAAACCAAAATATGAAAAATAACAACTCAATATTATAGGAATCGCCATGTATATAGATAGATGGATGGATAGATAGGGCGTAAAGACGTTTGGTTGCTGAGAAAGGAATAATTCGAAGCGAGCCAATCGACGCACCAGTTTTCACTAACAAATTTCTTTGATATCAGCAAGCAGAGAAGAAAGCCATTCCAAAAAACTTACCCAGTAGCCATTGTCGCAGAAATTTTAGTCCGGGGTTTGGCAAACGACTGAAGGTGAAGTATAGGAGAAGAAGGAGATAAGGAAACAAAAGGAAGCTTGATTTTCTTGGGCGAGAAAAAGAGAGAGAAATTGGCAGAAACATGAGCAGAAAGCTGCAGTGGGGATGAAGGAATGGGGGCGAAGCAGTTGCTGAACTCCAATAACGCCATCGTTTGCTCTAAGTTTTGTAGCTGGAGCCTGGAGATTCACTTCCAACTTCTGAGCCACACCCCCACGGTTTCATGGTGGACAAACCAGCCAAATGATAATCGTATATTCTCTTTTTTCAATAATATGACCTCAAATTTTGCACTAAAGACCCTGATTTTTTTTTTTTATACTATTTATTAAAATTACCCTCTAATTTTGTACTTGTGTTGTTAATTCATTAATTAATCTATTAATTTAGTTAATAATACTATATCTTAATAAATAAACACTAAATCATAATGTAAAATTAGTATAATTCTAATAGTCGTCGAAAATCAACTAGTTTGGCAAAGCCAATAAGTGCACAATGGTAGAGAAATCATACTCTCCGATGAAGCTCGTTGTTCTATTAAAATCCTCTAAATCTGTCGTAAATCATTAATTCGTATAATTAATAAATTGTTTTGATTATTTATGATTTATCATAGTAACTACGTCAACTAATGATTGACATATCATTAAATAAAAAATAAACGTAACATTATCGTTAGTTTACGTCCAATTTAATGAAATCAAACCGGGACAACGTACAACATCAACACTTCCATTTGTAGACTTTTCAAGAATATATTTATAAACAATGAATTTTCAAAAGCAAAAACTTGTGCTCAAAGGCTCGGAACAAACAAGAAAACGAAAGAAAAGTATGAATAATGATAAAATCATTGGGAACCTCGTGAAACTAAGATTCGACAGAAACTCCACTTCCCCATCTGATTGAAAGCAGAGGGCCACGCCATGAGCTCCTGCTGATGAGGTGGGAATCAAGGAACACCACGATGACTGTTATATCATCATGAAAATGTCTTCTCACTCCTCTATCTATCTTCTTCAAATCTGAGTATCTCATTTCTCTCTTCTTTGCGGCTTCACACAGTGCTGCTTTCACTAGTTTTCTTGCAATTCCCTGGAAAAAAAAAAAACCAAGGAAAAATAAACACCCATTGGACGAACACCCTTAATTTCATGCCTCTCAGATCTTGATTGAAAAACAACTAGCTGTTGCTGAGTTTTAGGATTATGCGATTGAAATAGTGGTTTTCTCCTATCTTTGATGGCCTACAACTAACCCATTTGCAATCTCACGTTTCTGTCCACCACCCAAACTCAAACTAAGGACAAGTTTGAGAATGGATTTACAAAACCGTACTCCTAAAAACACTTAAAGGCGTGTTTTCAAAAACTCTTTCAATAAAATACTTCACGAAACTAAGTTTTTTTAAAACCATATTTTCAATTTTCCATGATAAGTTTTTAAAGCAAAACAAACAAAAAACTAGAAAGGGTTGTCTAAGCATGCTCAAGAAAGCAAGAAGGACGATAAAGGATAAAAACTAACATTACGGGGGCAGCTCTGCACAATATCAACGGCCTCTTGATTGGTTAGATACTCCCACAAGCCATCTGATGCAAAGACTAAAAACTGATCTTCGGGATAAAGCTTCTCAACAGAGATTGTGGGCTCAGCTTTAAGAATCGGCTTCTCGAATGGCTGGGGCAATCTAAACTTAGACAATAAAGGCTCTCGATTGAACTCCGCCTTCTTCAAATAGGCATCACCAATAGATCTAGAAACCTGAAAAGAGAACAAGACAATAGTCAGTTTATAGCTAACCAAGAGAGTGACTATGGCCACAATTTTTTTGGAACAGTTAACTGAAACAAAATATATACACATAAATTAAAACAACATTTTTGACAACCTTTTGCAAAAAAATATATACTCCTATGCCGAACGTGTACAAAAAAATTTGTGCTAACAGTAACAAGCAATAAAGCTATTATAAAAGAAATCATATTAAAAAAATCCATGATAGAAGACTGGAGAAATGACCTGTATTAAACCCTTCACACGCCAAACCTTGTGCTTCAAAACCACAATCTGTGGATCATCGGGATGCGTAGAGCGTAACTCCTCTCTCACAGATTCCATGCTAGCATTGTGCTCTGTTGATAATTGAATGGCTTTAACTTCTTTAACAGTTTTCTCGAGCCTTCCTAACACGACTCGAGAATCTCCTGCATTCGCAATATATAGAAACCCACCGCATATTATACCCACCAAACAACATGAGCCTACAGAAGCAATCTGTGGTTTGTCGGCCCATTGCTTCTTCACGAGAGATAAGAATTCTTCCTCAGTTGCCAAGAATGCCTTGTTAATAACCTCAGCAGATAATCCTCGATTTTCTGATGTTAGTTCTGCACCATGAATAGCTGTCAAGTCAGTAAACATGTGCATTAGATATATAATCACAGGATGAAAATGGCTACACAGATCATTTTCTACTACCACTTAATCGGTGCAACTAACTTCGAATGTGATCTAATGACTGAATTTACAAAATATACATATTCTTTTTCCTATTCAAGAAAGCATAGATAGTAACTCATTATAGAAAAGTGAACAAACAGATTATACTGTATAATACGTTAGCAAAAAAAGAGGTATCTCTCAAATGCAAAACTATTGCTTAGAATTAAGACCAACTTTGAGAAATAATTTCAAATGAATAAAAATAAATAACATCGTTATCTAATTGGATCAAATGAGAAAGAAAAAAGCTAAGGATAAAAATCTAAATAATCTTCAATATACAAACCAATTTCAAGAATTTAGAAAATGATCATTCATTACTATTTACAATTTCGACAACGATTATTGATAATCACAAATAAGTATTTTGACGAGGCATCTGCAAACAGTAAAAGTATCAAGACTCTCCACTAACATAATTTCAAGTAAGAAACACTAAAAACACAAATAACTACACTAAGATTAAGCTCAAAACTCCAACTTTGAATGAGTATAAACATAATATTAGATCATAAGTAGAAGAAAAATACTCCTGATATAGTTAAAAAGATGATCATTTACGAACTGTGCAGCTTCTGGACCTCCGTGGCCATCATAAATACCAACAAATGTTCCCAGAGGACCTGATTCAGAGAGGCTCACTGGCCCTGATTCAAGTTGGCTATGATCTTCCAGTAAGTTGTTCGCTTGAATTACTGCCATGGAGAATTCCCCATTCATGTGTCGTCCAGAATCTTTATACCACAGTAACCCATCAACCCTCCCGCGGTTTGAGTCTCCACCTCTACTAGAATTTTCACCCTCAACAGAAGGTCTCCAGCAGGGCGATACGATCTTCATCAAAGTATCTGATACCATTCCTTACATATTCTCACCCAAATGATCCAGCAGTCAAATCATTCATCAAATGGACTAGAACAACAAATTCACAACTTGGTTTTTGCTCTTTCTTCCCCTCAATATCAAAACAGAATTCACAGGTTCCAGAAATCAAATACTCATTGATTAATGCGGACAACATTAATTCATCCGAGTGTAAAACATTACTTAGATATATTGAGTGCGCGAACAAACTGCATTTATTTTGAGGAAAAAAAAAATTAAAATTTGATCATTCCCAAAAACTGTAGAGACTCTAAATGCAAAATTTAAAAGGAAAATAGAAACGAATGGGTGCTTTAAGAATCGAACCAACTGCCGAAAGATTAACAATATAGGGTTTGAATAAACGAACAAATAAAACAACGAAAATGCACGAGATGATGGACAAAGAAAAAAATCAAATCAATGATCCCGCGGTTTCATAGGAAATAAATTTTGTGTTCTTTCGGCATACCTTGGATCCTACTTCTGACAAATTTGTAGCACTTCTAAAGGAGGATTAGTCGATTACGCCCAACAGAGGGCGAGAAAACATTAAAAAAAGAAATACAAGTGTGTAATGGATTTGTGGAATGTTCCGACAGAAAACGCTGTCAGAACGTTGAAAACGAAAGAGGTAGATCTTGAAGCAGAGAGAATTTGCGGATTTTGATTGGCTCTCTTTCGTTTTCGCTTCTATTTAACAAATTTTTCTCCTCTTGGAAGAAAAGATCCATCGTCCGTGGATTCGGAATCCATTACAGGAAAAGGCCCTCTCTTCCATGGGCTTCAAACAATCTATCCACAATTACAACCTAAATTTGCAAAAAATTCATTTCATTTTAACTTTCTTCCATAATCGCCTAATATTGTGTTCATGTTTGCGTGTCATTCATTAATTGATACAATTATAATTATAAATTATAAATAATTTAAATAAATTATTAATTACACCAATCAATTTCTGATCTAACTAATATAGGCAAATATGCGTGTGAGGGGCTCAACTCACTATAGTGTGGGTGGGTCGGTAGTCTCTGTGGTTCGTGAATCTACTTTTAATGCAGATAGACGTGTGTACGATAGACAAAGAAAACGACTTGCATCTGATCTTCTACAAGTAATCATTTGTTTCAAAAATTTAACCGAACTAAGACGAGAGATCAACATCGTATCAGGTTTAGAAATTTTGATCTTACAAACGATTAACAATTAGATACGAAAACAAATTTTATTCTACTTACCAATGAGCTTCGACTTGCTAGGTTTGGTTCGTTTTGCTCGGACGAGTGACAAATGATCATTCAACTTGAATCTTAATGTATTAAGTATTGCTAATCTTGTAACTCTGCTGGTCGAAAGTTTGATGTGAGGCACGGGCTTCATCCTCGAGTCTATAGACGCGGGAGCCAGAGGATGCAGTGGCGCATGGCGACTCTAATCTCGCCGCTAATGATTTTTCCGACAACAACGTACAGTCTAGCCAAGTCAATCGATTCTAAACTCTGTTGCATCGTATTGTTTCGAAAGAATATAAAACAGATTGTTCTTCTTCTTCAGGTTCTCGAATTCATTGTTGATTTAGATCGATGTAATACTAGGATTTACAGGGAACTCAATTGAATTTCGATAGAAAAAAAAAAACACAGGAACAAATTTGGTTCAAACATTGATGATGTCAAATTTGTTGTTTATTGCGGCCATTTGCTCTTCCTCTCTTTCTCGTACTTAATATACAGAGCCCCAATTGCCGTCACAAAGTATATCTGAATCAGTATGATTGACGGCGTGTGATAATTTAAGACGCTCTTACCAGTAGCGAGTTCCACCAACAGCAGTGCCGATAGCCCAATCATTGCTATCCATCCGTTTATCTTCTCGCTGTACGGACTGAATCCGAAATTCACCTTCAGTCCGCCGGAAACAGGTTCCTTCAGCGGCACTGCGGGGAGATACATCGACGAGTTAGAGTTGGAGTTGGAGCCGGAGCCAGATCCAGAGGGTGATCCTGTTTTGGACTTCCGGACCTTTCGTTGCTCAGCTTTTTTGCCCGTTCCGCTCCGGTATCTGAGTCGGACCTGGGAGAGGCGGTTGTCGAAGTCGTCCCCGCTAGAAACAGCCGCGGTTTGGGATTCCGACGAGGAGGGTTCAGAGGGAGGCGATTCGGGGTCGGTTGCGCGGGTTGTCAAGGAGAGATGGGGTTTCGATATGTGGGGTTTCATAGGAGGCGTTGCGAGAGGAAAAGGGTTGGAGAGAATGGATGCGGATGGTATGGCCGCCATTTTCGTAGCTCCTGAAATTCTCGGTCTCACTCTCCCTGCATCTTATGGATAACTCTCTCATCTATTTTTATTTATTATTTTATTTCGCCTTAAAAATACTTTAATTTTTTCTCTATAATAGTATGCTTTGGAATTGTATGTCTGAGAGCCAAAATTAACACACTAAGAAAAGAACATTGCACTTTGATGACTCAAAATAAACATATTTTCCACCGCAAGTCATCGCATTCGATTACACGAGCATGCGAGCATGCCGCCAAATAACGAGGTGGTGCTCCTAGACTATGCCGTCACGTGGTCGGTCGTCCCGTGATTAATCTTCATCTAGGCGAAGAACATACTATAAAATATAACTAAAATGATCCGACATTTTTAATTTGGAGTGGAATTCCAACTCGGGTTTCTGTAAAATACTCATTTTAATCTAAGCTAAACTTGTTTTGATGAATAAAACGAATCTGGGTCTCTTTTTAATCACCCAAAGAAATAATATAGAGAGAAGAAAGAGAGTTGGACTGAAGACAGAGCTTTGGAATTAGAAATATTTGTGTGGATCCCAACGCGAAAACAGCCATGATTGGTTAGAATTTAACATCTCAAGGCTTCTCGCTGTTTTGCTTTTCACATAACTTGCCTTCACAGACCTCTCACTAAGCTTAGCTCCTCATAAGCTTCGTGCTCATTAGAGAGATAGAGAGAGAGAGAGGGAGAGGGAGAGTTATCTGGCAATGGCGATTGACATTCTGTCTTGTGATTATGCAGACGAGGACTATATTGACATGGAGGTGAGTTCTTTTTCCTATTCCTACTCCAGCTCTATCTGCAACTCCAAAACCTCTCCTCAACAGCACAGAGAGTTTGAGTTCCAAATGACGATGAGTTCTAGAGAGAGAGAGAATAATTTTCCGGCGGATGAGCTTTTCTACAAAGGAAACCTTCTTCCTCTCCACCTTCCACCCCGTTTAAAAATGGTGGAAAAGCTCCTCCAAAGCTCCACTTTTTCACACAATAATATTGAAGACGCAGTTGAAGAATGCTACAGCACTCCATTAGCCACTTCCTCCATAACTCCTTTCCTTCCCTGCAATATTTCATCTTCTGAATCGTGTAGAATGAGTGGAGAAATAAACCCAGATGAATGTTTTCTTGAAGAAGGTAGAAGAAGCTTTAACAATGGAAACTCGAAGAAATCTTGGACCAGAAAGCTCAAACAGTCCTCCATTGGGTTTGGGTTGAAGATCAAGGCTTCAAGAGCTTACTTCAAGTCTCTGTTCAGTAAATCAGATTGCTCAGATGAAAGAGTAGATACAAAAGACAAAGATTGGTTGGATAAAAACGCGAAGCCTATGAAAAACTTTTTTGGAGAAATTCAAAAAGTTCCCAGGTCAGTTCAAAGTTCGAACAAGGAAAAGAAGATTGATAATATCAGTGAAAATGGCTGTCACAGAAGATCATTTTCAATGGTTTTCAAGCGACATTTAACTGCAAAGTGTTCATCGTCTTCTGGGTTTTGTTCATCTTCAAATTATGCTCATAATTCAAATGGGTTTGACGAGTTGAAGTTTCTCAAAAGATGTGGGAGTGCAAAATCAGAGTTTGAGAGTTCTATTCAAGGAGCCATTGCTCATTGTAAACAGTCACAGCAACTGGTTTGTAACAGAAAGACAGTAAGTGAAGTTTCTCTTCTCCCGCCATTTTCATCTTCCAGAATTACAGTCTGTGAGACTCAAGAAAGACCAAAGCTTTCCAGGGGCTGAAAGAGCGAAAGAGAAAGGAGAGCGAGAGAGAGAAAGGAGAGCGAGAGACCATAGCTTTCAGTTTATTTTGAAGTGTAAGACGTAATCCAGAAGTGGAAACTTCATGAAATTCCATATTGTCGTGTTGTTAGATCGAGTTTTTGGGACATTTTTCCAAACAGTTTTTGCAAAAAAAAAAATGTACTTCACTAAATGCAGCAATCTGATATTTTAATCGTCAGCTTTCTAAGCTTGGATTAACTCGGTAGATCTCTGATTGAAATGTAAATAAATTTCTCCTTTTTCTTCAGAAATCTAAAACAACTTATACAATTCCGTATAATGTACTATTTCATAGCAGTTAAAATCAGGCGATCAATCCATGGTCAGTCATCTCTCTGGGTCTTGAGATCAACAAAGGGACAGCTGTTCTTTGTCTGTACACAGAAATTTCTACGCAGAAATGCAAATAGTGGTTTAAAAAGTTTAAAAAGAAAACCCAGAAGAAGACACCCTTTTTACGAATGAGTAGTACCCTATAAATCGTAGGCTAGTACTAAACAAAAAAAAATATGGAATTGAGGCAGTCCATTTCTACCTTTTGGCGAAGCTCTTTTTGCATATATGTATATATTTTTGTCTTTGCGGGTGGCAAAACCCAGAAATCAAGTGAATATGTCAGAATTCATTTTACAAGAAAGAAACAGTATAAAAATGGCTAATTTGTCAATGTTGAGCGCTGAGTCCATCCACAGATTTTTATATTTCAAAGTTCATATTTTCGTGGCTGCAGAAGCTTGTTTTCATGGAGAAAGAACTAAACCACAAACTCAGTCTTGTTTTACTTGTTCTGTGACCTTCTAATCGGCAAAAACAAGCTGGTTTAGTTCAAGGGCATTCCGTCTTTAACACTACCGTCGTCTTTGCTGTTTCATAAGTAGAATTTTAAGCGACAGATTGCAAATTAGTCTTCGGTTGGAGTATGTATCGGCGTTCATTTTTAAGGTTTGAGAAAGGAAGATTTGAGAAGCCGAGAGGGAAGACGGAGAAGTTTTCATTCGGAGATTAAAGCTCCGATGGCTTGTGATTCCGATGCTCCTGATTAATTCTAGGAACATAACCGAGCAACAAGATGTCCCTTGCTGCCTTACAACATCATCTTCTTCGTTTGGCAGAATTATCGCCATCAATCAAATCCTCCTAATCGGCGTCGAATTGGGAAGCAGAAGCAGCCGATCAGGAACTGAACAATAACGAGAAGTTCATTTCCGGAAAGATTACCTCCCATGAATTCTCGAACTAACCTTGTTTTGGGACACCCAACAGAAGAATTCTTCGGGATGAGCAAGACAGTGACATAGAAACACACTATTCTTGGTCGAAACTCATTAAGAGACAACTTCGAACTCAGATTAGGGTGGATCCCTGCACGAATGAGGGACCCTCCAAAAATAGGCGTATGCCGCTTTTAGCGGCGAGCACACGGTATTCTTTAGTAAAAGGCGAAAGAATAGTTCGCTATGTGCTCACCGCACGGCTCCGTGAAATGTAAGAAACGTGGGGGTTCTAACTTTATATGGTTTGGATGAGTAGAAGCCTTTTCTTATATCCGATGTGGGAATTATACACTTCAAATAATGTGAACAGCTTAAAACTTAAATTCTTCCCTTCAATTTTCCTGAAAAAATATTTTTGTGGGTGTTCATCTTTCGCCCTCTCGACAACCAAATCTTTGACACATTGGGTTGATTTGTTTGACAACATATTGTTAGAAAGAACGTATATTTTTTGAAAGCTTCATATCTGATTTAGTAGTATCATTGCACTTGAAGTTTTTCCTTGTCCGCCATTGTTAAGCAGGTAAGTTATTAAGTACTTTCTTCTAATAAAGATGGGGGCTAAGCAAATTACATTCATCTTCTTCCTAAACAGACCTGCAATTACATTTCCAGAATTCATAAATCCTTTTAACAAGTTAATTAATGAAACTATTAATAGTTAAATGTTATTGTTTCAAAATATGATGACAATAATGAATTGGGACTTTAATCAAGTGCTTCGAGTTCAGCAATTCTAAGGTTCTACAAATGTTAATTGTTTGGGCCAATGAAACCCAACATGAAACTATTGTATTTAAATAATATTTTATTCTCTTCAAAAATTTAATGACGTGGCACAAATAATAATAAATACAGCTAAATATTTTATTATATTAATTGACACGTATTTATTCATAGGAAGACGCAAGTTACACATAGATAAAGCTACATATTTTCGACAATAAATGAACTTACTACGATTTGTGTGGGCCCAACAGTTGTGGGCGTACAACTATAAGCGTACGCTGCTTATTGCGGCGAGCACACGGCATTCTTAAGTTCAAGGCGCAAGAATAGTGCGCTATGTGCTCGCCGCACAGCTGCGTAAAGAGAGCAATTGGGCGTGGGTCTGATTTCGAAGAATTCAACGGGTAGAGCCGCTTCACTTTTGTCGATGTGGGAAACCACTGCCAGACACCATCTATAATCGATCCTTAATTAGACCATAGTTTAATGCTCTTTTATGCAATTAATTTCACACCCATTACTGTTATGCTGTTTGGTTGGTGAAAAATAATGTAACGTAAACATGGTCCCACATAATAATAAATAACAATATGGTCTTTTTTGTCTTTATTTTACACTTTTCTACTGTTAAAACGAGTACATATGAATATGGAAATGCCTTCTTAAAGTTTGTCTGATTATTTAGAGTGACGAGTGGGAATCTTATACTTTGAAGACGAGGAGATAAGTTAGATGTCGCTTTCTAATGCAAATACTATCGAAAAAGGTTGGTAATGTTTGAATGTTAGATGGTTAGGATTAGGATTGTTGGTAGTTGATCAACTAAATATACAACATTTTATTTAGATTGTTTTATGTTGAAAATGAATGACACACTTTTATAAAATGTGCGACGTGACCAAATATTACTCGGACGAATTTAAAAAAAAAAAAAAACAATTCAATAAAAATTATGATGACTTATTCTTGTAATGGTCCAAGAACATAGGAGTCCGATATTGTAATAGATGGTATAAATGAAGGCAAGTCACAATCAAACTATATTTAATCAGCTATTAAGAACTAAATCCATAATTAATTGATAAGCTGGTTTCTTTGTTTTTTTTTTTTTTTTAATTTCGAAAAATTAAAGAAGAAGAAAAGCAACTGACAAACCTTAAGTTTCTGCAAGTCAATCAAGCCTGACGAAGCCAAGGTAGTCGTCGTTGATCCAACTGTACTTCTCCATAAATGGATTCAGAATAGATCGAGGAGGGTACCGATCAATGGAGTCTTTCCACACATTTTCGTCTTCTAAATCCCTGACCACTTCCCAGATGCAGTTATTGCACTTGAATCCAGCTCCGAAACTTATCATCAGAACTCGATCTCCTTTCTTCAACCTCTTCTTCGCTTCCATATAACCTAAAACGTACCAGAATCCTGCTGCCGAGGTGTTTCCGAATCGATGCAGTGCCATACGAGCTGGTTCGAGGTCGTACGAGCTCAGCCCTAGGCTTTTACCGACGCCGTCTATGACGGCTCTTCCGCCAGGGTGGATGCAGAAGTGCTCGGCGGCTGCTTTCATGTTCAGACCTTCTCCGACCGACTCCAGCGTTTTTGTTTTTTTGTTTTTCTGGTTGTAGGTTTTGATGAGAAGGAGAAGCTGATCTTTATAAGGTAGGATTTTGGGAAGTAAGACTCTGAGATTAAGGGCCAAAGCTTTCGCTGCTGCTTTTGTTAAATGCTTCGTTAGACGAAACCCTTTGTTCCCATCGTCGTCTTCTACCTGAATGCAGCACTGGTATGCATCGTCGTTCGAACCCAGATGGACACGAACCAAATGGTTTAGTTTGAGCAAAGATTTCTTCTGCAACTCTTTCTTGTTCGTAAAAATCATCGAACAGCCACCGGCTCGAAAAAGACAGTTGGAGAGAATCATCTGTTTCTCTTTCCCGCAGTACCAGTTCGGCCCCATTGATTCTGAACCAACTACAATGGCGAACGAGTTCTCGTACGTTTTAAACAAGTTCTTCACCAAATCGATGGCGATTAAGCTCGCACTGCACCCCATTCCAGACAGATTAAAAGACTTCACATCCTCTCTCATCTTGTACCGATTTATGATTCTGGAAGTGAGAGAAGGAGAAGGAGAGAACAAAGAAACACTTACAACTAAAATATCGATTTCAGAGGGAGAAACGTGGGATTTCGCGAAGAGATTGTCTAGGGTTTCGAAGATAATCTCGTCCATTTCCGAAAGTGCATCTGTTAAATTAGGGGTCTGCTCTCTTCCTTCGATCACGTTTTTCGGGCCGTACGTTTCTTCTCCGATGCCAGATCCAACGATGGTTTTCAGCAGAAATCTATATTCATCGAGACCCAGATTTTTGTTTCGAAGAATAATATGCACGCAGGATTCTGTATCGAGTTTTCTGTCCTCGCTGGGTTTAAAACATTCATAGGCATGCATATAACAGCTCTGGTTCTTCCATTGGAGAAACCACTTGAAGAAAGAGACTAGAGCATAGTAGAAAGAGAGAAGAAGACAAATGGTCAACAGCAATTCCATGTTTCGATCTAGAAGAAAGAAATAGAGTTAAAGGCTCTGCTATTTCCACTGTTATTTTGCACTTGCTCTCGTTAATTTTTGTCATATATATATATAAGAAGATGGATCAGAATTTGCTAAACTGCCCTTTTACTTTACATGCTTTTCACTCCCATTTCTTAATTTTAATTCTTAAAACATATAAAATCAATGTTAAAGTGAGCTTAGTGTTTCTGCTATCAAAAAAGTGGAAATTGTCGTCAATTTATTCGTTAAATTTAGTACGTATATATCATATTTTCACTTAATAATAAGCGTTTTATCATGATTTCTAATACCATCATTGACGATTTATAAACTAATTTTAAACTATTTATAAACTAATTTCAAATTATATCGAACTTTCATCAAATGATTTAGAACTTTGAGAGTCGAGCGATGAGTTCTGAATCATATTCAAATTATTAATAACTTGTTATCGGCGTAAAAACACACATACAAGGTATGATTAAATGATTAAATAATATATAAAAATGAATGAAAAAGATTTCGATCGGGCACGTGGAGTTCATAATAGTGAAGAAGTGTTGAAAAATTTCACCTACTTGGTAAGGTTTCGCAGTCAATACAGGTAGGAGTTGCAGGTTGGAGTGGGAGCAGCCATTAATGGAGGACCACCTCGATCCGGCTCTCTTCCTCTTTCAAACTACGACACATTTCCATATAATAAATAACTATTACTACACTTACTTCTCTCTCAATTTTCTCTGTTTTATTGGTATAAACTTTTTCAAAACATTAATGATACGTTATGATTGGATATTATCACAACCATACACTAAAGTTCTTCGATATTTAAACGTCGAAAATATTTCTAATTAAATAAAAATACGAAATATTTAATTCACTTCAAGACTTCAAAAAGCATAAAGAAAAATCTCTTTCTCTCTTTTTCTTGAAAAGAAATTAAAAACTCGTTGGACATTGTTTTTGGTCGCGTAAACAAAACGTCACACGTCATTATTTAACTAGTTATAATTGAGTTGGGAGCCCCACGAAGAGTGCT